>JAOSBM010000005.1:17369521-17386063 GCA_027568955.1 Erythroxylum tenue | reverse complement strand
GACTGAGTTTATGGAATAAAATGAGATTGAATAAAGATGAAATGGAATGAATGTTTTCATAAGGAAAAGAAGAGAAAAAAAAATTTATATCAGGATTTTCGGATCAGTCTTAGGGTTTCCAACGCGTCTCGCATCGTTTCTCGATCAACCTTCGTTATTGGATGTCGGACATTCGTTTTCAGATTCGCTTCGATTTGTATCCCGTTTTCCGATTGTTCGCTATCCTTGTTTCGCTTCGTTATTCGTTTTTCTTCGGTTGGGATCCAGTTTCGGATCGGGTCCCAACAATATTCTTAAGCTTACATGATGAGTTGAAAGCTTAAAGTCAACTAATCATTTGATTGTAGAGGAAAAATTATAATTTTCTTAAAGAAGGTAGAGCGTAATAAGACAACTAGAGTTAATATAGAGCAATTCCAATATTCAACCTGGCCAATTGTAAAGTATTTTCACAAAGTCTTATATGTAGCAAATTGTCTTACAAAAATAGTCATTATTCCACCATCCTTTACTAATATACCTCCTAAGATTCAATATAATTTAAAATTCTTTTCATATTTTTATCTAAATTTATAGATTATATTTCTATTTTATTATATATTTCTATTTATTTAATCATTTTAATAATATAATTTCATTTTGTTAAATTGCGTAGGAGCAATAGATGGTATATATGTAACACCTCGTATACGAAACATATAACCATCCATATATATAACAACCAAATTCGTGTACATGCCTTCAAGGTATACAATTCTATTAAATGCTATACATATACACATTACGAAACTCCCCGATGCTTAACATTATCATTTAACAGTAGTAATCATCTTTATATTTATATGGTAATCCAAAAGAAAACATACAATTTCCTTTCTTCATTACATGTGCAATCATCTATAGTTAAAAATACATTCTAAAAGTACTTTTTCTTCTATCTGTTGGCTTTAGTCCTTGCAGATGTTCACTATATCTTACTCCTATGACTTGGACCTATACAGATTAACACCCATGCTAAGCTTGAAATCTTAGTGGAGAAAACACTTAGTTTGGATGACCACTCACAGCAGCCATCCACCGAGCACACACATTCAAAAATATCACAACTCATATACCATAAATACCATAAACTAACATTCATGAACCAACATTGATATTCAATGCTTATGTAAACAATGATGGCATACCCAAGCAAAGTACAAAGTGCAAATATGCTTCAACGTATTATCCATATATTGAAAATGCAAATTTATAAGCTAAATATTGATATTTAATGGTCATTAATACAAATTATCAATTTAATTGCACATTATTACAACCAATACAAATGCTCATCAATACCAACTATTCATGTTGTTATGTTGTATTTATTATTTATGACTGTTAAGTTTCCTTTCTATGTTAAGCATGCACCTTTTCTGTAGGTATGGATGACAGGTGCTGTGGATATCCGAAGATATCAAACTGTGGATACTCGAAGGTATTGAAATATGGATACTTGAAAGTATCAAACTGTGGATACCCAAAAGTATCAAATAGTGCACACTAGTGGTGTCAAACTATAGCAGCTGCACTGTTACACTATAGGTATGCCCATCTATCCACCACCAAGATAATAGAGTAGGCACTGTAACATTTCCTTTAACCATTGTAAATTTCACAATTCATATATTAACAAATCATATGATATACATTTCAAGTCATAAAATCTATATATGTGTTCATACATGCAAGTCATAACTTACCATCATTAGAAGGGTGCCAAAATCACACTTGTATAATCATACTATATGAGCAATAAATATGCATACAAATCATTTATGTACATGTAAGTTTTCATTGGAACGCATTGTGCTCAATCTTATATTCGAATGTTCAGTCTCCCAATTCATATGTAGTAAGTCCTATTTCATTTATTTCTAGGTGTTCGAAAAGTTTCATACACATTAAAAAAGGTTTAGATATGATTCAGTAAAAATAATAAATGAAAACAAACTCAAAGCAACATAATTTGAGATAAACCCCAAAGTAGTCTAAAAATAGGCAAACTATCAGTCCAAAAAGAAATCACATGACAAAATCTAGTTTCCTTGATATTCGTATAGAAAAAGTCAAAACTGGGTTTAGTAGTCTTCTAGAAATTTGTCCATCTTTGTCTCTAGTTTCCAAAACACTAAATATGAGGCCATTTAGACTTATAACATATGAGCTATAGACCAAATATCACACGCTACTCCAAACTAGGGGCAGCATCAGGTCACCATTTTTATCTCAATTTTCAAGGTCATAAAGCCAGAATTAAGTCAGAGTCTCTTCTATAAATATTAGCTATATGTCTTAGGTTTTATATGCAACTAAAATCACACAATTTGGTGGTCTGTAGGCTAAGTTATGACTCAAATAATGTGACTGATTCAATAAATCCTATATAGAATTCCACTACATAATACTCCCTTGTCATATTCAGCCAATTCTATGCAAGATAACACCAAAATAACACCAAAGCATCATCCCAGTAACCATTACACATTCAAATGAATCTTTTTACATATTCAAATACATAGATATAGAAATTAACTAAGTGAAGCCCCAAACCTTAAAATTGGCAAAGTAGTTCTTCTAATGTTTTTCCTTCCCTTCCTCTTTAGCTTTGCTAGAATCACCAAGTGAAAAATTATGGGATGAAGAAGGAGAAATGGAGGGGAGAAAAATCTGAAGTTAAGCCATCAAAGTTTCGTCCATCTCCGCTCTCCATATGTCTTTTCATGAATTTTCTAATCTTAGACACATGTTTCAATCCCATTAGACTATATGGCACAATCCTATTAGACCATGTGTTACAATCCCATTTGACCACGTGTTACAATTCTATTGGACCATGTGTTAAAATTATATTAGACCATGTGTTACAATTATATTGGATCTTGCGTTACAATTCTATTAGACCATGAGTTACAATTCTATTGGACATACATGCTTTAATCTTATTGGTCCATGAGTTGACTTTAGAAAAATTGCATATTAGTCCTTCTTCTTCCTTTAATTCCCACATTGGCCTATAATCTTATCGATTTATTTCATTCCCTATATCTTAAGTTTCTAATGACATACATTTCATGCAATTTGGTTAATTATATCAAGAGTTATACCCCAAAAATTACAGGCTGTTTGAAAACAAGGATAACATCCAAAACTCAACTTTAAACCAAAATTCAAAACTCTTATAAGCAGAATCAGATTTCGGTTCCTTCATAAAAGTTTTAAAATTATGTCTCTAGTTTAATCTACAATTAGAATTATCCAATTTGGAAGTCTACAGGCCAAGATATGGCTAAATTACATAAATTTGTTCAGTGGAACCTATCCATTCAGCGAGTTACACATCCCAAATCAAATAACTTCGATCTTATCATACAAGAGCAACATAAAAATATATCTAATTTAATCAAAATATCCCATTTACTTATGGAATAGTTCTTTTATCAATTTCCCTCATATCACATTCATAAATCCAAGCAAACATATTAAAATTTTCCATACATATTTCACGTCTAAGTATGTATGTCCATGTCGAAGTGAACAAATTATCTATTTTCCCTTGTCTTTTACATTAAATACCATTATATCTCTTACTATATTTAGATGTACTTAATTTGTTATATTCACTTGTTAATACACCCTAGATATGCTATAATACTTCCAGGGTATATGTTAGGGTGTTACAATATATGTTGATGCTTATGTTCTAACCAATGAAATACTATATAGGGGTAAAGGAATTACTCCACCCAAAATATTATGTGTTGTTGCCTATTTGACAGACCTTTTATATATGAAATGGTTGGATGAGAAGATATTGGAAACGAGTCTTGAGTTTATTTAGAAATAGTAATAAATTTAACAAACCAATTTCATATGACTCCACAATATATTACGTTATTTTAAATAAATATGATGTTTACGATTAATTTTTCATAGCCTTTTTAAATAATATGTTCTTTATATGTTTAGGAAAGTTCTAAGTAGTTAACTTAGGCTAAACTAATGTGCATGGATTTCTTTCACTAGATAAATGTGAGAAATATCATTTGTGAGATTATAAAGAAAGAAGAAGACCTTAAGGTTTACAAGAATTCTTTAACTATATGCATTCTTCGTTAAAATGTTATTGAAAGATGTTTTGACATTTTAAAAGTAAGATTTCCTACACTTTCGAATATACTAAGTTATGATATAGAGAAACAAAAAAAATTATTATTACTTGTTATGTTATGCATAATTTTATTATAATGCATGAATAACACGATGATTTATTTGATGATTGTATTAAAAATGAAGAGTAAATTGTAGAAAGTGCAAATGAAGATGTATGTTCTTTATTGGAGTATAACACCACTCCAACATAACTTTAGAGTATGTCTTAAAAATGAGAAGATATTGCTAAGCGAATATAGAATGATCATATTAATGAAAGATCTAATTGATTTATATTTCTTTTTGTAATTGATACTATTATTATGTTTTAAAGCATGGTATAACATGAATAACATCTTTTATTATTTAATAGGAAAGAGCTAATATAATTTATGGACTTTTATTATATAAAATTGATGTATAATTTCTTTAATTATATTTTTAATGATAATAAGAATTAATTAATTTAAACATACGATTTAATATATTAAAATAAATTAATATTAACATTTAAGAATAAAATAAAAACAAAATAAAAATAGTAAACTAAATGAGTTTTTATTTTAATTTTTATTACAAATATCATTCAAATAATTTTATATTTATATTTATATTTATATTATAAATATTAATTAAATATATATTATTTTATTAAAATAACAAAAAATATAAATAAAACCATATAACATTTAATAAATGGAGAAAACATTAGAAAATAAAGAAGATAAAAGAGAGAGGAAGCCGAAGGCGGCTTGGGTTGGGCATGTCATGTTGGAGTCCAACTCAGTTGAATTTTTTTGTTGTTGAGTTAAGACTCGTGAAGAAGATAGGGGCTTGGGGTTGTCGTTTATCGTCATCTAATCAAACACAAAAAGCCCCCTCCACACCCATCTTCACTTCCTCTTCTCTCTGGCTCTCTCTAATTGCCATTTTGATTTTGTAAAGAGAGAGCAGAGACCCATTGAAATAATCCACAAAACAAACAGACATGTCTCACCTCCTATTCCAAGCTACTCATATCCCCAACAACAACTTTGATTTCAATCGCCGCCACCGTTTTCTTCTACCTGTGAAGAATAAGAAGTCTCAAATTTCAGTTATTAAATCTTCTTTCCGCCGTTTTCTTCTACCTGTAAAGAATAAGAAGTCTCAAATTTCAGTTATTAAATGTTCTTCCGCCGTCGACGGAAGCCAGAGTTGTAGATATGGTGAATATTTGGAGCGCTGCTACTTGGCCTCGTCTTCTTCTTCTTCTTTTTCTGATCATGCTCCTATTATGAAGGGCGGAAGTAAATACGGTGCTTTTGGCGCTGTTACTCTTGAGAAGGGCAAACTTGATATGTCCCAAAAGCAATCCACTTCTTCTCCAGAGGTTTGCTTTTCCAGTTTAGGGTTTTCTTAATTTTATTACTCTTTGTAAACTGTAATAACAGTGCCATATTCAATATTCATAATATATAATGATGGTTGAAATTGTAGGTTGCTCTTGGTGGAGGTGGTGGAGATATTGGAAAGAAAATTAATCATGGTGGTGGTGATGGAGGTGATGATGATGGTGGTGATGATGATGATTACTTTGATGATTTTGATGATGGTGATGAGGGCGATGATGGTGGATTGTTTAGGATGAGGAAATTTCTTCAAGAGGTTGCAACACCACCAGCTCAAAATTCTTGCCTTTTCTTTTTCAAATAAATAAATCCTCTTGCTTACGTGTTGTCGTCTGTTGACAGCTTTTTGATAGAAAGTTTGTGGATGCTGTATTGAACGAGTGGCACAAGACAATGATGGATTTGCCTGCCGGTTTGCGACAAGCTTATGAGATGGTATGTTGTTTTTTTCCTTTATACATTTTTCTTTCTACTAAACTAACTCATGTTCATGTCTAAATTCTCGATACAATATTTGCTTCCAGGGCTTGGTTAGCTCAGCTCAGATGGTAAAATTCCTAGCAATTAATGCCAGGCCGACCATTACGAGGTCTATTTCTAGAGCTTGTCCTCAAGAAATTTCCAGGGCATTCATTGGGAGGTACTTCTGATTTGTTTTCTGCTCGACACAATTTTAAACTTTGCTTTCTGTGACAACCGCCAGCTTTGAATTGTATCTTTCCAGTCTTCATTGCTTGAATTGATTTTCTTCGAGTTATGATGAGTATTTATCCTTGAATTCACTTTTGCAAAATGTCATACCTTCTTCTGTACCACATTAAAAGCTTCCTTTGTTCTATCTATCAACACGTTGTATTCGTTAAGTCTTTGCGGAATTCTGATATTTCATGTGTATTATGGACATAGAATTTTCTCTTTGCCTTCTTGCAACAGTTAAATCTCTTAAAACTGTGAATAAAGTACTTTTTGCTATTATAAATGTATTGCTTCATATCTGTAATGTCATGGATGGCTGAGTTTGCCCTTAAAGTGGCAACTGTCAGGACATAGCTTTTAGATATTAGTTTAAAACTTCACCAACTTGGGACATGGCTTGTTGGATTTACAATATTTTTAAATATTGTGATGTTTAAAAGTTTCCCTTGATAATCTATAGCTACACTTCCTTTTGCTTGTATACTTAAGCTGGTTATGTTATTGAAACTCTTTTTTGGTTTTTGAAAGTGTAATGTTTTATCCACAGGATGATAGCCGATCCTGCCTTTTTATATAGGCTCATTTTAGACCAGGCTGCTACAATTGGTTGCACTGTTTGGTGGGAGTTGAAGACTCGCAAAGATAGGTAATTATTTCTCGCTGTTAACAAAGTTGAAGGTCGATAGTATTGAATTTGATATTGACATAAAATATTTGCAATTCTGCAATTCCAGAATAAAACAGGAGTGGGATCTCGCACTTGTAAATGTGCTAACTGTAACAGCTTGCAACGCCATGGTTGTTTGGTTGCTTGCTCCTTGTCGTTCATATGGAAACACTTTCCGGTTTGATTTGCAGAATACATTACAGAAGCTTCCAAACAATGTATTTGAACAGAGTTATCCACTTAGGGAATTTGACCTGCAAAAGAGGATCCAGTCTTTCATCTATAAGGCTGCTGAATTGTGTACAGTTGGCTTAACTGCTGGGGCTGTCCAAGGTTCACTATCGAAGTTTTTATCCAGCAAAAAAGAAGATAGGTATCAACATTCCAGTAATGTTTCCTTTTTTTCCCCTCATTAAATGAGCATCATTTCCATTAAAAAGTTAAAATGCTGCTTTTCTTATTGGTTCTCTGCCAAAATATGACTGAGACTTTCTTTT
The DNA here is from genome assembly GCA_027568955.1 of Erythroxylum tenue. Classification (NCBI taxonomy): domain Eukaryota; kingdom Viridiplantae; phylum Streptophyta; class Magnoliopsida; order Malpighiales; family Erythroxylaceae; genus Erythroxylum; species Erythroxylum tenue. Next base: position 17,378,618 of record JAOSBM010000005.1, on the reverse strand, counting down.
ACATGAAGGTTATCCGTAACAATCCCACCTGTCAGTACATATGCCCTTGGTTATGGTGCTTTTCTTGGTCTTTATGCAAACTTGAGATATCAACTACTATGCGGATTTGATCGAATTGTGGTGAACCATTTTGATGTTATTGGAGTGGCATTGTTTTTCAGCACAGCTTTGAGGTACACCAAACTTTCTCCTTGAAGAAACCATTGAGTAGATATGATACTGCTTTTCTTCTTTTACTCGAACTCCTAAGCCTTAGAATTAGTGGTCTAAGACATTGTTAGGGAATAATTTGAATGGTAGAATCAAAAGGGTAGTTCTAGGATTTACTCTTACGAGCGTGAAATAAGAAGTCACTCCTAAAGTCTTAAGAACTATTCTTATGAGAAAGTGTCACCATTTAATTTGAAATTTCAACATTTGAAACATTGAAATTGTAAAAATATCTCAACTCGAATCATAAGAAAATATTGATTTCAACTAAAATTTCTTGAGTAGAAATTGAATCATCGTAATAAGATTTTTATTCCTTAATAAACTTGAATATTTAGTGAACTAAAGTGACATGAAATAATTTATGTCAAATCCCTCTAATAAGAAAAACTTCGCAAACTTGGAATAGAATATTTACATCAAATCCCTCTCTAATAAGAAAAACATAACTTGGCATAAAAGAAGACTTAGCACATAGGAGAACCAACCCTTGTACTCTTCATTGGACTATTGTATAGGTCACACTAAGTGTCTTTCTACATCACCCCATAATTAAGGTTTGGGATTGTCTATCCTTTCTTGTTCCTTTGAAAGACTTTAAAATTTGTTCCATCAATTTTCCCTATTCTTCAGAAGTTGTCCTAGTATGTAACAAATGCTTCATATCAGACTAGATTGAATTCTTGAAATTTAGATTATAAAATCCAAGTGTTATTATATTTTGGTCTTCCTTCCCACATGGAAGGAAGCTGTTGGTAACTGCCAGCTCTTATGGACACAAGTTGTTCATCAAAAGCATCTTCAATCTCTTATTTAAGATCAGAAATAGTTCTAGTTTTCATGGTTGCTGAGGAGTGTGTAGTATCGTGCAATGGTGGGTAGTCAAGTTCGCACATTTAAATTACGACTAATTTACATCACTTGGCAATTCTAGAACATAACCATAAATACTTAGTTTCTTAAGGATCTTATAAGATCTAACACTCTTTTTTAAGTGAATTTTCTTGTATTATTGTCTTCAAAAAATGCTTTGTGTGAATCCTTATTTTTACCATGTCACTTTCATTATGTTTGACCAACCATCAATGTTGTTCAGCATATTCATTGTTAGATGAACCAAGTCATGATAAGGTTCTTAGATGCATATTCCATAAATTAGGTCTCAATTGTTTACATTATTGCACCAAGCTTCCCAATAAGTCTCCTAAGACTTAAGTGACAGCTTTAATTGCCCATTTGTTTGAAGAATAAAAGATCATGAAAATTAAGATTATGTATTGAATGTTTCCCACATGATTTTTCAATTGTAATTTGAAAATAGTCAAAGGGAGGCCACGAAGACGCACTATCACTTGAATAAGAGTTTGGTGAAGTTGACACCATCATAAATCTTGGAACATGGGATGAAGTGATCCTTTTTTCAGAACCAATCTATCGTCACATACATAAAATTATAACTCCTAATAGTTTTAGATTCTTTCAAGACAATCCATGCTTGTCTTGCCATGGTTCATGAGGAATGTCTTGTCATGGTTCATGACGAATGGACAGTGGCTTCTGTAGTCCAAACTTTTACTTTTGTTAACTAGTTAACTTTTAATGTGCCCCTCTTTAACGAAGGACAATAGAAACGATCTCCAGGCGTTAGTATGGTCTTAATGAATGATAGTAGGAATGATCTTCAGCCATTAGTATGGTCTTATCTCATCTAAAATTCTTTGTTACTCCTCCATGCATCTCTTCTGAATATCTTTTGTTTGCTCAATGTTATTATAAATTACTCTAAAATTTTGATATAAAGCATTCCCTTTTCATTTGCTCAAACCTCCAACTTTTACTATGAACCCTTTCTACTTAATACATTCCAGTATCAGAAACATTGGGCAGGCAATCTAAGGATAAATCACTCGTCATTTATAAACATTCTTTGGATATGGGCCAACCTTTAGTAGATAGTGTCAGACGAGCTCTCACTCTTCATCCCTAATGATTGCGGTTGAATGATCTGTCCTCTTTTGTTTTGCTTATAAAAGTCTTTTGCATCATTAATCTTTCTAGGGCCATATTGTCCCTTAGCTTACATAAGAACATAACATTTGTTGCTTAAAAGAACATTTTCTTTTAAGTTAATGTGTAGCTTGTCTTATCGACATCTTTTTAGATTAGTTGAACATGAAGTAAATTATCATTTCTTACATTAGTATATCAAAGTAGGTCCAAAAATCTGTATAGGAATTGAAAGATTTGAGTCATCACTCAATTAAACATATTTGTAAACAAACAATATCACCAACTATAAGAAAATTCATCCTTAGTCATGGTGGTCAGTTTTTATTCATCATGAGGTTTAATTTTGGTTTGACAGTACTCTCTTCATAATTTTATGTTTACAAAAATATTGCTTCCTAAATCATATCTAAAATTTAATATCAAGGCTAAGGTAGGGAATCCATATTTTACTGTGATCTTGTTTATCACTTGACAAATAATGCATCATAGCCACAAATAATGCATGGCGAGCTATCATCTTCTTTCGAAGTTAATAATGCAGGGACTTGAAAGTAACTAAGCGTGTCAGATTCTTACATTGACTAGGAGGAAAAAGAATTGAGGGTGGTTTATATATAGAAAAGGACTCATAATTTAATGCCTTAAGATTTTAGGTTTAAAATATTGTCCCTCCTTATATATGAACTACTCTTCTATGCACAAAAATTATGAAATTTAACATGGTATAAAGCCATGTTCTTCTACTTTAGAGTCCAAGGCAACCTTTGCCTTTTCTTCTTGAGATCTTCTATTCCTTCACTCGATGTGATATCCTTTCTCTTCTGGCGAAGTACTTCCATTCTTATTATATTTTTTTATCATTCATTGAGACCATCATTACTAACATTGTGTCTTTTCTTCCGACCGCCTTATTTTAATGTCTTTCCTTTCTCCGACCCATTTGGAACCCAATTATCTCTATTATGTCTTTCCTTCTGGTAGTCCATTGAGAGCATCATTACCTCTATTTTGTCTTTTATTCCTGCAGTCATTGGGAGTGCATTTACCTCTATTTTGGTTTTCTTTTCAATAGCCATGGAGTATTGCTATCTCAATTCTTATTGTCCCTTCCCTTAACTTCTGTCGTCTTTTTTGGCAAACATCTCTATTTTACCCTTTCCCTCTCTCAGTAAGTTTCCTATCTCTTCAGTATTTTTAGTCATTCTTGCTGTCAACACTACCTTCACTTTTAGGTTCTGTTTTTCTTTTTATGATTTTTGGGTTTATGGAAAGGAAAAAAATAGCCAGGTGAAAAAAGAAATCAACCAAAAAAAGGAAATGCAATAGAAGACAAAAAGCTACCACAAAGAAGAAAATCAAATGAATATATCTATATGTATATATAGATTGGACATGTCAATCATTCACTTGAATGTCTTACGAAGATCTAGTGTGTTAGGATGAGTATTATATATATTTCAATATAGGAATGTTATGTATATTCAATATGAAAAAATTATCATTTATTCTAATATAGGAATATTTGTGTACCCTATAGGAGAATACTTACTATTTCAGAATATTATATCATCTTACTATGGAATATTATATTTCCCTGTTGTTATAAGTGGACGGGCTAAATATAATGAATAATACATATCCGAATTCTTCTTGGTTTTCATGTTTGTAGATATGGGGTTTACAACCAAACCACATTAAAATAATAAATAAAATATATATTCTTCTTCCTTATCTTTCTCCTTATCTGTCTTTTATCTCTAATTTTGCATGGTTTCCAAGCTAATTTAACATGATTTTATAACTAGGTTAAGTGTGTCTTTCCACATCCTTCTTATATATGAACCACTTGAGGGCTAGGCCATGCACTTCTTGTCAAATTTGCACTTGTAGCTGTTAGTTGCTGGTTTGAAATTTTGCATTACACTAGCTCTTTTTTTATATTATTTACCAACCTCTCCGGCTTAGCTCCCAGACCTTCATGTTATGCAGCTGACCAAGGTGTTGATCCGCCCTTAAAGTCACATGATAGACAGTAGGTATCCTCTGAGCTGAAAATTTTTTCTACAATCGGCTACTTATGAAATTTTCCTTTAAGCCATTTTTAGAAGAGATATAAGTTGCCTTTTGGACTCCTTTCCTTCACTTTGAATGAAAAGCTAATCAAACTTCTCCATTTACTCCTTGACAGTCATAGTTCCTTATGACCCCCCTTATGACCCTATTATGATTCTAGAGTTTATCTTGGTCATCAGAAGACATGTCTTAGTTGTAGCTCCATCTCTTATTGGGGTCCGACTTGCTCTTGTAATTTTTACTCTAGTGATCTTCACCAAATTTGTAGCATTCCATTTGGTTTCATATTTACAAATCAGATCCTTTCAGTTGTCTGATGTGTTGCACTGATCAAAACAATCCTCTATGACTGTTTCCAATCTAAAACCTATGTGGATCCAGCTTCCTATTAAAGTCAGGTACTTCGACATGCAATTTCTTAGAATATCATCATCCATGTCAAGCATATCAATTCTGTTTTAACATCTGAGATTTCGTATAGGATCTCCTAATACTGCAGGTTGATCTCTTTACCTTTAGGGTTGACAATGGGCCATGCCCGACCTGGAATTTTGTGTCCCGAGCCTGCCCAAAGCCCAATCAGCCTAAGAGTCAAAACAATGTTGTTTTGTTCAAACTGGTTCAGGCCGGGTCAGGTTGGGTTGGGCTAGTCCTCCCCCAGCCCGAGCCTGGTCCTCCAACTCTAAGCATACCACAATAAAAGGTTCAATCAACAATTTTCAAATACAAATTTCATTGTACTTTAATGGGGATTCTTGCTTCCTTGTAAACTTGAATTCCAAACATAATGTAAAAGATACTACATGATTATCACTTTTGTAGTCCTCATAGTCATCAAGACTAATATTATCTAAAATATCCTTGTAAACAAACAATTGATTTAAAGAGTGCAGGTTTAACATAAGCAGCATTGACTTTGATGGTCGTAAGAATACCAAAAATGATGGCTTCCAAGCTTTTCTCTAATATGAAATAAAATACGTCAAGCTTGGCATAGAATTAGCAAATAGGACTTACATTATTCGTTTTAGTGTGTACAGAATGCAGTCAAGAAGTCGCATTCTTCACCGTGAAACCAAACTTATGATCGGGGTTGAATGAGGTTTCTTAAGATGTTTTGCATCAAATTCTGACAACTATGTCAAGGTCTTGTTTTTGCTATTGCAAACAGTGTTGTTATATGTCAGGTTCAGAGTTTTTTTTGAAGCTGGGGGCTTTGTTTAGCTTTGTATATAATTGATAAATTTGTGACTTGGTGAATTCGATCTAAGCTTGGGCTATTTAAAATTTTGTGTGGATCATGTACAGGATTTTGAATGCTCAAGTGGGAGAAACTTCAAGGCTAGCATGGCTAGGAGTGGAGGCTGATCCTCTGGCACAGTCAGATAACCTTCTGAAGGCTTACAGCAGACCCACGGAGGAAGTAGCTGGACAATCTTCAAAATGGTTCATCTCAAAGAAAGCCCTGATTTCTGGGCTTGGCCTACTTGGCATCAAGCAAGGAAACGTTGATTCAGTTGATGGAGAAGCATCACCACCAAGGGCAAGGAGAAAGAGAATTATAAGAAAAAAAGTCTCTTCGTAGTTTTATTTTACTCATCATCAACATCCAATTTTGGCAGCTTTTAGATGACCTGAACTCAAAAAGCGTGAAACTGGAGAAATTAAATCCAATATGAAGTGTTCGCACTATGATTCCTTTCTTTGGTACTACTGGAGAGAAGTTCCTACTTGACTTTGTAGTAAAGAATATTTGTTTTTGTTTTCTCGTTTGTAGTGATTACAATTTTTACTTCTTACAGTGTAGTTTGTGTAGTCAAGCAGAGCATCCCAAATTGAAATTCGTTTTGTTTTCAGGCAATAGCTATAGCATTTCTCAATTATGGGCAAAATCATTGTTCTATTGGAATTTTTTATGGGAAACAGTTAATGTCCAGTTGTGATTGATAACCAACTGATTTCCTAGACACGGATCTAATTGGTCGGTCCTTGATTTTTACCTTCACCACTAATCCAATCCACCAAAAAAGACGTAGCTCACTTTTCACTTAATGTCATAGCTACGTTACTAAAATTCTATAATTGATTGATTATGGTGAATGCATATTTTCGTAATTATAAGAGGTGTCTGTGAGAAAGGAAATCAAAGAAGTAATTTTAGGCTTATTATAAATATTCTCATGGCTTCAGGTGAAAGATTTATCGACTTTGTAATGAAGTGTGTAACCTATATGCTTAAAACTGGTATTCATAAAATTTAAACGTTGATCTGAAAATATATGAAGTAACTTATTAAAATATATGGAAGTGAATAAGTGACTAGTTAGAACACGGAATTAGAAACAAATTTTGTGGTGACATCTAAAAAACCACAAATATGAATTAATATATATATTAAATTTTATGGGTTCTCATGTTTTGAAATTTATGCATATTTTTATGGTTTATATTTTCTTCGATATAAACAATTAAATTATTATTCATCTAAGATTTTTTTAAATCCCATTTTGAAAGTGATTCTTCAAAAATATCATGGCAAAGAAGTAATTTTTCAAATTTTGTAATTGACCTTACCAAACTCAAATTTTAAATATATATATCAACAAATGTATAACATGTTAATTTAGTACCTTCCATTGAGTCTTCTAACTTAATAGAGGAGCGTATTTGATACCCAACTTAACTAAGGGAAATGATAAGGCGAACAGATGGGCACCAAATCGTCCAACCTATGTTATATATTCAAATCACCTGTGTTGTTTTTCCCTGTGTCCTGTGTTCCAATAACATCCTACCCATTTACTTTTTATGTTTCCCAATTATTGTATGGTTGGATGTTGTTTGGAACATGTGGGCCCAGGAAAAACGACACAGAGGATTTGAATCCATATTTTATACCTATCGATTGATATTGTATTATATAAATGAGAAAATAAAAAAAATCTTATCGTATTAGATTATTATGTTCAAATGTACTAATTTAAAATTGTACTGACAAGTATAGAAATAAAGGTTGAGATACTAAAAAATTCAAATAAAAATTATAAATTAATAAAATTGAAAGTTTTTATTTAATTCTAAATTTTAATATTTATTACAAATTATAATCAATGACTATGTAATTTGTATTATAGATATTTTGTTTGTTAAAAATGTAGCATTTAAGGACCTTAGTATTTTAGTATACTGTTAAAATTAGTTAAAATTAATATTTTTTTATAAATTATAATAAAGGACTAAATTTTAATTATATAAAAATTAAGGAATTACCATATTCAAAATTAATTGTATTAATTCCACACTGTATTAATATTAAAACTAGTATTTAGTACGATATTTTTATTGTTAGTCCTTGGCTAAAAGCCCAAATTAGAGCTTAACCTTTTTTAATTTGATCAGTTTAGGACTTAAACTTGTAAATTTTTCTAAGATTGTTTAAAATTTCATGAGTCTACTCAATTTAAGGCTTTTTTGAACGCAAATTAGGGCATGTTTTATACACACCGTTACATGTAGACCAGTTAGTCTTTAGATGCTACGTTAAGAACACATAAGTTATTGTCTAGGCCAGGTGGAATTTAAGAAAAAAATTTAAATTTCTACTTTTTCAACCCTAAATCAACCATTTTTGTCAACAGGTGTTTTCACCATATTTCTCTTCTCTCAGTTGTGCCTTCACTCTAATCCCTACACACATCATCACTTCACGAATGTGCCTTCATTCCAATCTTGCTTGTGCCTTATACATAATGTGAGCTCTCTCTTTTGGCATTGGAGGTGAATGGGTGGTTGGATTTTTGGAGATTTGAAACATACATGTGCTCTGATTAAAGAGCCAAGTAGGTAATGACTTATGCTCCCTTTTTTTTATATAATTTATGGTGATTGAATCTTCAGTTTATTCCTTTGTCCTTTTTCCCTTTTATGGAAAGTTTCATTAACAATGTTTTTTTTTGGTAAATCAGTAATTTAATAAATCAACAGAAAAGTTATGTACAAAACTAGAGATTGCCCAAGGTGCAAATCTCATTCCAAAATCAAAATGACAAAACCAAAGCTAAGAGAACATGAAAAAACTTTACAAAAAACTGCTTCCTTAAGGAATAATAATAGGACACGAGATCTATATCTATACAAGAAGCATATCATAACAATCAAAACTATATATACCTTCCATCCAAGATATCCTTGGAAAGATAATATTAACAATGTTACATTTAGGTAAATTTCTTTATCTTCTTTAAATGAGTTTGATTATAGGGCTGAATAGCGTGTAAACTAAAATTATCTTCATGTTCAATTCTATTATACATTTATATGTAAGATATGATCAAGTTTTTTTCTTCCCCATCTACTTGACATTGTACGTAGGATATGATTTATGTCACTTGGTTTAGCTTCGTTGGTGGTTATTCATGTTTTGTTTATCTCTATTTGCTGGGTTTAAGATAAAGTATAACATTCATGGAAGAGATGCAGATTCTTAGGAGCAAACAAATTCAATTCTGTAGACATAATTTAGCTATCAATGGGTACACAATACATAATTTAGCTATCAATGGGTACACAATCAACATTACAGCATTGTGCTTCAATATTTGAGAATGAGCTCAAGTAGTAGTCCTATATCTCTAAACTACCTATGGAATAGGAAACAATAAACCTAAAATAAAGGCATCCACAACATTACCCCCGTCCCGCAAAAGAAGCTTGTCCTCAAGCGCAACTTTTGGATAAGTATGTCGGAATTGTTCCTTATCCTCCAGGTTCTTCATCAATTTCGGTAGTCACTTCCTCTGCAATA
>JAOSBM010000005.1:17305584-17321914 GCA_027568955.1 Erythroxylum tenue | reverse complement strand
ATTGGCCGCTATAATCTTCCTAATACTAGGGCATGGGGTATAGAAATGAAAAAAGTGTGAGGATTTATATGGTTTATGTTTACGGCACCAGAATCAATTATCCAAGCACTGGCATAATACTTATGATGTAAAAGAATTTAGAGTTTATAAATGAATTAAAAGATGACAAATTAGTCAACCACAAGCATTAATTTAGTAGGATGAAAGGTGGAAGTTGACATAACATCAAAGACAACAATGGATAAAATTTAGCTTATGCTAGGTTTCCGTATTAAATAAGAAGTAGTAGTAAGTTAGAATTTATCCTAGTTGAATATATATTATCCTAGTTAAAGATATAGTATCCTAGTTGTTTAAGCTAATTTATCCTAGTTCAAGATTTATTATCCTAGTTAAGGAGATATTCTCCTAGCGTGTATGTCCTAAACCCTAAAATTCTAGTTAATCCAAACTTGAAATTCCAACAATCTAAGCTGAAATTCAGACCTAAAATTTCATTTTCAATAGCCTAACAACACTCAACAGCCCATATTTCCTAGTTTTTGTGAGTTTTAGCTACTAATTGACATTTCTTCTATTTGTCCTACATTGACTTGTCTGAGGTATTCTTGCAAAAGAAAATAAAGATCTACATGAGATAACCAAAAACTCTGCTCCTAAAGGCTTCTTAAGAGATCTCTATATATTCCTCCATTTTTTCCAATCTCCTCACTATTAAAAACTTCTTTGTTTGAACCTTCATTTTTCTGGAAATGTTAATTTTGTATGCAAACATATTGGCCATAAGGGAAAAAAAGAATAAGGTCCTAAGAAACACGCAGTAATGAGGATTGCTTGAGGAAGAATGCCTAAGAAAAAACCCTAGGACTTTAATACACCGTGAAAAGAAATAGAAAACGAAACATGGTTATAGACATCTTAGTACAAGAGAAAAATAGGATAGAAATCAATCTCCTAGGATTCCACAATCTCCTAGATAGGAAACAATATCCTAAGATCCCAATATGTTTGGAATATTAAGAAATTCACTTTCCTAAAACCTGTATATAACTTGACAAAACAATTGGGCCATATCAATTACATAAAAGAGTTTAGCAATGTTAAACTAAAATTTTGGAGCCCTATGTAAATTTGTTAGTGGGGGCATTTTCTCATTGATACAAGCTAATACTAGGAAGGTTAAGGCTTAAGGAACAAATTTGACAACCAATTGAAGATCACAAAATCTTGCTTTCCAAGGTTATAGTTTGTTGTTGCTTATAGTAAGTGGAGAATAATTTAGTTCATAGACATAAAATTGTTGGATATTGTACCCCTTTTACAACATATTCTTCTTTATCTTCTCAATCTCCTATTCCCTTTCGAACATTTTATTTGTCTTGCACCCTTAATTTCACTTGACCAAAAATTTTAATTTGGTATAATGAATAAAAGTAGTTAGTGTGACACTAATCACATTATTGTTCACATGAATAGTGACAACAAAGAATTTTGTCGTATTTCATACATTTTACTTTGCACTAAGTTTTCCTTATTAGATAAGTAAAGATAAGTTAGCTATCTTGTCCTAATCTATTTAGGATTCAAGCTTATTTAAGAATTAAAAAATCCGTGTTAAAGTGAAATTCAGTTCTACTTTGGAAATTTTACTTGATATCCCTTGTACTACAAGGATAAGAGTTCTAATGATTCTTCTATATATACATGTTGAAGATTTAGTATAATTATGTTATGGATCCTATCTAGCAAATATCCTATTTTGGAATATTGAGGTTAACTTGTATTACCATAATATTATAAATAAAGGACTAAAGCCTAATGAACAATAAATCATTCCATTTTCTCCTTTGTCTCTTTACATGGTATCAAAGCCAAAGAAACCCTAAAAAGCAAAAAAGAAGGAATGACTATTTTAGGGCATGAACAACACCCACTACTCATGTATGATGGTCAATTCTTATGTGAAACTGTTCATGGAGTGGCTTAAACCAACACGAAGAGTCTTACTTTGTTTGTGGTAATAAATAGTTCACTTCACTTCACTCTTAAAGATTTTTGTTTTGAGTTGATGAAGTCATATTATCAATTTCACTTGTGAATATTGGAGAACTCAACTTTTATGCCTCTTCCTAGGAATCTACTTTGTAAGTGGAAATTCAAACAAGTGAGTCTCGACAGAATTTTTCCAAGGGTGAAGAGCTCTATAAAGTTTGTGAGTGTGTATTGATGGAACTCTTCTAATGGTGAAGAGTAGTATAATGAATGTTTCTAAGGGTAAAGAATTGTACATTGAATGTCTCAACCCTACATAGATTGGAAAGAATTATAAGTTCAAGGTAAAATGATATGTAACAAGTTGAAACATTTGTGCTTCAACTTGAGGAGTACTAAATTTAGTATAATTATTTTATTGATCCAATATAGGAAGTATCCTATATCAGGATATTTGGGTTAACTTGTATTGCCTACTATTATAGAAAGAGAGTTAAAACTTAATCAACAATATGTCATTCTATTCTTTCCTTGTCTCGTTTACATATTCATTCACCCTTTCACTGAAGGGAAGGCGGTTCTTTTCTCTACAAATTTTGAGTTATCAAAGGGTGATTCTTAGTTTCTTGATCCTAGGAACAATTCCTAAAACTATCCGTTGTTTTTCTCTCTTTATTATTCTCTATAATTCTAATATGAATTTCCAGCAACCTACACTAAAATTTTAAACCCGAATTCAAACTCCAGGCAATCATAAACAATCCAACAGCCTATATTTCTTTGGCTTGTGCAAATTTTATTGACTAGTTGACATATCTTCTATTCATCTACATCAAGATCTCTTGAGCCAACATCAAGATCTCTCTTTTCTCACTATAAAGATTGCATACCATTGTTGAAAGAAACCTTCATTTATGATTCATTTAGAAAAGACACAAAGAATACAAGGAAACTTCCAAAGCAACTTAAAATTTAGGTGAAAATGAAGTCATACTTTAAATCCAAAACATAATATATGAAGTTGACTCATTCACCAATGTAACCCATTGCACACCATATAAAAAAATCTGGAGTCCAGGAAGTGCAAACTTTGCGAAGTATATTTATGAAGAACATTCCCGTAGAAGGAAAGGAAAAAAAATCAGAACTAGCTAGCAATAAGAATCATAATCCACTGAACTTTCATTTTTATGACTATTCAACAATATTTTGATTCCACACATTCCCAATATTCTCATCATTCTTGACTTAGTTTTCTCTGTCACAATGATGTATCAAAAGTAAATTTAAGTGAATTGCACATACAAGCACCAAAAAATTGCCACAAAGTCTTGACAAAGTGGTTTTAATGGATTTTATAGACCAGTTAGGAACACTAAATCTTTTCTATATAGATAAAGACCATATTCACTTCACCAGTCTGAAAATATTAGACTCTCTGACTTGGGCTTTAAAAACTTGCTTAAAAGTAACCATGTGTGAAAATAGCGCTAGGTTTTTAAGACCTTGCCCATGCACCAACTTGCAGGACCTAACCAGACTGAATGCCACGTAATACAATAAACAGAAGCAAAGTTCATGATTTTCTGGCAGCCACATAACAGTACTGAAAATTAAATTTTTAGGTATACTCTTGTAAACTGATTGCAACTAAGGAAAGGTTAATTGTCATTTTGCAGATTTACCTGGCCGTGCATAAAGCCTTCACTTTTACACTTGCTTGCCACATTTAAAAAGAACTGGTAACTGATATGTGTTCCAAGTGAAGCTTGATGAAAATAAGAAGCCCAGTGACTTTCAGTGAGGGTCTTGAACGAGGTCGACAAAGAAAATAGCTTACTTGATGAAGAAAGTATATAAATAACAGAAAGCAACCTGGAAACCTGCCAAACATCATAAGAGGCCAAGAATGTTTCATAACCTGATGATCATGGATCGAAAACCAAGGGATTTCAAAACCACTCTTAGTTGGAAAGATTTATAAATAACAGGAGTTCAAAAATATTAGCAAGGTTTCATGCGTTTCATGTTTACTGGAGAGATCAGTTTAAAAAATTTTAATTTAGCCATATCCATGCATATGCCCATTTTCATTGCTATCTGACGCCAAGTAGATGATTATTTGTATGATGGAAAATATTAATGCATTAATTTAGTGTAAAAGTCTAGCATACAATCTACAATTGCAAAAGCCAAATACAACAAAATGCATGAAACTTGACCAGGTCAAATTATCAATTATTCATACAGCATTAAGTCTCCAGTTTCATCAAATCAAAAAACCAGATATCCCCATTGTCCTATCACATAGAATTAAAACATTAAAATCCTACAAGAAATTCATGTGGTGTTTAGCACACAGCATAGCAACACTGCTAAGTCTGCCTCCTTAATCTATTTAGTTTAGTCAGGTTTTGCAATAAAAACCAAATGAGTTTCAACTATGCTTGTTTGGAACATCGGAAGCTGATCTAATCAAGATCATTCCGGAACCATTAAATTAAGCTTATAGTATGCTGGTTTATGCTCTAAATACATAAGTTCCACCTAGCCACAATGATTAAACCAATACTACAGTTGTCTTACAGTAATCAAATCTTAGTTTTACCATAAGACATAGATATGGCAAAAAATCAACTTTTATCATAGAAAACATTTCTTAGCTGAACCAATCTGAGCATAACCACAATCTGCAATTCAGCTAATATAACATTATTTGATGCAGAGGACAACAAATAGAGCAGTATCAAACAGATCGTTTTGACACACCATTGCAGCTTAGACTCAACATCCAGATAAAACAAAATCAACTAATAAACATCTGTATTAACAGTAATAGGGCGATTAATACATTGAATCCTCTCTAGTAACATCATCAAACTGAACTACTTAGGATAAGAAAACTTTCACTGATAGGCATAGGACTAATGAATATCCTGATAACACGTGCATCTATACACATTAAACAGAGGCTAAAGCCTCACAAAAACAAAGTTATTTCTAATCTAAGTATTTAAATTCCAAGACATAGTAAAGGGGCTAGTGTTTAAACAGGAAAATTAAAAGGGTGAACGAATATTATTGGAGTAAAGGAAGAAGAAAAATGTGAAAACAAAAACCTAAGACTGCATTTTGTAAACAAGAACAATAGGAGTTCACCTTCTGAAATAGGATAGGAACCTCACGGCAAAGTACAAATGCTAGCATCAACCAGGAAACTATTTTTGGTGCTTGAACATCTGAGAGATCACAGCACCCTTTCCTGGCTCAAAACAAATTAGGGGATGATTAGTCTATAATGCAGATAAGTACTCTCAACATTAGAACATTATGACCAATTAGAAGGAAAATTATTTGCAAAATGGCAAAATGGCTGGCATGCCTGGGACCCATAAGTACAAAAAAGGATGGATAATTGGCATCGTACCTCGTGTCCTTGGAACAATTAAACTTCAAACAGAACCAAGAGATGTTGTAAAGTATCGCTGCCCGCTCAACACAGAATGCATCCCCTTCAATTTCTTTTGCAACATAATCAAGCAAAAGCTTAGGAACAGGAGTGTGTGTACTGAATGTGTTTTGGCTGGCTATAGCAGAGATGCTATGCAAAATAACTTCATGTGTTCTATGAACTTGAAGATGAGATCCCAGGCATTTTCCTAAAAATTATGGGAAAGGAAACAGGGAACAGCTTGACAAAAACTCAATTGTAGGAAAATGTAAAAGCGAACATAATGAACCAAGAAAAGGGGCATGCATAAGTACAAGAACATATAAACATATCCATAATTGAGATATAATTTTCTCTTTGACATAAAAAAAACCACCCAAAAAGGAAAGGCAGTATTTATTTATACGATAAACATATTTTGCTTTGATATCCAAACCAATTGTCATGTCATTCATTTAAAAAATGTAAAATCAAAGAAATTGGATATTTCTCAACTTTTGTGACTTCAAAGACCTTCTACATATAAACATGAGAAGCCCATCTAAATATAACAGTGGGGCAATAAAATATTCCATAATAAGATTAAAGACCATTCTTAAATAGTACCTATTATTATGAGAACCACAAAATATTACTATCTTGGATATATAATAATATTATAATACTAAATACTAAATCTTCATTATCTTTCTGTTTAAAATTCTATTATCATACCACAAACTCCATAAATGCAAATAACAAGACTCAACCTTGCGAAAGTAAAATAAGCAAGGCAAAGTAGAAGGAAGGAGGAACACAAAAATTATGTGGTTTGATGGTAATTCCTACATCGCCAAGAGTGCTAAAGTGTCTGATTAATTTGATTTAATTTATTGTTTATAATAGTAAGGCAAATAGATAATAATATTTTTTAATTATCTAACTTATTTCAACATAGGATACACGAAATATTTAACTACAGAACACACTTCATAATAATATCAAATATCCAACTATTAAGATCTTGGTGAGTGAATACTTTTTTATGTTCAATTTAAGTATGAATTCTTCTGACTACAATAGCTAGGAAACCAAAGATAACCAACCAAAAACAACAAATAAAGATGAAATTTTTCTTCTTCTTTTTGGCCACAATTGTTACAAAAAATGGCCTTTAACAAAAAAATAGTTGACAGAGAAGCTAAACTAAGGAAACGCAACCTCCGATGATACTAAAGGGCAAGACAAGACTAGCCACTAGACAAACAAAAAGATCTAGCAAACTTAAAAGAACTAAGATCACTTTGTGATTCTTTAGTCTGACAAACAAGAGTAAAAGCTTGGGGAAGATCAACAAGCCGAAAAAGCTCAACAAGGCAAAAAAGTAGAAGAAGATAAGAATAGTCAATGATCTCCTATGAATGCAGTTCAACAATCATGGAGAAGATGTTAACAAGGTATGATGAGTAGAGAAGTCTCACAATGAGAATGAGTAAGCGAAGGAGAGGAGTGAGATGGAGAAGATGCTCACAACATATAGATTCCATCAACAACAGCAATTGTTTAGATCATGAACAAAATGCAATAACTTACAATAGATTCCAAAATGTAGTGGTGGTTGCTTAGTGAAAAAACTAATAAGTTTCAAGAGTAGAGGCAATTCTTTCAAGTCAAAAACTAATTTAGCCTTTTGGGTTTGATGTCTTTTGAAAGTAAAATAAATGAGGAATAAAAGTAAAGAGGACTAAATAAGCTATATGGTTCAACTATAAGGCCTGTATGAACAAACACAAAGACTAGAGGGGCGTTAGGCTATGTGCAACTAATGAAGTTAAGAAATCTTCTATAATAATAGATATCATAAAGCAACACTAACGTTCCTAAGTAAAATACCTAAACTATTACATTATTATGATCCATATAATAATCCTATATACGATATACATGATAATAATGCTAAATTGTGAATACACGTACTTTAAAATCTTCAATAACCATAAGAGATTCAAATGGAAGCATGCAAGTCCCTTGACTAATCTTAAGGCTTTTACTTGGCTTAAACTATCAAGAATACAATTATCATTGAGTTTCCAAATGGTTTGTAAAGGTTTGAATAGATTTGGAGTTCAATATGCTTCAAGATCTAGAGATAATAAATATACTCTCCAATAATAATGCAAAGGAAGTGTTCAACACTAGAAGCATATATTCTTTATAAGATTTTCCTCTTTAATTGAATTATAAAAAAGTTCAAGGGTCTTCCTCTCAAGCTAATGGTACAAATTTATATGAATCGCAACAAACTTCTCTTTAAGGAATTTACCAAGCATCACACATTTTGTACCCTAATAACAAGAATAATTGTACATACTAGCCCTCTAGTGAACTTCAGTAACTCTTTTATCCGCTCTAAATCAGTGTTACCACTGGGAAAAAAAAACAAATGACTAGAGAAATGCAGAAGCAAAAATGTATATCACAAAAAAGGATATCACACATTAATACCCCATGTGACATAGGTGTTATTTCACATGACATATATTTAGTTTGAAAATGTCTACGATTAGTAGCCTACAACATAATTTTATAAAGTCTTTAGTACAATCTCCCAATCCAAAAAAAAAAATTTAATGTTAATAGTATTCGTCAAAATTACAATTACATTGGTGGTAAAATTTTATGAATAGTTCTTCATTATCAAATCAGATGGCCTCCCAAAACTAAATCCAGAGTATAAAGACCTTATTTAAAATGTCAATATGACAATACCATAGACTTATTATAAAAAATGTAAGAAAAGAAAGAACAAAGAACAAAGAATGAATGTTCATACTGGGCAATTGAGAAATGCAGTAGTAACCAATTTGAAGGTCCTTTATAAGGAAATCCAACCATCTTTCATATATTTCCAGTCAAAAGTACCTGTAGATTATTTTTCCCCACAAAAATAAACTTCAAGGGCAATATGCGGCATCACTTCTTTTCAAGCTTAGAAGAAAATAAAAGATTCAAGGGTTTGTTTTCGATGCTCCAGCATTTTTAAGGTATCTTTCAATACTTGAAGTAAGACAATATACAATTACAACCATACCTTTTGAAAGGAGAAGTCTAACCACAAGTCGCCTGCGAGCAAACTCCCACTTCAATTGTAAAAGATTGCTCATAGATTCAGATTCCTTAACTTCCATAGCCAAACACAGCCAACATTTCATTTTATTGCAAATACATTTACTTTGACCCTCTAAATCAACCATGCAACTTTTTACTTCCAAGAGTGACTGTCTATGTCCAACACAATCAGCTGCACATGTATCATTCCCTTCCAACTGTTTTGAAGGGCAAACTTGCAGATCTACCTTATTATTTAAGTTATTTCGGGACCGATATTTTAAGCGAGTTAATCTTGCAGTAGGCTCAATTGTAGAAGACTGCTCCTCTGGTAGAGGTTTCAGCACATTTTTGGGTTTTCTACACCTTCTGGATTCCTTCTTTGCCTTTGTGCCTTCCACTGCATTTGAATGAGTTTTGGCATTACAAACAGTACCATCATCAACTACTTCAGGACAACTAACAGAATTCTTCCACTCAGATAGATTTAACTTGTCCAAAGATTTGTTGTAGAAACTCTCAGCAAGAGTTAGCCTCTCTATTGGGGCCTGCTCTTTTGCACTGAAACTTCGGTACAAATCCCCAAGTTGCTGATCAATGGTGACTTCCAGCATTAACTTGCACTTCAAGCAAGAAAAACTGCAGCTATTGATCAATTTCTGTTTGGCATCCTGAAGCTCCTTTTCTGAAAGATCCCAAGATCCTTTCTTACAGTACAATTTTCCTAGCATTTAACCAGTGTTCTGTGAGATAAAAACACCATAAACCTCTAACAAAATATTCATTACAATTCTAAAAGCAGACACCAAAAGTGTGACATTAAAATTTCTTACCTAAAACAGATGAAAAAGATACTATAAACAGTGGTAGGCTTTGCAACAAAGAGATCTCTTTTCCCCAAAGTAACAAAGTTTCAGCCTCAGCTCCATTTCCAATTATCTCATGAATTGTCCCAACCTGCAAATACAATAAATGGCTTAATAATTTCACCAGCACTATGAAAATGGGATCTGCATAAAGTTTCCATATCAAAGCATTATCAGTCAAAGATGAAACAACCTGAAGAGTACTTTCAAGGTAAGATTGAAGTATTTTCCATGGACTGAGATAGCATGCTTCCATATCCCGTGACAAGTATTGAAAGGACCAAGTTTCACTAGCAACTGAATTGCGGACTTGAAAATTTTTAATACAGTAGCTTAACTTTTGGTTGTGTTCCCCTGCTTCAGAGTATTTCTCAACTTTTGGCTCAACAGAATATGTATAATGCTCTTGAAAGAGTTTAGTACGCAATTGATGGGCTTCTTTTGCATATGTAAGAGCCTAGAGAAACACAAAACAATATTAAATTGTAGGAAATATGCGGCCACAAGGAAGACCCAAGTGTATACAAGTTAACAGAGCCAACATAGAATTGTCACACTCCACAGAAAGTTTGGAACTCCAGCCTTTCATTTGTTCACTATTATACAAACAATAGGGAGCTGAACACCTTATTTCCGATGGAATGTGTATACGTTATTAATATGACGCACTTCTTCTCAGTAACACACAATGTGAATGAGTTAATGCCAGATACACTTAAATGGTTCAGTACTGAAACTTTTGGCTTCAGACAAAGTTAAACATTAGCCTATAACAAAATCTGGAAATGACTGGTTACCTCAACTAAGTGGCCTGTTGCAACTAGTCTTTCGCATAAATCATAATAAAGACATCCAGCAGAAAAAACTGAACGACTGTTCACAGGAACCTGCAAAATAAGAAGCATAAAGCAATTGATGATCTTGTATCAACCAACAGAATAGGAAAAAATAACTGCAACAAGTTCCTAAATGGATCTTACTCTTGAAAGGAGTTCAAAAGCAGCCTTTCTAACATCATTAACAGAAATAGAGGCTTGAAATGAAGTTTCATGCTTGTAAGAGTCAGAAAGAAAGTTTGGAGATAAATAGGAAAAATTTTGTTGCAAGCCAACTCGAGAAGGCAGAGATTCCTTCAGACAATGCATCCAGAACTCAGCAGATTTACATTTTTCTCCATAAACCTCTGTCAGGTTAAATATAAATCCTTCATTTATAGGTGAAAGGCAAAGGGCATGACTAAGTCTTCTACTCTCCCACAGAGTGGACAAGCACTTCTCTGCTGGCAAACTCTTCCAAATGAATAATCTAATCAACAATGCACATGCTTTGTGATGAAGTTCCATGAAACCCTGCAAACAAAGTATACCATACTTAAGCTTCAAAGTTTTATTGATTCAGTATCAAAAGAACCTATTAGATCATATATATACCTTCAATGACAACAAATCTAATATATTACACAGCATTAGCATCACAGTATCAGATGATATAATGCTCTCTCCAGATGGCAGGCTATAATCTGAACTCGGAATGCCCAACCATATCTTTAGTGCAGATTCAATATCTTGAAAGATTTGCTGCTGAAGAAAAGACAGAAGGTAATCGCAGAAGCCACCTTGTGAATTATCTAATAAAATATTGATATACATAGACAAGTGGTTTAATTCTAAGCAGGTGCATTATGGCTGACACCTTTAAGTTCGGTTCAGCTTCCTGGATACACAGTGCACGCAAGGAATATGCCATAGCTAATTGACGACTTGCTGGAGTTCCATGATCTGATGCTTCAACTTTCTGTTCCAAGGACTATTTGAAGTAAAAAACATGCCAACTATTCATGCCTCAAAGCATTTATAGTTAATATTCAATAAAAAGCCATAGGAGGGAATAAAGGCACTGCATAACTGGAGAACTCACAATTGTGGATATTGCCTCTGACAAACAGTGAACACAGTCCCCTAGACATTCAAATCCACAGGCCCTTAATGCCCACGCTTTTCTAATCAAAATCATTGATTTCTGTAAAGAAGTATCTTTAGTAACATACACATCTTGCAATAAGCTATCCACTATTTTCAATCGCATCTTCCGACAAAGTGCTGGATAAATAGCATCCATTTCCTCATATGCAAGAAGTTCCTGTACAAGATTCAAATTCGAAAGTTGAAAAGAAAAAAGTTGGAAATTACGATTAGCATGAGTAGCTCAATTCTAGGAGTACTGCCAAAAGTACAAATAATATAGAAAAAGTATAAAAACTCAAACCAGTGAGAAAAAACCTGTTCTATAATTTTGCCGAGTGTCCTCTTTGACATATTTTTTGAGGAGAGCAAATTATATAAAGTTTGAACACTATAGTTGCTGTCCATATTTTGGCTCAGCTTACATCCTATCTGAAAAAATAAATAATAATCAAACTTCTAAAACAATAAACATAATCAAAACAGTTACAGGCTTACTGATGCTACCTTAACCCACTGTTTCACCAAGGGCACTGGAACAGGCAACTTTCTGTGCAGATCTTCAGAAACATACCAACTTTCTAGACTGTTTAC
The DNA here is from genome assembly GCA_027568955.1 of Erythroxylum tenue. Lineage (NCBI taxonomy): Eukaryota > Viridiplantae > Streptophyta > Magnoliopsida > Malpighiales > Erythroxylaceae > Erythroxylum > Erythroxylum tenue. The sequence continues at coordinate 17,309,963 of JAOSBM010000005.1, read as the reverse complement.
AGTTACCTTTTTCACCTTACAACTACCACATTGATTAAGAACATCCAACAGAAAGGCAGTTCGAGTGCATGCCTCAGTGGAAAATTCTAGAATAGCATCTTCTGAAGGATCATCACAAGAACCTTGCACAAACATCTTACAAAGACGTATCAAACAAGTCCACGATGCTCTGCAGCATAGTTTTAATGGCTTTGTAGCCTGCAACCTCAACCATCAAGGAGAATTCTGAATATAGGAATGATATCATTCGAAACACGCAAGTTTTAGGTTGATGAGTGAATAGGAACCTAAATGCATGTAAACATGTGTAACAATTAGCTCTTAGCTATCAGAATATTTGCCCCTTCATGGATGCAAATGATTGAATGGGAATTACATTACTCCTCTCTTTGAATGCTCAAAAAGACCACCTCTCGATGATTTATCTAATCAGAATATCATCAATGACATCTAATAATCAATGTTCAACCAGCCACGTATGAGGAAAATACATGACTAGATTTTCCAGCATTCAATACATAAAACTGAACTTGGTGGAAATTAAGAACCCATCATTTTAAGAAACTTGATCTCTTGACATATATAAAAATGTCTCTCAAATTTATATTCTTGTCTGGTATCCCAGGATTCTCAGCAAAAACAATTGAATAGTTTAGCTATGTTGGTAAGTTTCTAAGATCAGTTGTAGCATGGACATATGCAGACAACATTTTGTGGATTTTATGAGACGACTTAATTCACATCCTATGTTTCCAAGAGGAACCAAGGATGAAAGTATTGAAGCTAATGGAGTGAATTAAAATCAAGTCCCTTTAGTTGTTCCTAACTACACTTGAAAAATTGCATTACCTACCCCCAAAAATAGCAGAAACTTTTACACATTTTTAACAACTGAATCCAATATGGAAACGTAACCATTTATGCGCTTCTGCTTTTTGAAAAATTCCCTTCATGTGACCACAAGTCCATGTTGCAGATATTATATTTTCCTTTCTCTTTTTTTTCCTTGATTAAATGGGGAAAATCAATTTTCAAAATTTATCAGTTCAGTCCATTGGTACAAAGGGCAGTAAGTTGTAAACATCATATGCCTCACATTAGAAACAGAATCCCTTGAAATTGAAAATACCTCATTCACTTGCTTATTTCTGTAAAGAAGTACACCAACATTGTAAAGAGAGGCGAAAACATATTTCAGACCCTGCGGGTGAACCCAATCACTGCCGATGATCTGCTTAATAAGATGAATGCTCTTCTGAAACAACAATGGCCAGAAGAATATTGAAACTTTAGAAATATAAGCACAAGTGAATATTAAAACGTGATGAACAAAATCAAGAATACATTTTGGATTAAATATTTATTACTCAATGTTTTATATAAAAAAGTTGACCTTCAATTTGAGCTTTGTTCTAATTGAGAGAATTAAGGCAGCAACAGCTACATTAAGAAATATCTTAATCTCGTCAAGTTTGTCCACATCACCTTGAGGCTTGTCGCTGCAAAAAAGCAAATTCACACCACAATTGACCAAATACTTAGTTTTACTAGGAAACAAAAGAAGAAATTGAAAGAAAAACATAAATCCTTATTATATCATTTGGGAGCAAAACAAAGTATATTGGAAGATGCACTACCTTGTAACTCGTTTAGGGCATCATATTGCGTCTAATAACAAGAAATCTAATAAAATGAATTATATAATTATATATCATAATTATATATTAAGATGTTTTAAATTAAAACAAAGAAAAGGTGTAGAAAGTTAAGACTTCCTTACCAGTAAAGTAAAAGATAAGTGTGCCCAAACTGATGAAATGCTTCCAGGACACTCTGAAGCATGCTAGAAACAGTAACATCATTTTCAGTAATTATCTCTTTTTTCCCCGAGTTCACCAGGTCAGCGAGAGGTTGACACAAGAACTTCAATACACTTGAGTAAGCCAGAAGATAGGCATGTCTATCTCCTTGGATGCAAATCCCAAAATGTGAGCCTGACTGCAGACATACAAAATCATCAGAATCCAGAAGTTTAGCACAACAGGGCCCACAGGTATTTTTGCAACTTACATCAAAAAAACTTTTCAACAAACCAAGCGAAGCTGCCAAATTGCTCAGCTTTGCTTGACCACCAGACAAAGTCTTAACTGCATCTTTCAAGTCTTTACACATCGAAGCATCAGTGAGACTGGTGCTGACAACACAATCATTTAAAACTAATCCAGTCGCATAAAGCCTGATAATCATATCCAAGGGGGTCATATCCTGGCATAAGAATTTCATTGCTAATGAGATTGATAACTTTGTCCACTTACAAGATTCAAGTTTCAGAAGGTACCTAAAGTGACAAGTAAATCACCAAAACAAGTTACCTGGAAAAACTCATCAGCTAACTTCTCCAGACATTCTGCAAAGGCACTACAAAAAACTGTACTTGCAGTTCGACATTTATTTGCACAGTAAGAGACAAGATCGACAAACTCTATTGCCCATATTTGTGTTTCAATCTGTCAAAACAATGAGCTGCTTACATCATCAGCAGACACAATTTAGTTACACAGAAAACAAGATATCATCTGAAAATGCACCTCTAAAAAATCTTAGAACCAGCCAAAAGTACAGGTTAAAGGGTCTGAAGTGGGTTGTTGACCATATTTTGAGCTTCAGAAACACTTCAGAAGAATTGCAACCAGAAGGGAGCTCAATCATGAACAAAACATAATACCCATTGGTAGGACAAAGTACAAAGAGACAACCAAATTATTCATGGGTTTGATTTCCTTCTTCTTAGTAACCGTACTTCTAATACTACATCATGCTTCATGATTGCCAATATTATCTGTTATTCGTGATAAAAAAAGGGAAGGGTAAAAGGAAAGACATAGTTCTAATGACTTAAGAGCGCCTTAATATGAAAGTATTACAAAGAATTAGCAAAAGAAAATATTAAAGTTTATACCCGGGCATCATAAATGCACTGTCCAATTGAAAAGCAGCTTCACCCCTAATTATTTTTTGGCACATTGGAAAGCACAAATATATATATATATATAAACCCTCACCTCACCCCACGCACCTATCAAGATTTAAAGATATGAGAAGGTGCTCCTACCTACATTCCATGTAGCCAAACCCCACGTCTTTGAAGGGGACAAAAAGAAAACAGATATTGTAAAGTTGAACTTAGCTGGAAGAATACCTCGCAATTATGGGGAAAAGAGTGCAAATTGGATTTTAATATGTGAATGATGATTGAAGGCTCATCATTTTGAATCGAGAACAAAGAGGAACATAACCGGCGAGCAAACTGCAAGAAGAAGCATTTTGATGATGCATAAAGGGTATGAAATCTGTCACCCTATAATCAAGAATAGCAATCACCTTATAGGTTTGATCTCTCAAGGAAGAATTTGCGTACTCTCGTAAGGTTACCGCACATAAATCACGCATTATATCCCCCTTGGAATGCATTGGTCCCCCAACCAAGGAAAGAGAGCACTTGGCTAAGTATGTTACAAGCGTCCTTTGGAACTTCTCATATGCACTGGCGTCTAGCACCCTAAAACAAATTATTCATGTTAAGTACACCAATTAGCAAAAATGTTTTGAGTATAATTATTAGTAATCAATGTACCTGAACCAGGGTTGAACCTCCTCTACCAATATAACAAGTCTCCTGCAGTCCTCCTCCTCAACATGCTTACTCTGCACCAACAACGCCGTGCATTTCACGATGGCCACCACAATCTCCACCATTAAACCAGCGAGCTCGGCATCATTGGTGGCCGGTGAAAATGCAGAAGAATCAAAAGCCCTGAGCTTGTCCAAAACTCGAAGCGCCTCCTCTAGGGCCTGAGGATGGAATCCCCAAGCCTGCAAGCAATAAACCAGCCTGTGGGTCTGAAAATAGAGGGTGTAGGGTTTGCAAGACAGCTGGGAAGAGATGAGGTCCAAGCAAGACAAGCAAAGCCTGTAGACATCGAACAATTCAAGGGCGAGTTTGGAAGAATGGGGTGGTAATTTGGATGGATCAGATAAGCGTTTGGGTAAAATGGAGAGAGAACGGTTGAGGAAGGGAAGGAATTGTTTGGCCAAAGAGCGGATTTGAGATTGGGATTGAGATTGAGAGGCTTTGAAATTGACAAGGTAGTCGGAGAAGAGACAGAAAATAGGGGTAGAAGTGGTGGACTCAAGTTTCGAAATCAGAGTTGCTGCTGTTTCGCTCTGGGTTTGAGGCGCCATCAATTGTGACGATACCCAAAATGAGAAAACACTGCTCCTTTTGAGTTCTTCTTCTTCTTCTTCTTATTCTGCAAGTGGCGGGAAATTGAATTCGACTAGGCACAATTGTTGCCAAATGACAAATCAAATCAAACGCA
>JAOSBM010000005.1:17251936-17269151 GCA_027568955.1 Erythroxylum tenue | reverse complement strand
TTTCACTCATGATTCTAGCATCACATTGGTTGGGTTATTTTTACTTGGAAATGTTTTATAGTTTTGATTTGTTGGTTTTATTGGTTTCGGCTAAACTGGGTTGATTGTGGTCATAAATTCTTAACACGGGGTTTTGCTGGTGTTTAATGGGTATATCATGGTAAATAAATCGATTTGAATTTCTTTTTTTATAATAAATTTTACGCCACTGGCACCTTGAAATTCGAGGAAAAATATAATTTGTTGATTCCATCGTTCAGAGCTGCTCGGTGATTGCTAAGGCAAATGACCATGTAATTTTACTCGAGGTTTCTTATTCAGGCCATTGCTGCTGCTTTTGCTTCTGACCAGACACAGTACCATGTCGTTTTAGTAACACATTCTGCACATCAGGTTTGTATCAGCTGAATCTAGAAGTTTTTCTGTCCAAAACATGCCACCTGAAATGATTAATTTGTTGTACATAGTGCTGTCAAGTTCTTTTTGAGATTAACAAATATATTCTCCAAAGATTGTTATATACAATTAAAGACTGCATACCTTGAGGTTGGTTGTTGATAGTCTACCTGTTTTGATGACTAAGAAACTATTTCATTTTCTAAAATTTTCATTTTCTAGAATAAACTGCATCACTGCTATTGATTATTTATTTGATTCACTTTCTCATTGTTTTCTTAATGAATTTTCAATTTCATTAACGCTTTGTCTCCATCTCATTTGATGATCATGTGAAGAAGTCTTCATCGATGTTGTCTGAGTGAACTCTGCTGGTTTTCTTACAGGACTTAAGTTGTCATATAAAAGAAAGACATGTTGTCTTTCTCCCTATAAAATCTCCACCTGTTCTTGCTATGAATGGGAATCAAGTTTGTTCAGGTTGATGCCAATGTTTTTATTTCTATGTTGTCTTTGCAGAATTGTAGTACTAAAAGCAACTAATTGGTGGCCCCTTCCAATCTTTTGTTAGGATCGGGGCTAGATTTCTCTATACAAAAGAAGGTCACTATCGAAAAACATAGACAAGAATGTTATGCAGTAGTGGAAGAGGTTTTTGGACATGGCCCAAGGATGGAGGGTGATTTTATTTTGATCAATTATTTTGCATTGGTAATTTCTGAAAGTTTTGAGCCCATATAAAATTTTTCACAACATTTAATATGACCATAGTTATGTAGTAATCTTGGTTGCAACCTAACAACCAAAAGTTGAATTTGCATCCTGGTTCAGGAAGGGTGGAGCCTTGCAGAACATTTTTGTGTGCGTTGTGTTGTTGCTGCTCCTTATGTTGTTCCGTACAGGTAGATAATAATTTCTGTTGGAAATAGTTGAGTTCTTTGTGTTCTAATTGCAAAGAATTCTTTAATCCTTACAATTACATAACAAAGTTTCTTCAAGTAAATTTTTTTTGCATTTTGTGGACAACTTCTATTCTTTCGTGAAGATGCTTAATGACAACAATCCCATACACGTAAATTCATAACCATGCAATTATGAATAAAGATGTACATATTTATGTATGTAATTAATTTCTAAATGTATAGGCATGTAGATCTTTTGGAAACTAGTGTAGCATATAGGAGAAGAAAATGGATAGGAAAGGGGAGAGGAAAGAAGAAAGGGGCCAAAAGAAATGCAATGAGAAAGGAAGAATAACTAAGCAATACGCTTAATTTGAAGAAACACAAGAATCCACTCGTGGAGAAAGCTTAAAACCAACTGAATATAAGAGTAATATTAATAAAATGTCTAATACAATGTTTAGGAGGCCTATTTATAGGTTTTGCAAAGTAATCCTAATCTTAAAGAAATTAGGGAACCAAAAATAAGTAAGGAACTTATAGGAATAGGAAACCAAAAATAAATAGACGTTCTATGTCAAAAAGAGGGGGATTATAAAAGGGAATAGACAAGAGGGACTAAATATCTTTTATTTCAATGCCAATAAAAAAAGAAACTAACACATTTAACTCAAATATTTATATTAATTTATCTTTAAAGTAAAATTTTAATGGCATCCCTTTTAAAAAAATAAACAGATTAAAATCACAGCCCTAGATTTTCCTAATATAAGTATTTGTAATTGATGTAGGAACATCCAAGAGTTTAGTTAGTTTTTTAGTTTTTTGCTTTCTTTAGGTTTCATTTTCATTTAATCTTACTGTATGACTAGGACATAAGGAGGTTTTTTTCATATGGTTAGGCTATAATTGTTGTTTCTGGTCTACGTTGGATTTTTACATGACTAAAATAAGAATTTTGCAACATAGTATAGAATATTTATTAATTATTGGGGAGTTGTATATTAGTTGTATATAGGTTTTAGGAAAGTAAATTTTTTGATATCCAAATAAGATCCTAGGAGATTACTTCCTATCTTAGGAGATTGATTCTTATCCTAGAGATTGTTTCCCATTTTTCTCCTATACTAAGAAGTATATATTCATGTAACTCAAAGTTAATAGTAAGAAGAAAGAGTAATTTTCTCGTCTATTTCATGTCATTGTATTAGAGCACTAGGGTTTTGATTTAATTGGGAATTCTTCTTCAGGTAGCCTTTGTTGCTATGTGTTTCTTTCTTCTTCCTTTGTCAATGTCCTTATGCGCAATATGTTTGCATTCATAATTACCATCTCAGACTCTCCTATCCCATTTAAAGAAGCTAATTCAATCCAAAAGACTGGAGGTTTGCAAAGCATTTGAGCTTCCTGTGGGCTTAATGAAAAGAACTATCTCAAATGGTCACAATTTGTTTGCAGATACCTAAAGGGCAAAGGGAGACTCATCCATCGTCTTGGAACAGGACTGATATGGATGAGTGTTTTATTAGGAGTCTATTAGACGAGTATGAGTGGTTTATTAGGAGTCTATTAGCAGAGTATTTTATTTTTAGTAGAAGTCTATTATTTTCCTACTATTTCTGCACTAATTTCTGTTATAGTTATGTTATAAAAAATAGCTTGAATAGGAGTCTTTCTAGGAGTCCTAGTTTAGATGGAACTTTTGTGTTTCGTTGCCTATAAAAGGCTATTACATTATGCAATAAAGTAAGCAAGAAGTTATCATAAAAATTAGCTTAGGAGTAGAGTAATTTAGTCCAATCTCGGCAGACCTTGTCCTTGACAAGTGTTGCTAGTTTTTCATCACCAAAGATAAGTTCTGCAAGGAAGGGAACCAACGTAAATAAGAGGAAAGAGATTAACTTTCCCGAGAATCGTCCTTGGACTCGATCCCAAGCACGGGCCATAACAAGGACCAACAAGGGAGATTACATTTGGGGGTGTGGAATTAGGAAGACTACATGATTATGTCATGGCTATAAGACTCTATGGACCCAATGATTAGGGATGGCAATGGGCCAACTCCTGCCAATTTTTTTAAATTAAAAATATAGAACAACGTAATTTTTTAAATTGGGTTCAGGCTTGAGCTGCTCAGGCCCAGACCTACCCGAGGCCTAACTCTTCTCAGTAAAATGATGTTGTTTGTCTAGAATAATTGGGTCTCAATTTAGCCTGTGCCTGGGCCTGACCCATAGAAAACAACTAAATTTATGCCTATGGGACAAAAATTGCCATCCCTACCAATAATCAACGATACCTGTATGTTTAGTTACTACAAAAGAGATTTGGGATTTTATTCATCACACATTTAAATGCTTACAATGTTGCCCAAATGTATAGGATTAAAACCAAAACTAGGGCGACTAAACAAGGACATAAAATTGTCACTGAATATGCTAACTTGCTACAAGTTTTTGGTAGGAACTTGATCATTATTGAGTATTTAAGATGGAGTGCCCTCATGACGCTGCAATTTTGAATACTTTCATTGAAAGAGAGCATGTGTATAATTTTATAGTTGGATCAAATCCTGATTCGATTAGAATAGAATCTAGATTCTCGCAAGGAGGAAACACCTTTTTTGGAGGAGACAATTTCTATGGTTAGAGTAGAGGAAAGTTGGAGGAGTATCATGCTTGAAGCCCGAACTGTGGAAGGCTCAGCTTTGGCCACCAAAATGGATCACTAAGAGAAAGGGAAAGTTGACTTACCAAAAAATTCTAGAAAAGATAGCTTGTGGTGCACTTATTGCAAAAAGTTGAGGCTTATAAGGAGAAGTGTTGGAAGGTAAATGAAAAGCTACCAAGTCGAGAGTGGGGAAACTGTAAAGGGCGTTAAAGGTCTCAAGACACCTTATTTAAGTAGCCCAAAAAATATGAAGGTTCGGATAAAGGAGCTTTCAATAATGAGGATATTGAAAATAACTAAGGAATTTACTATGATCTCTTAAGAAGCCTTCTGCAGTTGGTTCCTTGGCTCAGATAAACTTTTATTTTCTTTTTGCATGAATGCCTCGGAAAAGTATTATCCTAATGATTGGGTAATTGACTTTGGCGCCACAAACTATATGACTCACGCCACTCATTTTTTTCATACCATACTACGTGCCCTAGTAATAGGAAGATTGTAGTAGCCAATGGTTCTTTTGCTACTGTTGCAAGAGTAGATGTAGATATTGCACCTTCTCTTTGTTTGAAAAGTGTTCTTCATGTACCAAAACTATCAACTAGCCTTGTGTCTATTAAAACTTACACGACTTGAAATGTTATGCAATTTTTCCTCTTCTTACTGTGTTTTTTTAGGACCAAGCTCGGGTAGGAGGATTGGATTTGCTAAAGAGAGGAGCATCTCTATAAATCATCTTGAACCTTTTTTTAAAATCATGAATAATTTGTTTACATAATTTTGTAGTATGTCAAATAAAGATGTCATTCTCATACCCTCTACGCCTTGGTCATCCATCTTTTAGAGTGTTAAAAGTTAAGTTTCTTCGTTTGTTTAGAGGATTAGATATGTCAGTCTTTCATTGTGAAGTTTATGAATTGACAATACATACTCGTGTATCCTTTCTATTAGAACTAAAATAAGACTTCATCCTTGTCATTTGATTTATATTGATATTTGTGGTCCTTCTATTGTTCCCAATATTTCTGGGACTCATTCTCCTTAATTGATGATTGTACTCGAGTTACATGATTTTTCTTACTCAAACAAAAATCTAATGTTACTTTTGATTTTCATTTTTCATTTCATTATTCAAAACTAATTTAAGGTTAAGATTAAAAGCTTTAGGTCGAATAATGTTAGAGATTACTTCAATAAGATTTTCTCAACCTACTCTCATAACTGTGAAATTATCCATGACTCATCATGTGTTGACGCACCTCAATAAAATAGGGTAGCTGAGAAAAAGAATGAGCATGTACTTATAGCAACTCGAGCACTACTCTTTCAAGAAAATGTTCCTAAATCCTTGTGGGGAAGCTAGTTCTAACTGCCATACATGTGATAAATAGACTTCTCTCAAATGTGTTAGGTAGTAAAAGTCCCATTGTTAGGACTCTAGCTGAATATGCTAGAGATTGACTATATTGATGATCGGTAGTATAAGCAGTATATGAGTAATACAAGGTGATTCACTATGAACACCTTCTATCCAGAGCTTAAGAAGCTCCTTAGAGATAATATCCTCTCTCTGTCACAATATTTCTTCTTCTACTATTTTCCAGAATGCCTCCCTTCTCTCTCTGCCCCCTACTTAACTAACCACTCGTACATTCTGTTATTCCCCAACCATGTGCCCCTTTCCTAACTAACCTGTGAATCATTGCCCACATCATTGCCCCCTCTCTCTTTCTAGTGTATACTTGCCATATCCTAGGTTTGTCGGTATTGGTCCTAACATTGCTGCCTTCTTGAAGAGCAGCTTTGTCCCTAAGGCTGAAGTGAAGAAAATGACTCCAGTTCGCATATGCCTCCTCCCCTGTAGCTTGTGCCACTGTTTTGGCACTTCCTTTTGACCAACCATTGCGGTGTTGTGTCTCCCAATGTAGTTACTGTTCTGTTGGTCAGTAAATTATTAGGTTCAGGAAAGTTATTCAACACCTGGTTCAGCTCCCCTTCCTCCATGCTGGTCAGCTGAATCTGTTGCTTGTCCCTTATAGCTATTCCTTTAGCCGATCGGAAATTCCCATCCAAAGTAGCAGGAGACCCTGCCAATACCTTGAATCTTCGTGGTATCCATTGCCTCTCTTCTATGTGATTGGCAGTCCTGCATTGCCACAGAGTTGAGCCTCTTGTCCCTCATATTTGAATTGCATGGTTCTCTTCTTCCAATCCACCATGACCTTGCCTAATGTTTGTAACTAAGCAACCCCTAAGATCACATCCATTCCCTCTAAATCTAGGACATAAGCATCAATAGTCCACTCCATTTCTCCCATCCGAATTGGCACCTTCATACACCTTCCTTTAGCAGCCACCTTATGGCCATCCCCAAAACTGGTTCCCCCTGTCTTGCTTGTCCCTACGGTCAGTCCTAACCCATTCACCAACTTAGTAGAGATGAAGTTATGGCTGGCTCCACTGTCCACTAGAATTACAACCGAAACTCCCTGTAATTTTCCTGCCACCCGCATAGTTCTAGCTTCTTGTATCCGAGCTCCATTCACTCCAAATATCTCCATTGTTCTGCATTCTAAAGCTATATCAGCCTCTTCTTCAACCTCTGCTTCCAAGGCTATAATTTCTCCATTTTCATCCAAGGTTTCATTGTCATCCAAGATTAATAGCCTCAGCTGCTTCTCCGGACACTGATGGAGGGGATGGAACCGCTCCCCACATCTGAAACATAGACCTCTTGCTTTTCGGTCCATGAGTTCCTGGTATGACAAATGCCGCACACCCCTGTGTCTCTCCGTCGATCCCCGTCTCTCACTCTCAGACCGTCGGGTTGGAGTCGCCAAGGGTGGAGCAACCATCCTCCGCTGCGTCTGGTACTCCGATGGAGCTCCAGAGAGATCGCGACCTCTCTCTGGTCCGACGCCCATCTCAAATCTTCGTCGACCCGTTGGGTCTGGAGGCTCCGGGTCGCGCTGGGTCGGGTTGACCCGGAAGTTGCCCCTAAAAGGGCTCCTTCTGTGCGAAGACCACAGACGAAAACGAGAGCCACTGCCCTCGACCCCTCCGACCTCGCCGTTCATCTCATCCTCCACTGCCCTAGCTATTTTCATCAACTGGTGTCTATTAGCAGGTCCGAACGTTCGGACCCTTCTCCTTATATCTTCTCTCAGCCCACTCATGAAATACCGTAATACTTATTATCTTGACTTTGGAACCTCAAATGGGCTTACTCCTATGGTATTGGGTTGTACTGCCTTTTTACATGTTCACAGTCAACACAGAGGAATGTTAGATCCCTGTGGCATAAAAAGTGTCTTTCTATCTAGGTTACTCACACAAAAGGGTACAAGTGTTATAATGCTCCTTACAAAAGATCTACTTCTCAGCTGATATCACTTTCATTGAAAACAAATCATATTTGACAAGTCCTATCTTCAGGGGTAGACGTTATGATGGAGGATAGTAGTTTTGAGTCTTTTGTGCCACTTGACCTTCCTATGTTCATTCCAAACTCATCTTTAGCCTCTAGTCCTATGTCTGTCCTACAAAAATTACAAAAATCACTCCTTTAGGAATGTGCCCTCTCTTGTATCCATCCGTGTTACTCAAGATTTTCTAAGATATTCATAAGTTTATTCTAGAAGAGCAACAATTCAAACCTAAAACAATTCCATGAATCCAACGCAAACTCCATAATTAGTCCACGATAAGATCTAATCCTCCTCACATATGAAATCAGTTGAAAAACCCACAAATGAAACAAATTTATGAAAGGCTTTATATGGGTTGAAACAAATTTTCAAATCATGGTTTGATAGATTTGCTAAAGTTATAAAAAGGTCGAGATATAAACAAAGTTAAGGCGATCACACTCTCTTCATTAGGCACATGGTTGTAGGAGGAGTGACTGTACTTCTAGTATTTGTTGATGATATTATTGTGATTGGAGATGATGAAAAAGAAAAAGGGGAATTGAATCAATGTTTGATAAAGGAATTTGAGATAAATGTGCTTGAAAAATCAATTTATTTCCTGGCATATTCTAGATGAGGGATTTTCATATCTAAATGGAAGTATGTGATTGATCTCTTATAGGAAAAAGGAAAGATTGAGTGCAAATCTGTCTCTATCACATTGAACCTAAGTCATGAGCTTGGAGAAGCAAAAGAAGAACTAGTTGTTAATAGAAAGATGTGCCAGAGGCTGGTATGTAGGACCATATAGCTTGCTTATACTTAACTCGACATAGCATACTGAACAAACGTAGTTAGTCAGTTCACCATGATGCAAGAGAGTCACTTGTACAAGATGTGTATATGGTGTTGCATTACTTAAAAGGCAATCTAGGGAAAGGAATCCTTTTTAAGAGGAATGATCATCTCACCTTAGAAGCCTATACTACTGCAAACTATGCAGGATTTATGGTGGACTGAAAATCAACCATGTACTTTCCTTAAGAGGAAATTTGTTGACTTGAAGAAGCAAGAAATAAAGTGTTGTGGTTAGATCATCAGTAGAGTCAAAGTTTAGAGCAATTGCTTAAGGCTTGTGCAAGTTGTTATGATCGAAGATTATTCTAAATGACTTGAAAGTTAAGTGAGAGGATCTTATGAAGCTTTATTGCGATAACAAATCAACCATCAATATTGCTCATAAGTCATAACCGTATTTAACATGATATAACAATGCATATTGAGATTGATAGATATTTTATCAAGGAAAAATTGGAGGAAATACTTGTAAATTTCTTGATATCCCAAATATTCTAGGATCCTAGGAGATTGTTTCCTATCTTATGAGATTTTAGGATCTTAAGAGATTGGTTCCTATCTTGAGAGATTATTTCTTATTTTTCTCGAATCCTAAGATGTATAATCAATAGTAAGAAGAAAGATTATTTTTCTTTTCCATTTCGTATCATTTATTATTTCTCATATTTGTTCAATAAGATTTCTTGATAGACCCTAACTTTCTTTATATTCTTTCAACTACAATTGAACCTATTCTAGCTTCAAATTGTTGAGAACTGGCTTCCTTAAATCTTTCTCTACATTATTATGCTTTAGGTGGGACTGCATAGAAAACTAATTCATTCTCTTTATATTTCTTGTAAGAAACATGTTTGACTGTTAAAACTGGGGGAAAAAAAGAATTGGAGAGCTACAAAACTGGTTTTCCCGTTTTGCTGGATATCATTAAAAACTTGAAAAACCAAAAATAGGAAAGGAAAAGGTTTTGTTTGGTCTATTCAAAGTAATGATCTTTTTTAGAAAACAATTTTCAATTGTCGTTATTTGACATTTTCCTAAGTTCCCTGTGTTTCATTATAGAATATTTCAATAACTGAATAAATTCAACAAATCAGGGTGCAATATGATCTGCTTAATAGATATCTTCATAACAAACGAATTATGATATGCAGAGTCTGGTCCTTTATTATTAATCTTCATCATTAATGGATATTGACATCTCTAGCCACACAAGCATTGTCGATCTTCACCTTTGTATGAATTTCCCTTCTGCCCATGTTTTCTTCCTTATCACCCTTTTCTTTCTTCCAAATATTAATGTGATATTGACCTCAGGACATTGTAGTAATGTTATGGTAAAAGTATTCATTTATTAAGCTTTCAAGTCATACTGTTTAAAACATTAGTGATTAATTTTGGATGTATTTGTAGTGCACCTTCTTCATTTGAGCGCCAATTCAGAAAAGAGTTTCCACTTTTGTATAAATATCTGCAAGAAGCTCCTGCAGATAAGGTACTTCCACCCCTTCTAGTTGAGTTTATTGCTTGTTCATTCAATTTATGACTATATATTGAAATCTTTGTGAAGCATCCCAAGCAATATTACTATTATGCTGCATTTGTTGTTTGTTTGTTTCTCTAACATTACTATTTACTATGATCAACATAGGCTTGCTGGAAAGATGTAATCCATTGGATGTGGCCACTTTTTACTGAAAAATGGGGATCTTGGAGAAATGATGTTCTAAATCTGAGTCCATGTCCTTTCACGGTTGGTACTGTAGAGTTCAGATTTAAATTTAAACACTGAATTATATCTTATACTGCTCAGTTGATGATTGACAAATTAGTCCATTAGCAAGAACATATGTAACTCATCAAAATCCTTCAATGCAGGACCCAGTGACAGGTGTTCCCACATTGCATAACTGGCCATCATCTCCCCTTCTACTGTAAGGACAATGAATTTTGCATTCCATAAGTAGCAGGATAAGAGAGAGATATAAAATTTTCATTTTGAGCTATTAAACTGACCTTAGGTTATACTTTTATGGAGTGAGTTCTAGGTGAAAGTATAAAATTGTGGTTGATGTGCTCTAAATGGAATGTAATGACAGTAATACTGTCGATACTATTTGTGGTTCTTCATCTCATTGACTGTGCTTTTTCCTAATGAAACAAGTTTTATTTCTGTATTTTCTTATTCTCATTCATTTTATATTACTTGTCGAACACCCTTAAATTTGTGATATCTAGTTCTTAAATGCTTTTTTCTAGCAGGTATGGGTTTAGCAAAGAAGTTGTTGAATGCCCAGGTAAATTGACTTGACTTAATAATTTAGCAATTATTGTTATGAGCTTCAGATTATGGGAAGTGTTTTATCTGCTTTCCTCTCCATTGATTTAAGTGAATAATTGAAGGTTTGTGAACTCAGGAGTTGATTCTTGATCTTGGTAACCATGATACCTTCTAAACAGTTACTCATAATTACCGTCCCAAATGCTCCAAGTAGAAGAGCTTATGCTTGAAGACATTACTTAGCCTTTTCATTAATCATCCTTGTCAGCAACGCAATAAATGTGTGTCATATAAATCATCCTTGTTAAGCAAACAAGGGTTTGCCAACTGCTGTTATTTCTAGAAGGAATTTTGATTTCTATACTCTAGTGAAAACTTATTTAGGTGTTTATTTTTAAATGCCTGGTTGTGCATCCTGTAAATGGGTGCTTATTGATATGTGTATCCTTCGTGGAAGATTTAAGAAAGGAGTTTAGAAAGATATTCGGAGTAGTCAGAGAACTGATTCATCTCTTACACTTTGCTTTATGAAATGTTTAGACATTTCAAAGCATGCCCTTGAAATAATTTCTTCCATATGATACATTACTTTTATTGACCCCTTTTAATCATGTTCAACTGGTATAGTCCCCATTTTGCTAACTCATGCTGAACCTTCAACAGATTATTGGCCATCAAATGTTCATGTTTGTGGGTTTTGGTTTCTCCCACTGGAATGGCAGTTTTCATGTAGGAGATGTGGAGAAACTTCAGCACATTTTCTTCGTCAAAGTACATGGATCAATGAAGAATTTTGTTCAACTCATATGAATCTGCAATATTTCTTAAATACTTCAGCTCCAGTACGCCCCATTTTCATAGGACTTAGTTCTGTTGGAAGGCAGGTTCCTGAAAAAATATATGGACACTTTAATTTAATTATTATTCTATGCCTCCTTCTGGTGTCCCTTCAAAAATGTTATCAACCAGTGTATTAGTTAATAGAACTGTAATTATTATTTATCTCAGTGACCAGATGTCTCTCACTATGAGTCTAGTTGAACTTTTACACTCAGTTTGTTAAGTGGGATGCTTTATTGTTTATGAGCAACGTCCATACTTGTGTTCTTAACTGAATTTCCCTTTTTCTGTTCAGCATGGGCTATTTGAGGAACCCTGAAGCATTTCTCCTTGTTATTCGAACTGTCCTGGAGATCACAGATTACAGATTTATTCTTTTCACATCAGGCTATGAACCTTTAGATGAAGCTGTTCGATTTACAGCTGCTGAGACATGCTATGAACCATACAGCAAAGATGGGACCTCTATCTTTGATGACCGTCTCTTCTGCTTTTCTGGGTGAGCATTTCTTGATTAAATTGAATGTTCGGTGGAGTGTTTCTTGATAATCTATAAATGTAGTGTAAGATTTATTTCTAGATTATTTATGCTTCATCAATAAAATTCATAGGTGGAACTTCCAACAAACATCAAGAAAAAGCCATACACCATTTTAATCCTTGCATAACCAATAAATTTGGTCAAAATTCCTAGCTGGCAAAAAACTGATAGTCAGTCATAATAAGATTGCTTTTCTGTGGCTGCATTATTGTGTTTATTAATGTTTCCTCTGTGATTTAGTTTTATGTTTCATTCGTGCAATTCAGTATGATTCCATACAAATGGCTCTTTCCAAAATGTGCAGCTGCAATTCATCATGGTGGAAGGTGAGATTGTTTTTCTCATTTTGATGATAATAGAGTTTGCTGCATACAGTATAGCTGATTACTTCCATTACTAAAACCAGTGGATCAACTGCGGCAGCATTGTATGCTGGAGTTCCTCAGGTCAGAGCAGAATTTAAATCCTTTGTTTTTTTACTTTGCACTTCTTTTATTCTCTTTTGTACTAGGTGATTAGTTTCTCTTATCAAAATGTATTGATTGTTCTTGCATTAAATTATATTCAGTCTTGCTTTGGTCTTGATAATGCCAAATGGACAAAAAATAGCGGCTAAAAAATGTCAGGATAGGATACGCAGCAGTGTATACCAACATTTTTCCTCGTTGGGTTAAATCCAAATTGTGACTAGATGATGGATCCTGGTTCTCTGTTTGTTTCTTCCCACTCCCCTAGAATCGAACACAAAAGGAAGAAAATCATGTCATTGCTTTACATCTCATCACTGGCCCTGATACTTCTAGCATCATGTTAAAATATATAGATGATTCTTGATTCAGAACAGTAATTCATATGCAAGAGCAATGGAAATGGAAAGAAAAGATAAGGACAGAAAGATATGGGTGAGAGAGCAAAGGGTACAAGTTAGGGATTCAGAGGGAAACTCAATTGTTTAAATGTAAATCTGGAAAGCATATAACCAAATATAAGAAAATTACGTCAAATATTTATAGAAAAGCTCCAGAAAATCTAAATCTGTAATGAAAGGATAATGTAATAGTAGGACAAACAATAAAAGTATTAATAAGATTTTAAGAGATTCCTAAATGTGCATATTATGTTCTTTACTAGCAGTAGTGAATCATTCTTTCCCATCTGAAAGAAATTTCCGTGTAGTGTGTTTCACATTGCATAAAATGATAGCCTCTAAGCAGACCTAATCTCAGGTAGTTGACGTGTCCCATAATAAGATGTTGGTGACCTTTGTAAGAAGGAATTCATAGGCCATCTGAAACAACTCCAGAGTCAAATGTGCCTACGAAAGTTGTATATACTGGAAGCTTGAAGATGTCGTGATAATAATTCTTGGATGTATGATCAATAATAATATTTGGAGTAGTGGGGAAACAAAATACATGTGCTCTTAAAACCAGGAAAACATACTAAGGCTGCTTTTGCTTTCAACCTTTCAAAAATCAATTTTAGATGCGCTGAGTATTGTTAGAGCTGTCAGGGACTTTTCAAGACATTAAAATCACACCAAGTTATTACAACCAAAAGTCCCTGTGGTGGTAAGCAAGTGCTTTTCCACTTGACTCATCCTTGCCAACACTGCAATGTGAGCTAAAGGAAGACACACTTGCACGATCACAAACTCACATGCACAATGCCACCAACATTTTCACACTCTAGCATGAACATAAGCAATATGAGTTTTGTTCTGTTAACTGATATCCTTTACTGCTTTGCATGCACATGTTACTTGCGTGGATAAGTTCTGGCACACTTGTTCTACCCCTGGAAGTTACTCTTACAACAAGGGTGTAAAATAAATATTAAAATTTCTTCTGTCGTGCCTACTATAGTGTTGGCATCCTTATCTTGCATCCATGTCTCTCTTTAAATCTTGGATGACAGGTCCTTTGCCCCTTTATAATGGACCAATTCTATTGGGCCGAGAAGATGCATTGGCTAGGAGTTGCCCCCGAGCCACTGAAAAGAATTCATCTGGTTCCAGATCAGTGTAGTGAAATGAGTGCTAGGGTAGCTGCAAATATGCTATCAAAAGCCATAAATAATGCATTATCACCTGAAGTCAAATCACGTGCTGTGGAAATTTCTGAAAGAATACGTCTTGAGGTAATGCCTTGACTTGAATGGTCAATTTAGTTATTGGTAAATTTGATTAAGTTATAGGCCTGATGTTTATCTTCAAGTTAGTTCGCTGAGTTTTTTTAATTTTGACAAATTATATAGAAAAGAGGAACTTCTCAAAAAAATCAATGCAAACTTAATAGAGGTCTTTAACCCAAGTTAATGGCGGGCTCCTTTTAATACAAATTGAATATTCATGTATTAAAGTGTTCAAACATAGGGTAGGAGTTCCCTTTCACAAGGGGTTACAGAAGGTATGAAATCTGGTTAGTTTTGATAATTTAACTAAAATGCTAATTATTTTTTTTTCTAATTTCTAATTATGGATAACAATAAAAGTTTCAAATCCGAGAGCTTTAAAAGATATTTCTCATTACTGGCATATAGTCAACTGTTATCCATCACTGCCATGAAACGAGATGTCATATTATGAGTACATACGATTTTGAAAAGTCACTTTATCAGTTTAATTCTCCAAATTGAATAGCTACTGATCATGGAAAATCGAATAGATAATTTAGAGAACTTGAAGTGTTATATACTTCTAATTTGATATGTTAGACGACAGACTTATCACATTGTATGGTTTGCATTTTAAGTTAGTGAGCATCTTGGATGATGCAAGCAACAAGCCATTGTTGTTTCTATCTATGTAAATTCAAGTTTTGGCCATAAGTAAAACTTTTCTTTTCTTACGAATTGACCCAACATTTAATGTTATTTTGCTTTGCTTGATATTGGAAATCCTGACAACACGAGATTGGTTTGTCTTACAAAAGTCTGTTTGCTCAAGTTCGTTTCACATCAAGTGTATTGGTGAGCATAGTATATAGTTGGAACGTTGCATTACAGATCCCATCTATTTGTTGTACATTGGTAGGAGCCGAAAACGTTGCCCGAGACTTAATCCAATACAGCCCAAGACTTACTCCATTATTTTAGAATTCATTTCTTTCTTTCTGTACATAGACGGTTGAACCGTCCGCACATTCATTAGCTGGTTGTCTGAGTGATAACCATTTGGTGCATGCATGAAGTATTTAATGTCCTGAATAGAAGTAGTCCCTTTGTGCTAAAGGCATGCATCTTATGTATTATTTCAATTTTTTCCTATGATTTATATCCTGTTTATTTCATGAAGTTATGTCTGCTCCATAGTTCCAGGAGTATGATTCAGATGTTCAATACTGAATCCCTCCATAATCTCTTTGGCTCTGATCATGTCAGTGCACTTCCACAATATGATTCAGATGTTCAATACTGAGTCCCTCCATAATCTCTTTGGCTCTGATCATGGTAGTGCACTTCTACTGGTTGTGGCATTGCATAAAGGACAGAAAACAGTTAAAAGGAAACTTTAACCCGTAGTAATTACTACCCTCAATTAAAAAGAAGAATTAAATTGGGGGCATCACAGAAGTTGCCTACATATATGCGATTTGTCTTGTCATCTGAACTTCATCAACTCTTAACATCTAATAATGTATGTTTCTACTCTCTAAATCTTTTTTGTTGGTCAACCTGCAGGATGGGGTTACAGAAGCTGTTAGAATCCTTAAGCAAGAAATGGTTTATCCTAACTAACAAGGCTCATAAATTTCAGTTGAGCCCCATGTGGAGTATCCAGTACACTGTTGATGGATGAGACATACATAATACATGTGTTGTGTTGGGATGTCCTCTGAATGTTGAATAGAGAAAAGGGTTCAAGAAGAAGAAGAGAGGACATCAGGAGGGAAGTAGAATTTGTTAATAAGTTAAACATGACATGTTTTAAGATAATTATTTGTATATAAGTTGTTGGTTAATAGCAAAAGCCGCCTACACAGCCCTCGCAAGGACTCCGATTCGTGCAGGTATGCAGACTTAATTTGCATTTGTGCTGTAGCGAAAAGTGTAGATTTAATGACCAAAAAGGAAAAAGACGTTTGTCTTCTTAAGTATTTCTTAACATATTTTGCAAGATAAATCAAATATAACATGATACAAGTTTTTTATTATAGGTTTACTATATTTTTCAAAAAAGTTGCCTCTTGTGGATACTTCTTTTTTTAAAGTGTTATAGTACTTGTTTTTCTTTTGAAAAGTTCTATTTCTCATCTTTCTAATTTTTTATACTTCTTTTAAGTATATTTGCCACTATTCAATAATTTATTAATATGTATATATCCTATTTTCTATATATGTTATTATTGAACTCAAAACAAAATTTACCATATTTTTAAAGGTGTTTTTGTAAGATTTGACTAATTTGTCTTTTATTTTATATTTTTAAATTTTCAGTTTTCACAAAATTATTAAAAAATAAATAAAATTTTTACACGGTGTATTAAGTTGTCATTAGTTTTTACCAAAGTATTCGACACTGTTAAGTTAAATGTATGAGTATAATTTTTTTAAAATTATAAAAGATAGGATATATTTGATGTTTTGCGCATAATTTGGAATATTTGATACTAAAAATGTTCAACATGATGCATATTTTTGACCATGTGTGAAGTGATATTGTCAGCATAATTTGAAATTGCTTGTAGTGACCTTTCTATATAGTACGTTCAAGGTTCATCAAGACTTATATGAGTTGAGACTCGTTACGGTTTGTTGAAATATAACATTAACAACTGAATGGCAAATAGCAAGTCAAAATCAAATAGGGCTGAACGGTGAAAGTGCATCCAACTTCAGTGGTTAATTGAAGGAGCACAAGTCCTCAGGGGAACGCCATTGCATGACCGTCTAGTAAAGCTCATGTGTGTGTGACTACCTAAGTACGGAGTTGCTAGTATAAGTGGCAGTGGCACTCTTTATAGCGGAGTTCAGATTTTTTGTCCAGTTTTATGGTATCTTATTGTATCCAGTGAATTTTAGTCATTCATTTATGCGAGTTTTACGTTAATTTATGTGAAATTTACGTGAGACCCGCATAAATTAATAGCTGAGATTTACTGGACATAATAAAAATCCTCTTATTACAATCCAATGGAACCTGTGCCCATACGGACGATAGTAACATCATATTTCATTCTTGATTTACATGTACAACTTCCATTATCTGGAAGCCCTTAGTCACATCCGCACTGTTTTGAGATGGTCTCTAGTTTCCCTACTTATTTCTTTCTCTAACTCTTGCCTTTCGCAATATTATCAACTCCTCCTTGCTCTTTAATTC
>JAOSBM010000005.1:17193777-17216795 GCA_027568955.1 Erythroxylum tenue | reverse complement strand
ATGACTTTTGTATTAAATGAAAAGAAGACAAAGCATAAAGTATGAGCATATGAGAAAATGAATATGTGCTTTTGTTTAGGCAAGAGTGGAACCATTATGTTCGTCACATGCACGTTTATAAGAGCCTTCTCTTGGCTGCCCGCTTGTAGCATATGAGCTCCGAAATTGGACTCATTCTATTCATGGGGTAAACTTCGGTTTCTCTATTCTATTTCCATGGAACCCTCGAGCCAATTGGTTGTGCATTGCATAATTGAATTGTTAAGTTTGGTGCATAATTGAGTGTTATGTTTAATGGTTGAAGTTTATACTGTGTGTTAAAAGTTTGAGATAAATGGATCAAATGCTTAAATTACTTGACTGAATGGAAGGCTGCTGAAATTATTGAATATACGCTTGTATATACACATGCTTGAATTTGTGGTCAATTGCCAATGACTATATATATATTAGCCATTGAGTTGTGTAGCTCACCCCATTATTTCCTCCTCAAGTGCAGAACGAGAAGGGTAGCAATCCTTGCAAGGCATCAGAAACTCCAAAATATTAGGAATTTTGTAACTAAGTTAGTTTGATCACTTTTGGATAGCTGCACAAGCATGTAAATATTGAGCATTCTGTATATGTTGTATTTTGTGTTAAGCCTTTATTTATGATGTAAATTTGTAATTAAAGCTAGGTTTGAGCTTTTGTGATTTTTGGCAAACGAGTTTAGAACCAAAAAGTTCCCCATGTGTTGTGCACGTCCCTTGGTAATTGCACATTTCGAAAATCCAATTCTTTCCTAGGTGTAGAAATTGTGTGCCAAATTCAGGGAAAAATTGGACTAATTTAGACTAAATTAGTCAAAGTTTCCCTCTAGAAAGTTACAGCTTATCTTTCTAGCTTTCTATCGGTATGTAATAGGAAATAATTGGGCATAGGAGTCAAAAGTTATGGCCTTCATAAGGGGAGACGTATCGTCTGTAAAGAAGCTTCGTCTGTGATGACGTCATTTCGTCTTAAGACTTTGCTTCGCCTTAAGTTGACTCCATTCGTCTGCCTTCTTCCCTTCATCTTCTTCGTGGCATTCGTCTACCTTTTGGCATTCGTCTGCCTTCTTCCATTTGTCGGGTTCGTGGCATTCGTATGCCTTCTTACATTCGTCTGCTTTGTAGCATTCGTCTGCTCCGTATTCGTCTATCCTATGACATTCGTCTGCTGTTTGGCATTCGTCTGCCCTGTGGCATTCGTCTGCTGTTTTACATTCGTCTGTTGTTCCACATTCGTCTGCCTTGTGGCCTTCGTCTGCCATTCCTCATTCGTCTGCTCCGTGGCCTTCGTCTGTTGTTCGGCATTCGTCTGTTTTGTGGCCTTTGTCTGCTGTTCGACGTTCGTCTGCTTCGTGGCCTTCGTCTACTGTTTGGCATTCGTCTGCTTTGTAGCATTCTTCTGCTTCGCATGTGTCTGCTTTGTGGTATTCATTTGCTTTATAACATTTGTCTGCTCTGCATGTGTCTGCTTTGTGGCATTCGTCTGCTTTATAGCATTCGTCTGCTTCACGCATTCGTCTGCTTTTTCTCACTTGTCAGCTTTTTCGCATTTGTCTGCTCCGCATTCGTCTGCTCTTCCACATTCGTCTACCCCGCATTCGGCTGCTTTGTAATCACTCGTCTGCTTTCTGTTTTTTCTATAGTTGACCCTCCGCTTCTTCTGTGCATTGTTCATCTTGAATCGTCTGGTCAAATTTTTGATTGTCCTAATGATAGAATCCGTCTTCAAGGCCTTCATGAAAGTTGTAGGTCTTGAAGTCTTCTTTCGACAGTCCAAAGAATAATTAGGCCATCGACTTCAGAGAAAGTTATGCGTTTTTGTCCCTAAACAAGTTTGATAGGGTCAAGGATAGTATTGTCTTTGTCAAATGTCTCCGAATGCTAGGCCCCGAAAGCGGAATCCAGTAGTTGTGCTTAAGAAAAAAAGCACTTTATGCAAGATTCACAAAAGTCGACAAGTCCCTTTTCAATCTTTTAGCAATAAGCTTTGATATCACTTTATAAATAATATTACAACAAGATATGGGCTTAAATTTAGACATGTTACAGGGCTTGAATTTAGACATGTTGCATGATTATGTTTTAATTCACCAGTAGGCTCCACAATTCCATGTGTATATACCTAGCTTTGTGAACCCCATCTAACTTTAAAAACCTTCTCATTAATTTCAATTTGATTTTAATAAATTTGATTATTTTTAATTAAATTTAAAGAAAACTAATTAATCTAATTAAAAAAATTCCTAAACTATTGAACCTTAAATTTATCCTTAACTTATTTTAACCTCTTTATCTCCCTTATTCCTCTCGTTTGGAAATCCTCTCGTTGGAAATCACGTCATGTTCTTTTTTTTGTGTACAAGAGGAAACAAACGAAACTAAATCAAAGATCGCGGAAACACTGCTCCTTGCTCATCTCTATGTAGGAGCTCCTGAACGTCAAAAGGGGGCTCTTGCAGGATATGAAGGTCCGGGCTTAAAACGCCTACGAGACGAGCGAGACTGTCTGCGCACTGGTTCCCTTCATTTTAAACATGCTGAAGTTGAGTCGTCCACTCCTAGTGCAACAGTCGGTGGACTCCCAGTGTAACAGTCGGTGGATACCTGCCACCAAAAAGGAAACCTCAGTCAGTACGGTGGGGGGTTCAGAGAGAATATTAATAACCTTGAGTGAGTCCACCTCGACCACCACCCTCCGAAAGCCTAGGTCCCAAGCCAGAGTGAGGCCTGAGAGCACCCCCCATAACCCGGCAGCTAAAGGTGAGCTCGACCCGAGGCGTTGCTGAAACCCTCCTTGCCAATCCCCATTCCAGTCTCGGATAAGCCCGCAGTGAAAACCCTATTGGATCCCGGGGTCACTGCGCTATCAGAATTGACCTTGACCCAGCCGGCTGGGGGTTTATCCCACCCCACATATGAGCCCACTGGAAGGCCCTGCGTAGGAAACACACAATTTTCCATGGCCCTCGCATGGAAGATCCACTCCACGTAGTCCATGATCGTTAGATGACCCTCACGCGGCCAAACAAAACTCGGCTCAAACACACTGCGGTTTTTCCATGTCCAAAAGAACCAGCACGTTACACCAAAGATCATGGTCCATGCGACCTGGTGAAACGTCGCATGCTTCGTAAGGTTGGAGGTCAACTAGGTTGCCTCCTCCTGCTGAAAGAAACCCGGCGGAACCACGTCTTGAGGAAAAGTTTGCCAAAGAGCTTGAACTCTCGGGCAGTCCCGCATCACATGTATAGTAGACTCTTCCTGACTACAGAACTGGCAGCTGCTGTCTTGGGCAATATGCCGAGCGACGCACTGCTGATTGGTCAGGAGTTTTCGCTTAGCCACAAGCTAGAGAAACGACCGAATGCGCTGCGGGCCTGCCCATTTCTAGATAATCCCCCACAGTGGGTGCCTGAGTCCCGGAGGGCGACCCTCGATTAAATTGTAAGCAGACGCCATAGTGAAGCCGCTGTGTAGGGTAAACGCCCACTGCATACTAATCGCCTCCAAAATTTCCCCAAAAGAACCGAAATTTGCCAGAGCGAGGCAGACTGTGTCTGGAAGGTACTGTTGGAAGTCGGGCCAGCGCCAATCCCCTTTGGTTGTCGTGAAGTCCGCCACAGTAGCCAACCGTAGGTGATCTACACTGGGGAGGACGCCACATTAATAAGAGGCCCCCAATTGTCCAGCCAATTGTCGAACCAAAATAACACGCTCCTTCCGTTCCCCATCGACCATGAGAGCCTTTGTCGAACCCAATCCTAGGCTGCCGAGATCTCGTTCCACACGATCGAGGCCCCAGCCCTAGCTAGTGTGAGGGGAAGATGCGTTGTCGTGATCTTATATTTCGCGCGTAGACCCCATCCTAATTTGGCCAATAAAGCATCATTCATAGACCGAATCCGTTTCAACCCAAGCCCTCCTTCCGCTTTAGGCTTGCACATAGACGCCCAGTTGACAAGATGTATCCTACGGTGGACAGGCGAGGAGCCCCAAAGAAAGTCGCGTATAAGCCTTTCCAAGTTGTCACACAACTTCCACGAGAGACGGACTGTCTGTATAGTATAAAGCGGCAGTGCGGAGAGGACTGCCTGAGTGAGTGTAACCCTGCCTGCTAGGGACAACATCCTGGCTCTCCACCCGAAAATTTTCTTCTGAGCATTATCCAGGATATACTGATAGGTACGCTGGGAAGTTCGATCGTGGATCACTGGAACTCCCAAATACTGACCCAGATTAGTCGTGCGGGTAACCTGAAGCCCATTGCTGAGGCGCATCACAGTTTCGCTAGAAACGTTCTTTCGAGAAATAGATCTGAGTTTTAGTGGTGTTAACTTGCTGGCCCGAAGCTCTGCAGAAAGTCTCCAAAGTTTGACCAATAACCTACAGCTGCCGCTCATCTGCTTCTGCAAAGAGCACTAGGTCATCGACAAAGAAGAGGTGGGATATGGGGGGTTCCGTGCGTCCCAGTTTAATCGATTTCCAAACACCCTGGGCCACTTCCGCTGAAATGAGATGACCTAGTCTCTCCATGCAGAGGACAAAAAGATACGGCGAGAGAGGGTCTCCTTGCCGGATCACTCACGACGGCGTGAAAGGCTCAGAGGTTGTGCCCTGCCAGAGAACTTGCATAGACGTAGTCGTAACACACTGTGACCCAGATTAAGTTTTCTGGCAAACCAATATCCACGAGCGTCTCTTGAACAAACTGCCAATTAAGGCGGTCGTAAGCTTTATCAAGGTCCACTTTAAGCGCCAAGTACCCGGTTTTACCGGTCTTCTTTCGCATCGAGTGGATCACCTCCTGCGCGATAATGATATTATCGGTGATATGTCTGCTCGGGATGAAGCTGCATTGGTTTTTCGCAGCAAGATGATCCATGTGCCCTTTCAACCGATTCACTATGACTTTGGAGACGATCTTATACAGGACGTTGCACAGGTTAATCGGACGGAACTGGGACACCTAGGTTGGGGACGGGACTTTAGGAATTAGAACCAGGAGCGTGCGGTTTAGGTCGTGTTCCCAATGCTCCCGCTGGAAAATCTTCTGAGTGAAAGCTACCATCGCTGGCCCAACCGTCCCCCATTGGTTCTGATAGAAGATTGCATTAAACCCATCGACACCAGGGGCTTTGTGGGGATGCGTCCCGAAAATCGCCCGTCGGACTCCGGTGGCCTGAACAGGAGAGTTCAACTCCTGATCCGCACTGAGGAGTGGGAAAGCACCGAATATGGGAAACTGCACTGTAGGACCGAGGCCACTGGTGTAAAGTTGGGCAAAATAATCGATGAAGAGGTGACGAAGCTGCACCATATCCAAAATGGGATTCCCAAGAGAATCGGTGAGCTGCTCGATCTGAAGCGTCTTGCGTTTGGCCAGGGTGACCGTATGGTAATACTTCGTGTTACGATCGCCTTTTGAGAGCCATTCACACCGTGCTTTTTGATTCCAAAAGATCTCTTCCTCACACAGAACCTGCAGTAACTCGCGGCTAAGCTGGTCCTCCAAATCCAGTAACGAATCCGTAGTGGTCGTCGTCTGGGCACTCTGAATCCCTTCGAGGCAGGCCATTAGCTGCTTTTTCCGATGGAAGATGTTACCGAACACTGTTTTATTCCAGCTACTCAGGTGGGTGGAGAATTGGGACAAGGAACGACCTATCATCAACACATTCGGTTGCCAATGCTCCGCAACCACTGCCTGGAAACCCGAATGGGTAATCCAGGCATTTTGGAAACGAAACGGCGGTGGACTGGAAGCACGCATCTGGGAAGGAAAGACGTGACAAAGCATAGGCCTGTGGTCGGAGCCTTGGAAGGGTAGATGGTGATTCACCGTGTTAGGGAATTGTTGAACCCAGTCGGAAGACCAAAAAATGCAATCGAGACGCACTTGCACTGTCCCTCGCCTCCAAGTGAATTTAGAGTCTCGGAACCCTAAGTCGTGGAGACCGCACCTATGCACCCAATCCTTAAAATGTGGGCTCACCACTCGGGCCGAGGGTACGCCACCACTTTTATCTGACTGCTCTAGCTTAGCGTTGAAATCCCCCCCACCCCACGATCCAGGGTTGAGCAATCGAGTTGCCAATCCAAGAAAGCGTGGACTAGAGACTTGACTGCGAAGGCACTTCCGGACTGGCATACACGACGGTAAGGGCGAAAGAATGGGCCTTATACTGAACCGTGGAATGAATAAATTGCCAGTAGGCTACCATCACCGAGATATCAAAAGTAGCATCCCACAGGAGCCAAATACCTCCCGAAAATCCCTCTGCTTTTACTCGAAATGAATAATCATACCCCAAGGAGAGAATAATAACGTGCGCTCGAG
Source organism: Erythroxylum tenue (assembly GCA_027568955.1). NCBI lineage: Eukaryota > Viridiplantae > Streptophyta > Magnoliopsida > Malpighiales > Erythroxylaceae > Erythroxylum > Erythroxylum tenue. The sequence continues at coordinate 17,210,426 of JAOSBM010000005.1, read as the reverse complement.
CACCGCTAATCCGGGGTTCCAACAAAGCGAGCACGCCCGGTTTATAACTACGAATGTAATTTTGCAAAAGGGTCTGAAAATAAACCCCGCCAGCCCCTTGACAATTCCAAAATAAAATCGACATAAAAAGATAGGGGAAAAGAGGGACCCTACATTGGAGCAGCCAGTAGGCTCTCGTCGTGTGCCCCGTCGGGCTCCTCAGAGGAAGCGGGTTTTAGGGCATCCGTAGGTGGGCTTGGGCCCAAATTTGCCACCGGCCCCACCGGGGCCATAGCAATGTCCGGAGGATCCGCTGGGGGATCGATTGGGATATCGGAGCTTTCCCCGACCACCTGCACGCCTTTCATTTGTTGTGGCCGCGCCTTGGTCCCGTGTTTCTGAGCCGATAAGAGCTGGCTATCGCAGATCATCTCCAAATGGGTCGGGATTTTGACTGCAAGGTTACACTCGGCGGCTGTTGGTTTAAGAAAAATGTTGAAAGCCGGGGCGGATTCCGTTATTGGACTCCTGCTAGTCTGTCCTCAAGTTGCCCTAGTCGGAGGACTAGTCACAGGAGCTTTACCTTTAGTGCCCGATTTGGAGCCGCGCGGACGAGCCGTGGCCCTTGTGGCCCCTGACTGGGTGGTGGGCGGACTAGTTCCAGTAAAACTAAAGAGGCTAACGCGCTGTCCAAATCCTAAGGGGCTCATTGGGGTGGACTGAGCCGCGGTGGAAACTGTCCCATCCTCTTCGGCTGCATGCGTTAACAGTGTTATGAACCTCGATCCTCCTCAGATTTTTCCGTATGCGTATCATTGGCGCCAGCAGTCATCTGTCCCTTCACTGCATGGGGCCTTCGGCGCTGGACATTAGTCCAGGGGCCATAGTCGTTGGTTCCCGCTGCTCCCTGCATCCCCTGGCTCGCCTCCAACGTGTCGCTGTTGTCCTGTCCAGCTGAGCCAGAGCTGGCCTCCAATGGAGGCGCTGTGGTAACGTCAGAAGCCATCCGAGAGCAGGCGTTAGGAGGATGGCCAACAATGCTACACGTGAAGCAGACCGGTGGGATGCCTTCGTAGGAGATTAACAATGTTTCACCATCAAGGTAGACAGTGGGGGGCAGAGGACGGGTAAGGTCGATTTCTACGGCTATCCGGGAAAAACGCCAACGGTTCGCCTACAAGGTGGCTTCATCAATGCGAATAGTCGTCCCGACGAGGTTCCCTAGTTCAGCGAGGATAGTCGGATGGTAATGCGCTATCGGAAGGTTCGAAATCCAAACCCAAACGACGACGCGGTTGATCACGACCTAGTTGGGACGGAAGGTAGGTCTCCACCTTTGAAAGGCGATCACATGGCCGAAGATACTCCATGGTCCGTCGGTGAGCACGTGTCAGTAGTCCCCGTCCTCTTAAAATTTGAGCAACTAGAAGTCGTTGTCGAGGTCCACCATCTTCATCGGACCGCGCGGCTTCCACAGTGCCCGCAGGCGGTTGTGGAGGACGGTGAAACCCACCCGGCAGCCCAGGACTTTCACGATCACTACCCGGTGCCACTGTTGATCCAGCTTCTGTTTCAGGTTTGTCGAGAGCAGTAGGCTGCCCCTAGCTCCGCTACAATCTTCGTTATGTCACCCTCATCAACGGTCACTGGCTCATCGTCCAGCCAGCCATGCTTCGCTGCTGCCCCTGCCATCGCGTGACCTCTTGTGGCTACCGCGATATAGGATGGTTTGGGTGGAGGAGGATCCTACACTCTTTTCCGCGTCCTGCCTTTCTTTGCCGTGTGCCCCTCAGTGTCGAGGGACTCCATAGTTCGATTGTGCTTCGGTCGGACACTCGTCGACGTGCGTTGCTGAACAACACTCTGGTTGCAGAAAGTTGTCATGTTCTAAATGTCATTTCCATATGAGGCTTGTCATGTCAAGGTCTAGAAATAGTTGTAGGCTTCATTTGATGAAATACTTAAGGCCTGTAGCAAAGCAAGGAAACTTCACAGGGAAGAAGTGGAAAATATAATCCAAATGCGTCAAAAATTGGGAAGTAGGATAATAGCGCTCATTGATTCTTTCTTAAGACCCAAATCACATATTTAGAAAACTAGAAAGTGTAAATCACTCTTAATCTTTTAGTAGAAGACTCGTAAATTTCAAAAGGATGCTAAAAAGCAGGTCTAGAGAAAATATTTGGCTTGAACTTGAAAAGTCTAGTTATCATCCATTCACTTCTTGCAATGCTAATGTTACAAATGAGAAGGCATCACCTTTAGAAGGATTAAGATGTCAGAACATTACTTTTAGACCGTAGGAGAGGGAGAGGATCAAAAGCTTAAACAAATTAGATATAAATTTAGGTTTCTCAATTTGGAAAATTTAACATTAATTAGATGAAGTTAGTCTAATTAATTTTATTTAAAGTTAATTAAAAATGATAAAAATGTATTAAAATCAAGTTAAAATTAATGAGAACTTTTTCTAATGAATCCTCGTAAAAATCACTTAGCATACACATGAAAATTTGGCCCTAAGATCTTCTGTCCCTATTTTTGTGGACCTACCCTGTCCCATTTGATCCAAGCTATTTATTTATGTGACCCACACAAATAGATGGCTTGGATCAAATGAGACAGAGTAAGTACACAAAAATGGAAACAGAGAATCTGTACTCGAAAATTTGAAGCCCACGAGTGGATTGAAAAATAATATATTCTTTTTACGTCATTGATGACTTAACAAAGACATTTGTTTTTTTGTTACATGAGGTTTATTTTGAAAATTTTAAAATTTTATTTTAAATGTCGTAAAATATTAAATTCTTATTTGTATTTTGATGAAAATATTAGAATCAATCCTAACTTTTTTTATCTTCAAGAAAATAATAATAACTTTTATGTAAATATAAATTATATTATATCATATAACGACGCATAATATATCTTTTAGGTATGTTCTCAACCTTAACACAAATGTGAAATGGTAAAATATAAGTCTTAAAATTTTTATCTATTTTTGAAATACAAGAATTATGTATTTGAATTCAAATTTACCAATTATCCTTTTTATTGAAAAATCACTCAAACTTTTATAATTGAATTGCTATCCGGAAATTAGGTCGTTTTTTGGCATAACTTTTTTTATTTCCCCATTAACGAAAATTTAACTCTTTGAAGTTGGGAATAAGGTCTTTCCTTAATTATCTTAATTATGTAATTATGTCTTCTTTACTATTGAGTAGAAATTGCCTCCAAATGGCATGAAGACATGGCTCCAGCCAACGTCTCTCCGCCATTTGGTGGTAATCATAACTGGATGCACAGGTTTTTATGACACAAAATTAGAGAAACAATTAATGGTCATTAACAATACCATTTAATGGGATGGGACTGGAACTGGACTGGATTGGTTATATATTATAAGCTGTCAAACGGGCAAAGGCAACTACAATCGTCCATTCAGCCATCCTTCCATCTCTTCCAAGAAGAAAAGTCGAAATGGAAAGAGGCAGTGCAATGTTGGCCATTGCTTTGCTGTGTGTGCTGTTGTTCCGATTTCAGATCTGTTATGCAGCAACCTACAATGTTGGAGGCTCTTCCAATTGGTCTTTCAGCGTTTCTGGGTGGCCCGCAGGAAAGTCTTTCAAGGCCGGTGACGTGCTCGGTAGTATTATTATTATTATTATTTTAAAATTCTTTTCCTTTTATTTTCTCTCTTCCTTTTATTATTATTAATATATTCAAAGAGGTATACAAATGTCATACTTTTTAATGTAATTTTAGTTTCAAAAAATTATCTTCTATTATATAATTTAATTTTGAAGTGAAAAATGCAATATTTGTAAACCCCTTTTAGAACCCACTTTACCACTGATTGTGCACCACTTATCAAACTTGCTTATTTGACTTGTCATTTTCAAACATAATCAAATTTTAATACCTTATGCCATGTGTTCAATGAAATGATTATAATTTATTGCACTTGTCTTGTAGCGTTCAACTACAGTCCCGGTGCTCACAACGTGGTTGCTGTGAACAAAGCTGGTTATGATTCGTGCAGTACTCCACCGGGTTCCAAAATTTTTACATCAGGAAAAGATCAAATCAAACTTGCAAAGGGACAGAACTACTTTATCTGCAACTTCCCTGGGCACTGCGAGGCTAACATGAAAATAGCCATAAATGCTGCGTGATATATATGGTGCATATATAACGACTTTTTCTTTTACTTCTATTGTATCGAGTTCTATTTGAATATTGAGGTTCAGAAAGTCGTTTAGAAGACGAAATTGGCCATGAACTAAATAAAAATATTAAAGAAAAAGACAGTAAAAGCATCTCGTGCTATTCATAAATGCAGTCATTAATAACCACAATGCCAACGTACACATTCTGTTTAGAACATTAATTACACAATAAATAAGTATACCTCCAATGTTAGACATGAAATCTTGATGCATTCTCTCTCTCTATTGTAGACACCACAATCTATCAATATTTGACAATTCTTGTGCAAGAGAGAAAGCTTACCGTGGAAGACCCAACTTTCACCACATACACACCACAACAATCATACAAAAAACTCACCATATGTTATGTTTATAAAATGTTCTACCCTAAGAGTAGAAGAAGGCTAATTGTGTCATTTCAAGGATGTGATGAACTATAATTTAATGGGCTAATATATAGTTATTAGGGCACTACCATATGCCTCAAATATAATTAGTAAATTATTAATCATCCCATTATGGTTATTAAACATAAATTAGATAATTTGATCAATGATTGTGAATATAGAATTAATGTTATGATTATATTAGTTCATATATTTCTAATATTCCCTCACTTAGACAATATAATCAAACCACCGTATTAATCTCCATCATCTAAAAGGCAGTTAAATAAATTATATGCAATATTATATCGACATGATATATTTACTATATATGATTAGGCCCCGTAGATGTTCAAATATAACAATAATAATTAAAACAACATACATGCAGTACAACAACTAAAACTATGCATTTGTCTCATTTTATACCTGTCATTTCGTCAAACTACATATATACATCAACATATATATGCCAATATTAACAAGCAGTGTCTGCAAATATCATTATGCATGTTTCATATATATAAGTCATAAGCAATCCGTACAAAGTACTAACATGCTCAATACAAAATAGCAAACTCTTACTAATCTTATCAAGCTAGGTTCCTAACAATCCCATGCGGGAGACGTGTTCTGCAAACACATATATAAGTAAGTTTTTTGTAAGGGGATCTACTAATATGTTAGTTGTAGGCGTATACTCAACAGTAATGAGAGATTCAGTAACTTTCTCTTTAATAATGTAGTACTTTATATCAATATGTTTTGAGCAAGAAGTACTTCTAGTGTTTTTAGAAAAAGCTACAGTTACAGAATTATCACAATGCAATTTTAGCGGATTCGAAATAAATTCTACAATACCCAATGCTAATGTTGGGACCCGATCTCAGAAATCGGACCCCAACCGAAAAACGGACGGAAACGAACGAACGGAAAGTCAAAACGCGGAATACAAATCGGATCGGAAGTGAAACAAAGCGGACGAAAGCAAAGGAAGCGAAATCAAATTCAAATCGGATCGCAAAATGCGGAACAAAAATCGAAAGCAAATCACGTAAAGACAAAAACTGAATTCCGACATCCGAGTAACAAAAATTTTAGAACCACGTCGCGTTGGAACCCTAAGACTAATCCCATTTCGAAATCGGTATAATTCACTCAAGCCCGGTATACTGGCTCGATGGTGAGAGGCGTGTTGCTAGATAACAACAAAACCTTAAGATTGCGAGTTCGAATCGCAACCAAAGAGGACAATACCAATTAATGGTTGTGGTCGCGTGCTCACTTGAGGTGGGGATCCAAGCCCACGCAAAACACAGGCCCAACATTAAAAGGCGTCTTAAAAAACACACAACACATCACAAATGGTTTGGTTCGGTCCAAAACGGAACGTACTGCACAGTCCCGCATAGTGGTTATGTGCAGCCGTGAACAGAACGTACTACACCTTCCCGCATCGCGATCCGGTGTAGCCGTGAACAGAGGGGAGTCCGAAATCGGAGCTCCAGTGCCACTAGCGGGCAGGCGGGAGAAGCCTTTAAAAACGGACAAGTGCACTTGTCCCACATAGGGGACCTTACCAAACTCACATAACACATAATTCTTATTCGAAAAGTTCGGATTGCCCGAAGGCACATTTCGAAATCTTAAATTTTCATATTTTCGTACCGTGTCATACCAAACACATTGACATTCACTAATTCACATAAATTTCTTTCTTTCTTTTTCTTCTTACGTCACGATTCTGCTGATTCCCTTTGGCTAAAACGACAGCCCCCTTGTGTTTAAAGTGCCATGTCATTAATGAGTGGGGAAAGACTAAAGAGCCCCTCTATATAAACCTTGTTACCTTACCTCTAATTTCAACTTCCATTTCAATTAACTCATTCACTTTACTCTCATAATCCATACAAATTTACTCAAATATCAAAGTCCTCAAATCTTTTCTCATCAATTTTTCCTTAAGACACAAAACATCTATAACACAATTCATATACAAAAAAACTCATTGAATTTCATTTAATATTTCTAAATTACCACTTAAGGATCGGGGTCCAACAGCTAAAATAAAATTCCCAGCCATATTACTTGACAAGTTGCCTCATAACACACCATATACTCTGCCTCTATTGTAGAGGATGTTGTAAGTGTCTGTTTGACACTTTTCCATAATATAGCTCCTCCAGCCATTATAAAGATGTAGCCTAAAGTGAGCTTTTTATCATCCATACATCCTGAATAATCAGCGTTACTAAACCCAACTATATCAAGAGTGTCAGTTCTTCGATAAGTCAACATATGATCCTGAAGATACCTTATGACTTTCTTAGTCGCTTTCTAATGACTAAGTCCGAGATCTCTTAAGTATCTTCCTAATACACCTACAATAAAAGCAATATCAGGGCATGTGCATACTCAAGAATACATTAAACTACCTATAAGTGACACATGAGGAACGAATTTCATTTCATCTCTCTCTTTATCATTTTGTGGGCATTAGGCCTTTGAGAATTTGTCACCCTCACTATTGGTGCCTTTCCAGGAGAATAAGAATGCATATTGAATCTTTTCAACATCCGATCAATGTAAGTCTTTTGAGACAATCAAAGAATCCCATTAGCTGAATCTCAAAGAATTTGAATTCCAAGTACATAAGAGGCCTCACCAAGATCCTTTATATCAAAATGGCTAAATAATAGTTGTTTTTGTCTCAAATAATATATTAGTATCATTAGAAGCAAGTAGAATGTTATCAACATACAATACTAGAAAAATGAAGCTGCTCCCACTAAACTTCATATATATACATTGATCACTACTTTCTCCTTGAAACCATTTACATTGACAACCATATCAAACTTGAGATACCACTGCCTTGATGCTTGTTTTAACCCATAGATAAACTTCTTGTGCTTGCAAACCATGTGTTCTTTACCAGTCATCTCGAAACCAAATGGTTGAGTCATATAAACATCTTCATACAGATCTCCATTCAAGAAGGCAGTCCTCACATTCATTTGATTAAGTTCCAAATCAAACTGAGCAACTATAGCCATGATAATTCGCAGTGAATCTTTGGTAGAAATTGTTGAGAAGGTTTCATTGAAATCGATCCCTTCTCTCTTACTATAACCTTTAGCCACAAGTCTAGCCTTATACCTTTCTACTTGTCCACTTGAGTCATGTTTGGTTTTGTAAACCCACTTGCACCAAATGAGTTTGCAACCTTTAGATGGTTCAACCAACTCCCAAACTCCATTTTGTAACATGAAACTCAACTCATCTTCCATTACATTCATCCACAATGTAAATTAAGGACTATTTATAGCTTCTTGATAACTGATTGGTTCAGTATTATCTCTCATATCAAACTTATGTTCCTGTAAATGGACAATATAGTCATCGAGAATGGTAGGTCTACATCTTTTTTGTGATATCCTAACAATAACTTCATCATCCCCAGTATCAATCACTTCATCCTGTACTTGATTCTGAGGTTCATCATGAGATTCTATTGGAATCTGTTCAATCATAAGGTCATCAATAGGAGCCGAAGCGACCGGGTATAGGGATTAGAATACGTTCTTCCCTGAATACAATTTCTCTTGACCCTTAAAGTGAACCAAATTCATCTTCAAAATAGACAGCTTTATCTAATTCTATAATTCTAGTCTTGTGAGATGGGCAATAGAATCTAGAACCCCTTAATCCGACGTTGTAGCCTACAAAGTAGCCACTAATAGTTTTCAGATCAAGCTTCTTAGATTGTAAATTATAGGGTCTTACTTCTGCTTTGCATCCCTAAGCATGAAAATGGCGCAAGCTTGGTTTCTTACTTGACCATTACTCGTACGAAGTCTTTGGGACTGACTTGCTAGGTACTTGATTCAAGGTATAAGAGGTTGTCTTCAATGCCTTACCCTATAAAAATTTTGGTAAACTAGAATGAATCAATATACAGCATAACATATCAGGAAGTGTGCGATTTCTTCTTTCAACGATTCCATTTTGCTGAGGTGTTCTTGGCATTGTATATTTTGCTTCAATAACACATTCTTGCAAGTATCTAGCAAAAGACCCTAGATTCCTTCCACTCTCATCGTAATGCCCATAAACTCTCTACCTCTGTCAGAATTAACTACCTTGATTTTCTTCCCTTTTTAAAGCTCAACATTTGTCTTGAAAATCTTAAACGCTTCTAAAAATTCAGATTTTTCACGAATAAGCTCCACATGACCATATTAAAAAAAATCATCAATAAAAGTGATGAAGTATTTATAACTACCCATAGTAGGTGAAATAAATGGTCCACATATATCATTATGAATTAACTCCAACAATTTTGAGCACCTGTGTGTTTTATGCTTCTTCTAACCTTAGCGATCAACTTTCCTTTAATACAATCAACACAAGCAGTGAAATATGAAAAATCAAGATCCTGAAGTACACCATCTTTTACCAACCTCTCTATTATGTCTCTAGAAATATGGCTTAAACGTTTGTGCCATAACATAGAATATCTCAAATCCAACCTCATACGTTTGGAACCAACAACAGTATTAAGAGAAGAGGAAGAAACAACAATAACAATATCATTCAACTCAAGTTTGTATAAAAATTAAATTTTCACATAAAATTCCATTTCCCACTAAAAGAGAGTTACGATACAAAGTCAGTTTTCCAGTTCCAAAAAGAAGACTATAACCTATTTTATCCAAAATAGATACAGAAATCAAATTCCTCCAAATAGAGGGTAAATAAGCGACATCATGTAACTCCAAATGATGTCCTGTATTCAACCGTAGTCTAACTGTCCCAAAAAATTCAACTTAGACTTTGGTCTAACTATAGTCTAAACAAACCATCGTAAGAAAATTACCTTTCTTCTCTATGTGAGCTTTGAGCTTTTGGCAATCAGCTTTCTTGTGCCCAAAATTTTGACAAAAGTTGTACTTCCCTTTGAAAAATTTATTCTTCTTACTAACAGAAGATGAGCCCGCTTGTCCACTTTCTTTAGGACTAACAGGTTTCTTCCTGAAGGCTTTTGGTCACTTGAGCTATTAGAAGTGAACTTTCTCTTTTGAGAATTTTTGTGGTTTGTCATCATGGAGATACTTCTTGCCCTTCCCTTTTTCATTTCATCCTCTTCCTTGGCAAGAACAGCATTCATCTCCTCAACAGTCCATTGCTCTTTCTGAGCATTATAGCTTGATTTGATCGAATCAAATTTGGAAGGAAGAGTCCCCATTACAAACCATACCATGTAATCCTCACCAAGGTTCATATACATAACCTTAAGCTTATGGTAACAACCCATGGACTTGTCGATGTGAGACTTAATGTCACTTGCACCATCGTAAATGGTGTGATGAAGTATGTTCAAGTACTCATTCTTCTCATTCTTTGAGAACTTTTTGTACTTTTTCTTAATGGCAGCAAGAAAATCCTTTGCATTATCAGCCTCAAGAATACTATCACGAATGGATTCATCCATGTGATACCTCATAATCATCAACCAGCATCGGCTAGAGTATTCCCACTCCTAGGATTTTTTATCCTTCTCAGTAGCATCATTAGCGGGTCAAGTCCATTTGCATGATAGTCAAATTCATCATGAGAGATTCAACCCACTGCTTATGGTTTGCTCCATTCAGCTTCAAGATAGCAAAGACTCTTGGATTGCTTAAAGCTGAATGAGAACCAAAAGCAATAACCATGATATGCATGTTAAAATAGAATTAAGCAATTTGTGCTCTTTTTCTCAAAATTAAGTATATCATTCATACTAAAGTTCCTTAAACAAATATAGAACTCATTCACAAGTAAGAAAAATTTATTAAATATTACAACCAAATCATCAATGTACTATCAAAAACATAGAAAAATTGTGCGGTTCATAATATTTCAATAAAATTTATTCACCATATTAAACATCCTACTAAGTAGTAATTATCATCAGGATAATTAATTACCCGTATGGATCTTAATGTTATTTTAGATGAAAACACAAATTTTAAACATATATTAATATTTAAAAGTTCCTCATCACAAATAGTTTCACATGCTCAAATTTACGACAGGTAAAAATAGGCATTCACTATTATAAAAAATAATCATATTTATGCCACAATAAGATTAAAAATAATTAGAATTATAAAAAAACATTGATTAATCTTGTGCATAAACATATGAAAAGATAGAATAAAAAATGAAGCAAAATGATGAAAAAATGGTCCAAAAATGACCTTTCCCACCCCTACGCTACTATACAGAATTTTTTAAAAAATTTTAAAATTTTAAAAATAAAAATATATAATTAACAGGGCCTAGGATGATGCCATATGGGTCATCCTTGACCTTGAGTTGGGTATGCGGGTTGACCCGCAGGTGCGCAGGTCTGATCTACTAAAAACTTCCTCTTCGACCACCCATTTCCGACAAGATTTGAAGAGTTTCTTTTCATTTTTCATACTCTATGGATTTCCAATATCCATTTTTAACCAAAAGTGCTCCAAAACTTGAAAGTTTCTAACCCATTTTGGCCATTAACTAAAACCCTGAAATTTTCAAAAATCTCACCCAAAAATCATGATTCATTTGCCCAAAACAAAGTTAATAGGCAATAACAACAACCAACAACAATTTCTACACCTTTAATGCATCATTTTGAAGTCATTCATGCTGAAAAACGTTTTGAAAAAAAAAACGAGTTTATACCCAAATACAAGCCCTAAAATCAAATGATCATGAAGCTCTGATACCAACTGTTATTCATAAATGTAGTCACTAATAACCACAATGCTAAGATCCACATTCTATTTAGAGCATTAAGTACACAATAATGAAAGATACCTCTAATGTTGGGCATGGAATCTTGATGCATTCTCTCCGTTGTAGACACCATAACCTATCAATATTATTCTTGTGCATGAGAGAAAGCTTATGGTAGAAGAACCAACTTTCACCACACAAACACCCACGATTACCATACACAAAACTCACCATATGTTATGTTTATAACATGTTCTACCCTAAGGGGTAGAAGGAGGCTAATTGTGTCATTTTAAAGATGTGATGAACTATAGTTTAATGGGCTAACATATACTTATTAGGGTACTACCTTGTGCCTCAAATGCAATTAGTAAACTATTAACCATCTCATTATAGTTATTAAACACACATTAGGCAATTCGATTAATAGTTGTGAATATGGAACTAATGTTGTGATTATATTGGTCCATATATTTCTAACATATCACTCTTTCGATGTTAAGTTAGCAATACTTTATATGCTTGAATGTCTTCTCTTAGATTGATAATAATGTCTTCATTACTTCAGCGGTCATTTACGTTTATACATGTGCTTTTGGATTTTGAATATGCTTATATTTGACTAATTATTTGAAATTCCATAATATAATCCCGTAAAGATATGTTATCTGGTAAGAAAATTATTCACCTTAATAGAAGTTTTAGGTTTCATTCACATCAACGGTCGACTTACACTCGAATAGTAGGTATCCACTTTATGTTTGTTAAACTTTAACTTCAAATATAAGTAAGTCAAATACGTATCTACTCAAGTTTGTTAAACTTTAACTTTATTTTAAGTATAATGGGAGACCTTGAAGAATGCCAAGTCAACAAGGTTATAGAAAATTATGATTTACGAAATAGTTAGAATTAGACTTTTCTTATACTATTCTTAGTCGTTCTAAGAAACTTCAATATTTAGGTCGTTGTTTAACATTTCCAATCTCTTGACTATTAATAGAAAATGATTATTGTCTTGAAATTTATGAGCTTCATAACTTTTCATTACAAAATATGTTAATGACATCAATTAATTTTTAATGCTATATAAAATATCAAGTTCATTTTTTTATAAAGATATATTTAATCGGAGAGTAGTTAATAGTAAAACGTTACATACAAATACAAAATTGGTTATCACAATTTCATTAGTAATTAAATTACGCCTGCATTAGATGCATATTGTAGTTAAATAATATTAACATAATGAAATTACTATATATATATACCCATCCTAGTACTATCTCGCTCAAGCACATTTAACTTCGAAGTTTTGATGGGATCTGGTGCATTAGTGCTGGTATGATCGCACCCATACCAAAGAAAATTATTTCATTATGTGATGGAAAAATTAACAAAGAGATTACATGGTTGGAAAGCTAAATTATTATCTGTTTTGTTGAGAACTGTGGCCCAAGCTATGCCGAATTACATAATGTCCCTTTTCTTATTACCCACAGATACTTGTAAGGAGTTGGAAAGTTTAATGAATGGTTTCTTTTGGCATAATGGAGGAGTAGAGAATAATGGTATAAGATGGCTTCGATGGAAACATATGGCAATTCCAAAGATTCATGGCGGTTTAGGATATCGTGACTTGAGACAATTCAATCTTGCTTTATTAGCAAAGCAAGGTTGGAGATTGATTAAATATACAAATTCCTTTACTACAAAAATTATGAAATCAAGATACTTCCCTAATTCTGACTTTGTTACAGTAGGGATAGGCAGCAATCCAAGTCAGATTTGGAGAAGTATTTGTCAAGAAAGTTCTATATTAATTCAGGGATGTCGGAAACGTGTTGGTGATGGTCATACCGTGATTCCTGGTTAATAGATGATATGGGTCCTACTATACAGACAAAATTATGAAGGAGTTGAATCTAAATATGGGAGTTGTTCTCATGGTGGGACATCAATGGAATGAACATTTGATTCGAAATTCCTTCATTACACGTGATGCAGACCTCATACTACAGATTCCGTTGGGTCTTTCGACTATTAAGGATGATTGGATATGGACTATGAACAGAAAAGGAGAATATCTAGTAAAAGAACGATACAAGCTTAGTACAACGATGGCTAATGAAAACTTGATTGTGACTGGTTTCCTATGGGAAAAACTCTGGCAGGTTCAGGTTCCGAGTAAAGTGCAGATTCTTATTTGGTGTATTTTACGTGATACTCTTCCATGTAGAGTAAACTTACGAAAGAGACATATGGATTTAGATGACACTTGTCCTATTTGTGGTAAGAATACGGAAACTGAACAACATGTGTTTTATTACTGTGAATTTGCTCAGTCAGTTTGTGTTGGCCCCTGATTTTTTTTTATTTTATTAAGCATGATTAGATTATTTTGGGATCTTGCTAGATAAATTTATGTTGAAATTAATTGACATGTTAATGTGAATGAGATTAGGTGACATGAGTTAAGGGAATTAAAGTGTTAAGGTGGTAACTTATGCATGAGGGGTAGTTTAGGAAGATCACTTAAGTGGGAAAGTCTTAAGGCTTTAAAGGAAGGGCAATATGGACATTGTGCATTCATTAAGGGTTTAAAAGGGAAGAAAAATGAGTTGTCTTTCAATTAGAAGAAGCAAAAACGAAAATAGGGAGAGAAGAGGGAGAGAGAATGTTGTATGAAGAGAAAAGGAAGGAGAGAAAGAAGAGCAAGCTAGGGTTCTTCATTTCTTGGTGTTCAAGAGTGATTTTTTTAAGTTCAAGAAGGAAAAAGAGAGAGGAAGGTTAAAGCTTCCATTAGAGCCAAGAAAATCATTGTTGGGAGAAGATTCAAGGTAAGTTGAGTTTTAATCTTTTGGATTTTTGGAGTATTGTTGGTTCAAAGAGCTTAGGAAATGAATGGGCATAAGTATTTTAGGGTCAATTTCATGCAATTGGTTCTTTGAGTTGTCCAATTTTGGATTCCTATTGAGTTGAGATTTTTGTGTCAATGTTGAAGAAATCAAGGGAGGCAAGAGGAGCAAGAGTAGAGGCAATTTGGGCAAGGTCTTTCAAGCAAGGAAACTAAGGTGGGTTACATTTTTATACTTGAGTTAATAAGTTATAAATGTTTTTCAACTAAATGGAATTAATGATTTTTCCAACTACCTTATAAATGAGCACTTTATTGTTCTTTAAATGATTAAGAATTTTGCCATATGTTTTTGTGTGTGAATTTTGGAAATGAATGCTAGTTGCATTGCAATTGTTGTATTTGTCGCTTTTGATTGATTTGAAAAATGACTTTTATGCTTGGTATAGGAATGTGGTTGTGGAATTGTGAAATATGTCATGTTCATGGAAAACAAGTTTTAAAAATGTGCCATTTAGGTAAAATATTTTCAGTTCATGAATTACATGTTATGTGGGTTTGGTGTAGTCCATCCAAGAATTGTCACGTGCACGTTGACCAAGTCAAGGCTTTTCCCGCCTGCCCGCTAGTAGCAAGTCCATAAACGTTGACCAAGTCAAGGCTTTTCCCGCCTGACCATTATGTGGAATTGTGTTGTTCATCATGTTTATGGACTTGCCCGAACCATTATGATGTGCTTATGTGTTTTCATCTGTTCACAAGTTTGTGGAATGCTTGACTTATGTAAATTGTGAATTGGTTTGACAAAGTTGAGAAATTTATATTTCATGGATTTTTGTGAGAAATTATTGTGATCATGAAGGGTTTCAATGATTTCTGCTTATTACCGATTATAAAAGTGTTACCCATGAGCATTAAGCTCACCTCCTACTCCTTCCCACCGCAGGCGATGAGCAAGTTAGCGAGTGATCAAGTTGAGTGTCAAGGCTTCACTCCAATTTGCACTTTTGTTCTTTTGATCTTTTGAAGTTAGAATTTGTAAAACAATGCTTTAGTTGCATTTTAAGATATTGTTGCTTTTGTTAAGTTGTATTTTGGGATTATGTTGTAAGGTGGCTCGAAATACCCCCTAAAGTATTGTAAAACTCTTCTTTTGAAGCGAATGAAATACATATGCATTATGGTGGTTTATGGCTTTTCAAATCTTTACATTGCTATTTCCAAATTTTCATAAAGGTAGGATCGTGTCTTGAATTCACGAAAAAATCTGGAATAATCTGGGTAGAATCAGTAAAAATTGCCTTCTTGGAAGTTATAGAAGATCTTTCTAGCTTTCCATCGATACAAAGTTTATAATTTTTAGATATCGGAATGGAAAGATATGATTATTACAATTTATGATGTTACATAGGAGTTGTGCTTGTGACAATTATGGTGAATGGTAGGAATTTGTGGTTTTGATGAACCAAATGAGTTGAGAATTGAAAATGTTGTAAGAAAAATATGGTGTTTGAGTTGTTATGAAGTGTTTTGGTACTAGAAGAGTTGGTTTTGGGGAGATTTTGAGTAAATATGGAGTTAGATTGGATGTAGGAAGCATTGGAGGGGCTTTGGAGGGGTTTGGGGAACCCCTATATCCGTTAGACGAACATTAGGTCCGTTTAACAGACCTTCTCAAGTGTAAAAACACCCCCAGGCCTGTCCACGTCTGTTGTGTCGGACCCCATTTTCGGAGCCCAACGGGTTGGGACATGAACCTCGAACTTAAACTCTTGGAATTAACCCTTATTAGCACAATTGCCAACAAGTTTAACTTAGTTATCAAATTAAGCCCATTTCATTTTCATAATAAAATAAAATGATAAAATAAAATTAAAAAAAAAATTATAAGTTATTGACGTTACACGGTCCGTGTAACCATACACAGTTTGACCGTGTAACATTCGGACGGATTAAAAGTCGAAAAATTGATTCACACGGTCTGGGAAATTTACACGGTCTACCTGTGTAAAACTTTACACGGTCCGTGTAAACGTACACGGTCTACCTGTGTACCATTCGGGTGAAAATTTACACTTTACAAACTGACATACACGGTCCGTGTGAAATTTACACGGGCCGTGTGAGTTTTACACGGGCCGTGTAAACCTACACGACCTGCCCGTGTACTTCTCGGGTGAAAATTTGGGGCGATGGCATGCGTTACATGGTCCGTGTAATGTTACACGGTCTGACCGTGTAACATTCGGCCAACCCTATTTTCCCTTCTTCCAACCTTCTTCCAAGCTCCTAAACTCATCCTATCAAATTTATACCTTAATCCTTTCTCCATCCCCCTAATAAACACTTTAAAATCATTAACAACTATGAATAATATCAAATCTTGACTCAATTTACTCAATTTCAATGCTACATATTCATAAACACTCAATACTAATA
>JAOSBM010000005.1:17180878-17193677 GCA_027568955.1 Erythroxylum tenue | reverse complement strand
TGTGTTGTCACAGAAGATTGGGATTTGTTCTTCTTGTATTGAATAATCTTCTAACTGGTACTTAATCCATAACGTCTTTGAGCAACAACTTACAGCTGACATGTATTCAGCTTCTACAGTGGATAGAGCAATTAAGGATTGCCTCTTACTTGACCAGGAAACTAGGTTGTGGCCAAGGAAGTGACATCCTCCATTCGTACTCTTTCTATCAATCCTGTCTCCAGCGTAATCAGCATCACAATAACCAATTAACTTGAAATCTTCACCTTTCTCATACATTAAAAAAAGATCAGTAGAACCTGATAGATATCTCAAAATTCTTTTGAAAACTATATAATGAGACTCTCTAGGATTTTCTTGAAATCTTGCACACAGACAAACACTATACAAAATATCAGGTCTGCTTGTTGTAAGGTAAAGTAAAGAACCAATAATTCCTCTATAAAAGGTTTGAACCTTCTTGCCAGCTTCATCCTTAGACAAAAGGTTTGGAGGATGCATAGGAGTTGACATAGGTTTTACTTTTTCCATTTCATACTTAACTAACAGTTCTTTGATATATTCCTGTTGATGAATAAAAATCTTTTCTTCGGTTTGCTTAACTTGTAACCCAAAAAAGAATTTTAATTTACTCATCATTCTCATCTCAAATTCATTCTTCATCAAATTCCCAAAACTAGTACATAGCTTTTTAGACGTTGCACCAAAGATAATATCATCAACATATATTTGTACTATGATGAAATCATTCTTAATGCATTTTCTAAATAATGTCTTATCTACATGTCCTTGACTAAAATCATTTTTAATTAGAAAAGAACTTAGACGATCATACGAAGCTCGAGGAGCTTGTTTCAATCCATACAAAGCTTTATGAAGTCTATAGACATAGTCTGGTTTCTTAAGGTCTTCGAAACCAGGAGGTTGCTTTACATAAACCTCTTCATCTATAAAACCATTCAAAAATGCGCTTTTCCCATCTATTTGAAATAGCTTTATATCATGACAAACAACATATGCAAGCAGGATCCTAATAGCTTCTAATCTGGCTACAGGAGCATAAGTTTCATTATAGTCTATTCCTTCTTGTTAATTACAGTTTTGAGCTACTAATCTAGCTTTGTTACGACTTACTCTACCTGACTCGTCTATTTTATTCTTAAAAACCCATCTGGTTCATATGATAGACTTTTTAGCGGGTCTGGGAACTAAAGACCAAACTTTATTCCTAGTAAATTGGTTCAGTTCTTCTTGCATGACTCAAATCCAAGCTTCATCAATTTTCTTAGGCTCTATTTCATAAATAAAAGCTATATTTGCTTCTCTTCTAAACTTCGACCTAGTTCTCACACCTTCTGAAGTTTCTCCTATAATCAGATCTTCTGGGTGAGAATACTTATATCTCCAATCTCTTTTCAGACCAATATTTTTAGGAATATCTTCTGCTTTGTCTAATGGAGTATCTGATGGTGACACATCTTCACTATCAACCAAGGGTACTGATAGAGTTTCATTATCAGTATCATTCCTTCTATTTGGTTGAGAACTATCATCAAATTTGACATGAATAGTTTCTTCAATAGTCTTAAAAGTAAGATTATAAACCCTATAAGCTTTAGAAGATAATGAATATCCAAGAAAAATTCCTGAATAAATCTTAGAATCGAATTTATCCAAAATTTCCTTTGTATTCAATATAGTACACCTGCAACCAAATGGATGGAAGTAAGAGATATTAGGCTTCCTTCCTTTCCATAACTTATATGGAGTTTTCTTTAACACAGGTCGCATAAGTATTCTATTTTGAATATAACAAGCTGTGTTCACAGCTTTTTGCCTAGAAATACTAAGGACGATTCATTTCACACAGCATAATCCTTGCCATTTCCTGAATCGTCCTGTTCTTTCTTTCTACAACTCTATTCTGTTGTGGAGTTCTAGGAGAAAAGAAATTATGGACAATTTCATTCTCTTCACAAAATATTCTGAATTTTCCATTCTCAAATTCACCACCATGATGACTTCTAATTCCAGCAATGGAAATTCCTTTTTTATTCTGTAACTTTTTGGAAAGCACTTTAAAACATTTAAAAGACTCATCCTTATATGACAAGAATAATATCCAACAAAATCTGGTGAAGTCATCAATAACTACGAGATCATACTTCTTTCCTCCAAGACTTAATGTCCTAGTTGGACAAAATAACTCTATATGTAACAGCTCTAGAGGTCTAGACGAAGTTACCATATTTTTAGAACAAAAAGATGTTTTAACCTGTTTTCCTTTATGACAACTTTCACAAAAGAAATCTTTGTTAAAACTTATTTTTGGTAAACCTCTTACCAAATCATGTTTAATTAACTTAGAAATGTATTTAAAACTAACATGATCTAGATTTTTATGCCAAATCAGTTTTTCTTCATCTGTTGTATAAAATAAGAAATATTTTGACTTTGCAAATCTTCTAAATTAATCTTATAAAGATTGTTTCGTCTTTTGGCAGAGAAGAATATGGAACCGCCCTTGTTTTTGACTACACAAGAATTTTGATTAAAGGATACTTCAAAACTAGAGTGACATAATTGACTGACACTAATCAAATTATGTTTTAAACTATCAACTAGCAGAATATTATCAATAGATGCAAAAGAATCTTTACCGATTTTACCAATTCCAATTATTTTGCTCAGCTAGTTGTTTCCAAAAGTTACCGATCCTCTCTTCTTATTTTGAAGATCTAGGAACATAGACCTTCTTCCCATCATATCTCGCAAGCATCCACTATCCAAATACCATTGGTGTTGGTTTCTTTTTCCAAGGAAGGATATCTGTAGTAGATATTATATTTTTCTTAAGTACCCAAAATTTCTTGGCTCCTTTAGGGTTAGTCTCATAATAATTCATGGCATGATAATAAGACGACTGGTGATTTTTCTTCCTATAAGGAACAAAGTTCTTTTTATACTGAGTATTGTTTTTTGTAAACCCTAAACTACTCTTATCATTAGGGTGTCTATATCTTCCTAGCATGTCATTCATCTTTTCCGTACTCTCAGTGAATGTTGATAGATCGGCTGAAAGAATATTGATCCTTTGTTTCAACTGACTGATTTCCTCAAATCTATCTATAGTTACCTTCTTCTTCTTCATATCGTTTACTTGTTTTTCAGGCAGAAGTTTTCTCTCTCTAACTCTTGCGTGTTTTTCAAGTTTTCTACAAACTTTTTCTTTAACAACCTATACTGCTTTAGTATAGCATGAGAATCTTCTAACAATTCTGAATATGCATCTTGTAATTCATTAAAACTAGAGGTTACCTCCTCGTCACTTTCTTTTTCGGCTACCAAGCATATATTTGCTTGAACTGATGATTCTGAATCCATATTAGATTATAATGAATCCAAATCTTCCCATGTTGCCATCATGCTCTTCTTATTTTCTTTATTTTTCTTTGGTTTTCTCCTCAGTAACGGACATTTAGACTTATAGTGTCCCAGTTTGTTGTACTCGTAGCAAATGACAGATGTCTTCTTGTTCTTACCTTCATCTTTGCTATTTTTCTTAAAAGAAAATCTTTGTTTCCTTTAGCTTTCTTCTTCCACATCCATCTGATCTTTATAGAAATGAAAGATAATTCATCATCATCTTCGCTTGAATCTTGTTCATATTCACTGGTATCGTCGTTCTTGATTTCTTCAATCTTCAACGCTTTTGATGATGACCTTCTCTTTTTCTGAGTCTTATGGTTCTTTTGTCCAGCCTTTAATGCTATAGATTTGTCCCGTCTGGGTTTATCTTTTGCATTAAGCTCCACTTTGTGTATCTTCAAAGATCCAAGTAATTCATCAAGCTTTAATATGCTCAAGTCCTTGGCTTCTTGTACTGCAGTGACTTTAGGTCTCCATCTTTTCGGCAGACTTTTGAGAATCTTCCTAACATGGTCTTGATTATCGTAGATTCTCCCAAGAGCTTTAAGTCCATTGACGATAGTTTGAAATCGTCCAAACATCTGATTAATAGACTTGTCTTCCTTCTTTTCAAATAGCTCATACTAGTGTACAAGAATGCTTATCTTGGATTCTTTCACTTGGTTGGTGCCTTCATGTGCTATTGATAGAGTATCCCACATCTCCTTTGCAGTGTCGCATCTATGAACTTTACCGTATTCACTTATGCTCAAGGCACAACTCAGAAAGAACTTGGTCTTTGAATTAAGTTGGAATCTTGCTTTTTGATCAACTGACCATCTGACATGTGGAATGGCATTCCCTTCATCATCCATTGGTATATATGGTCCATTCTCGATGATGTCCCAAAGTTCGACGTGTGTAGATTCAATGAAGAGCCGCATCCTGTCCTTCCAATAATGATAATCTTCACCATTGAACGCAGGAGGTCTTGTGACGGAGGCCCCTTCAGCTATAAAAATATGTGATTCTGCCATGGATCTTTATCCTCACTTTGTAACGGTGGTTCTTGAAACCGAGCTCTAATACTAACTGAAGTAAATCACTTGTTAGTATAGTCTTTACAAACAATATACAAAATGCACAAGAAGGGGGTTGAATTGTGTATCTTTTTCGTGAATACAATCCCCTTTGAAATTTCTTTGAAAACTAACTGTTTCAAAGCTATTAAGTGAATATCACAACTGTTATACAAAAATAGCTACTTAGTTAAATCATAAATAATTTCTATATACTTGCATATGAACAATAGAAATTAGAGTAGAGAGTTTAGAAGTTGACACAGTGTTTTGATCCTAGTTCACCCTAAACCGTGGGCTACGCCAGTCCTTATAATCCTTATGAGATTTCACTATTCTTCTCGAAATGTACAAGTATTCTTTCTCTACAGAGCCTCTTCAGGTCTCTTACACCAAGTATTATTTTCACTCACTTAGCCTCTTCAGGCTTTTAGCTATTCCTCTCTCTTATTAGAAAGATGTTGCGAGCTTTGTTACAGTAAAATAGCTCTAGTGTTTTGCACAATGAATACAGTAGTTCAACAATAAGATCTCAAAAATTGTTCACTAACTCGTTCAGTCTTCGACTCTGACTTGTATTTATAACCTTCGTCTTCAACTGCTTCTTGATAACTGCTTCTTGCTTCTTGTTTCTTGTAAAAACTGTTATTAAGTTGAGTTCTGTAACTAACTCTAACTGACTAACCGTCCTACGTACTATCGTGTTCGTCTTCGTATCTTCTTACTTTTTGCGCTTCTTCTTACTTTTGGATCTTCTTACGTTTCTTCCTTTTTAGTTTTTTCGCGCTTCCTTCTTAGTTTTGCTTCCTTCTTTATTTTCCGACTTCCTTCTTAGTTTTCCATGCTTCCTTCTTTGTTTTCCTTCCTTCTTATTTTTCCTTCCTTCTTAGTTTTCCACATTTCCTTCTTAGTTTTCCTGCTTGTCAATACAGTTCATCTATTTCTAATATTATTATTATTTGATTGTCACCAAAATTATTTGATGTAAAGTCATTTTGACTTAACAACTATTTCCTTTAGACCTACATGTAGAATGTCCAAAGGGAGTGGATGCTGAATAAAGGAGTAAATAAAAAATACGTGGGGCACTTTAATGACAATCAGTAAATAAATTTCAAATGTAGAATGTACAAAGGGGGTTGATGTCGAATAAAGGAGGACATAAATTAATACGCTTGGCGCACAACCACAATCAGTAAATAAATTTTCAAACAATAAATAAGGAAAATACCTAAAGGAGACCAAACCTGCTAGTACCTTACACACTGTAAAGATCGGCTCCTCTTGTAGCTTGTTACGCTAGGGGTCTTCATTGAGAGACCCTGCGGGTATAACCATCCTACAATTTTAGAGTGAAAATTTTATGCATCTATGAGTCGTAAATTTTTGGCTAAAGCTGTCAGCCTACAGCTTGGATTTTGGGGGTTAGGTGCGAGGACTTTAAAGGGTGTTGTTTACTCTGATCCGCTCACGCCAGACCTTCCTATTCCTAGCCACAGCCTTAGTAAGGGCTAGTTCGGATATATCATTCATGATCACTTCCCTCCATTTTTTGTAAGGTCTCCCTCTACTCCTCTTAAAGCGAGTAAGGGTTATTTTCTCACACCGTCACACCAGAGCATCAGAGGGCATCCTGCGTACATGCCCAAACCATTTAAGCCTAGTCTCTCTTAACTTGTTAGCAATACTAGCCACCTGTAGTCTGTCTCTCACCACACAATTTTGGACCCTATATCTTTTGATAATGGAACACATCCACCTAAGCATACGCATTTCTGCTACCGCCAACTGTCATGTATGTCTACATCTAGTAGGCCAACACTCTGCCTGATATAACATTGCTGGCCGAATCACCATTTTGTAGAACTTTCCTTTGAGTTTAGAATGGATCTTTTTATCACACAAAAAACCTGATGTACTTCGCCATTTAACCCACCTAGATCTAATGCGATGTAAGACATCTTCATCGATATTACCATCTCTCTGAATGATAGATCCGAGGTATTTAAAACTCGATTTCTGAGGTATGATGCCTGTCCCAATTGCTACTGTCGTCTCTTGTACCATCTGGCTACTCGAAAAGTTACATCCTAAACATTCCGTCTTGGTCTGCTCATTTTAAAACCTTTCGATTCTAACACTTCTCTCCAACGTTTTAACTTGGCATTGACCCCTCCTTGGTCTCATCCACCAGGACAATATCGTCCATAAATAACATACACCAAGGTACCTCTCCTTAAATATGTTTGGTAAGTACATCTATCACTAATGTAAACAGAAAAGGGCTCAAGGCTAAGCCTTGGTGTAGTCCTACACCAATGGAGAGCGCTTCCGTGTGGCCCCCTATGATCCTTACACTAGTCAATGCTCCTTCATACATATCCCTAATTACTCTGATATATGTCCTCCGAATGCCTTTGGCCTCCAAACACCACCATATAAGTTCTCTAGGAACCCTATCATATGCCTTCTCCGAATCTACAAAAACTATATGCAAATCTCGTTTTCTTTCCCTGTAGCATTCCATTAGTCGCCGGAGCAGATGTAATGCTTCTTTCGTGGACCTACCTGATCTAAAACTGAATTAGTTGTCCAATATAGAAGCAGTTTTTTGGATTCTCTTTTCAATTACCTTTTCCCACAGCTTCATGGTATGGCTTAGTAATTTGATGCCTCGATAGTTGTGACAATGTTGGATGTCCCCTTTGGCCTTGTATAATGGGTTAACCTACTCAATCTCTATTCATCCGACATCTTGGCTGACTCGAGGATCACATTAAAGAGCTGAACTATCCACTCAATACCGGCAACACCTACTCTCTTCCATACCTCTATAGGGATCTCATCCGGCCTTACGGCCCTTCTGCTCCCCATCCCCCTTAAAACTTTTTCAATTTCTCCCCTTGTGATCCTCCACCATAAGAACCCATTTAGAAAGTATCCCGACACTAGGGGTTCACCTAACTCTATGTCGACCAATGAATCTTCGCTATAAAGGCTGTAAAAGTATCTCTGCCACCTCCTCTTAATGTCTTAGGCCTCTGTGAGCACCTATCCTGCTTCATCACGTGTATAGCAGAGTTGGTTAAAATCCACCGTCTTACTTGCCCTATTTCTTGCTATCTTAAAAATTCATTGTGTTCCCTTAACTGTATCCAAAACCCTGTAAATATTTTCATAAGCGTCTCCTTTAGCCATTGTAATAGTCTTCCGGGCCTTCTGTTTTTCCTGTCTATACCTTACTTTATTAGTTACCCGCTCTGCCTCTGTTGCACTCGCCAACAGATCTGTAAAAGCTCTCTTTTAGGCCTTCACCGTGCCTTGGATCTTTTCTGATCAACACCAAGATTCCATCCGCCCCCTATCTTGTAGATACCCCTAGGAGTTTTGTGGTTGTTTCTCTCACTACAGGAGCTACACCCTACCAAATCTGATTTGCATCCCCACTCGCAGCCTATGATATATTATACTGATCATAGTTCCTAAAATGTTCCACCTTGTCCCCTTTTAGCCGCCACCATCTTATTTTGTGACATTGAGTGGTAAATTTTTGTGCCCTCCAGCCCTTAATTCTTAGATCCATAACTAACAATTTATGTTGGGTTGATAGGCATGCGACCGGAAGTACTTTGCAATCCTTGCACTATGATTTGACTTTTGACCTGACAAGGATATAATCAATTTACGTCTTGGTCGTACTACTCTGAAACGTCACTGAGTGTGCTTCGTTTTTCTTAAAAAAGGAATTTACTGTTACTAACTCATATGCTATGGCCATGCCCAATAAATCAATCCCACTTTCATTTCTAGTGCTGTATCTGAAGCCCCCATGGGTACCTGAATAATTGTCTGAACCCGCCCCTATATGCCCATTAAAATCCCCTCCTAGGATGATCTGCTCAGTATTTGAGATTTGTATAAGAACCTCATCCAACGCCTCCCAGAATGTATTTTTTGTTGTCCGTATGTGCCAGCTTGAGGTGCTTATTTTTTTATATTAAACTCAAATTTTATATGATATAGTTTACGTTTATGTTTGGCTTCACAACAAAATTGCATATTTTGTAAATCAAACTACTAAAATATGCTTATAATAATAAAATTTCACACCTTATTAGGTTTATAAATTTCTTGGTAAATAAGGTTATAAAAGATCTATAATGTAGGATTTGTTAAATATATACCTCTTATAGCATTTAAATCTTTAATTTTGATGAACTTAAATATTTAGTTTTTTTATCAATATTCCCAATCTCTTCTAATTATTTGTATAAAATTATGGTTTCATGAAATTTCTTAATTAAAAATAATTTAATGAGAAATTTAATAATTTATCGAAAATTTGTATTAAGTTATATATATATAACTTAAGGGAAATTGATTAAAAAAAACCATCATATTGATACCATGAAAAATATAAAAAATGATGATTGTTATTTCCTTTACTAATAAAAACATGACAAATTTATTTTATATATATATATATATATATATAACGTAAGGGTAATTGATAAAAAAAAAACCATCATATTGATACCATGAAAAATATAAAAATGATGATTTTTATTTCCTTTATTATTAAAAAAATGTCAAAATTTATAATTACTACTCAATTATAAGCATATTGCAGTTATTATTATTATAAAAGGCAATCAAAAGAGATGCAAATTAGGTGTCTTAAAATTTTAAAATCAATTAACATTATCTTCTGTAACTGCAAGAAAATTTTAAAATTATGTCTATGAATTTATTAATCCAAAGGGAATAATAATGAAAATATTAAAAATATTCTCTCTCTTCCATACCTTGTAATTTCGTATACCTAACCTATATATCATAAGTTTGTGTTTAGTTTAAATACAATGGAATCGCTTAATATGATGAACTATTATGTTAAGATGACTTATTTCACATTTATATAGAATATAAAACACAAGAAAATAACAAAATGAGCAAATAATGTAAAGAGTATAGGAAGAGTGAATACAACACTATAATTTATAATGGTTTAGTCCCCTCCTTGAATTCCCATCCACCCCTCAAGTGATTTAAGTGTTGAATTTACTATATCCTCTTCATTAATGATGAAGAGAAATCAATACAAGACCCTCTTTAAGTATTTTTAATCAATTTTTTTTTTACAATTTTAAATTATGGTTAAACTTATGTTAAAGGGCTTATATTTTCACTTTAAATGATTAAAAAGAAAATGAATATATTAAAATGAAAAGAAAAGAAAGAGTAAAAATAATTTCTAAGACTTTTTACTCTCCATTATGTTATAACATTTGTCTATAAATTAAATGAGTGGTTGGATCCCCCAGTGGTGTGTATTTAGCAATGTTTTAAAAATCGGACCAGACATCGAACTGATCGAAGAAAAGGTTTAAGGTTTCGAGGTTCAACCAGTAGTGAACCGCTGTATAATAAATATGAAGTAAAACTTATAAGAATAAGTAAAAATAAAATATTTTATTGAAATAAAAATACACCAATGTCTATTATTATATAATTAATTAATAATAAATAAATATTAGCCTGATATAAATATTAAAATAACAATACAAATCAAAATTGTATTTATGAATGTGGTTGTGTCTCATCATCGTCAAAAGCTCCAAATTCTCCAACGTTAATTAAAAATTCGTAAACTAGGCTTTCATCTAAAGTATTTGCATCAACTTCTTCTGCTGCATTAAAATAAATTACAAATTAGTAATGTATGAAATTATTCTCAATTGTAAACTTGTAATACAATATAATTTTACTTAAATATGATCAAAATAAGATATGAACTAACCATCAATAGATGTTCTTAATTCATTCGTTGTGACAAATGCATTTTCTTCATAACTAGTCTTTTTAAGTTCATTATAATCAAGATCAGGTGATGGTTCTTCTTCTTCGATCCAAAAATTAGTATGTTCAATACAATCAATATCAACTAGATCATATGTTCTCTTCTTACTAAACGATCTGAATACATAATAGAGAAATTATAAAATCAATAATAAAAATAAAATTATTGAAATAAAAATAAAACTATAAAATAGTAAAATACTTGTTCTTCATTCTCAGATTATAAGTAATGTAAACAAGGTCATTAAGTCTTTGAAGTTTCTAACGATTTCGTTTCTTTATATGAATAAATTCAAAAATACTCCAATTATGTTCACAACTTGATGCAGAAGTTGTTTGACTGAGTAGCCTAATAGCAAGTTTTCTCAATGTTGGAGCACTGTCACCAAATAATCTCCACCACTCATATGTATTTTAAATTAATAGGTATGATAAAAATATATATTATTAATAAGTAAATAATGAATTAAAAGTATAAAACTTACCTGGCTACATTTTTTTCGACATAAGTTCTCTCTTTGCTGATGATCTAGCAAAACTCTCTAAACTTTCACGATACAATTTAATTTCATTTATCGCTTGTGATTACTCTTCAATAGAGAAAATACCTTTGCATTCAATCACATCCCAAACCTCCCATAATATTAATTGTATGTTCTTCTCCACTATATAAGCAATAAGGATTGAGAAAATAAGCTGTTAAGTGGATCCTTTGAGTAAGATGCTTATCCCATCGTCGATCAATAATATCTATATAAGGCTTATACAATTTCTCCTTCCCTTTAAAAATATTTATAATTGTTTTTTTGAATCTTTATAATGATCAAGCAAGCATCCCAAAATTTATTATCTAAATAATAGCACAAACTTCTTTTCCTTTTTTCACTCTTTGATAATTTATGAGTTGAAAATTGTTTACTTGTCACTAAATTTTGAAGTAGTTGCTTATGTTCATAAACACTTTTCAAAGTAATAAATGTAGTTGCAAACTTGGTAACAGCGGGACGAACGATCGCAACCCAATCTTCTTGTTTTCTTAACCAAGACAAAAATGTCACATGATTATACACAAAAATTGTGATCTTAGATGCCTGTGAAGCAAGACTAGAAATATGGTCCATACTATCAATATCTTTCATAATAAGATTTATACAATGAACAGCACATGGAGACCAATAAATATGCCCATACTTTGATTGTAATAAGTACCCAGCTGATACATAATTAGCTACATTGTCTGTAACAAAATGCACAACATTCTTTGGTTAAACCCACTCGACAATTCCAGAGAATAATTCAGATAAAGCATTAACACTTTTTGCTATGTCAGAACCATCAACAAACTTGATAAAAGTTGTTCCAATATTATAATAAACCAAGAAATTAATTAAGGTTCTTTGTCTTTGATCAATCCACCCATCTGCCATAATAGTGTATTTTGTTGATTCCCAACTAGATTTATATGTATCCACAATTAACTGACATTCCCTTTTTAAATCTTGAAGCAAAGGCACACACAACTTTTAATAAGATGATACCTTAAATCCTAGACTTATTGCTGTTGTAGCATCAGTTGCTTCTTGAAAATATAGTGAATTTAAAGCGTTTAAAGGAATACATGAATGATAGAACCATCTAGCATATGCTCCTTTACATCGTAAAACAACATCCTTATCAACCATAAAACTTTTTAGACTAGGTTAAGAACCAGAAGTAGTTCTTGGAGAAAAATAAGAATCTATGTCAATAGTAGCTTTTCTTTTTCCTTTATCTAATACTTGTGGTGTTTCATCATCTCCAAAAGATATATCATGAACCTCTTTATTTTCTTTCTTTTTTACTTGTTGCTACAAATATTTTCCAATCATATCACGTACATCAAGTGGTACTTTTTTGCAAGAAGCAATATTACCTTAATACCAGCAAGATGTTCTTTCATTATAAGAATTCCTCCCCCTTTAAATATTCTGCCACAAAACATACAGTTATATTGGATATTCCCATCAGATGCTTAAGAAGAAGACAAATAATTCCATGTTGGATCAGACTTACCACGAGTAGAGGATGGTTCCATATTATCTATTATGATTTAACCTAAAAAGTATTTAAAAAAATGAGTGTATCTTGCGGGACTGTCACTGGAGTCTCCTTCCTCCAAGGGTTTACAACACAGTAAACTACTCGCGCAAGATAGTTGGCCTAACTTTCAATTGTTTTTTTCTGCGGCACTGTGACCTTGATCATCTCCTATTAGTTTTTAGGTTAGATTAGGATTAAAAATTAAAAGAGGAAGCAAGAGGAAAAGGCGGAGAATAAACTTTTGAGATTTTTATTGTATTTTTCATTTTTAAATAAATTTATTAATGCATACAATTTTAATAATATAAATATTTATTTGATAATGATCTTATGAGCTCAATACCTTAATTAAAAAAGATTAAAGGTTAATTTTA
>JAOSBM010000005.1:17152803-17163205 GCA_027568955.1 Erythroxylum tenue | reverse complement strand
AAATTTCTGGTGTTGATTTATTTTTTGCTCTTTTAATTTTTCTGATTTATTGGTGCCAAAGAAATTTGCGGATAGTTCGCGAAATTAACCCCCTTCGATTTTTTTTAACATATTTTCTCTGTGTTAGACAAATACCAGCTGAGTTCTGAATGATCTCGATACACAAAAATACTTGAAAAAACCCAAGTCTTTGACCGAGAACCTAAATTGTAGAAAGGATTTAAAAAATTAAATCTTTTCTACATTTGTCCCTTTAATAATCATATCAAACACTTGAAAGAACCCAATTCCTTAACATAGAACCTATATTGCAAAAAGGATTTAAAAACTTGAATCTTCTCTACATTTGTCCCTTTAATAATCATATCATCTACATAAACTAGTAGCATTATCGATTCATCTCCTTTTGATTTAGTCAAGAAAGTGTGGCCAGCTATAGATTGAACAAATCCATCATCAATAAAAGCTGTTGACAACTTTATAAACTATTGTCTGGGTGCTTGTTTCAACTAATACAATAACTTCTTAAGGGTACAGGCTACTTTAGTGTTAGATCCAAGCCACCAATGATAATGCTCCCTACTGCAGAACTCCCTATAAACCTTTAAGAATAGCCATAGAAACATCCTCCACCAAATCTCTATTTAAAAGGGCATTGGAAGAGTCCATTTGACACTTGCCAATGCTTGATAGTGGTAACCTCTGTTTTAAAAATTGGACCGGTCCGGTTCATCCTTAAAAACCGGTTCTCAATTGAACTAGTGAGAACCAGTTAATTGACCGGTCAGATCGGTCCGACCACTGGTTCAATAAATTTTTTATTTTTTATTTTTTATTATTTTTTGGTATATTTTTGTATTTTTTAAATATTATTAATATTACATATAATTAAATATAATTATTGCATAATTATGACGTCACACCGGTTCGACCGGTAGTTGAATCGGTCGAACTGATCAAACCGGTGACCAATAAAATTTTCGATTTAATGACCGATCCAAATTTCAAAACACTGATGGCAACTGACAGCAAAGTCCTAACAGTAGACAACCATTGGCGTAACAATTTGTTAATGGATACTTGGACAATCACGTTACAGTAGGATGATTAAGAGATGACTAAGAAGTAGTAAATCACAAGAGTAGTACATGTAAAATAAATTGATTTTATTAAATTATCCTTTTATATATCATTGAATATATTAAAATATAATAATATTTAATGTTTAATATTATTTTATTTCATTAAAAGTTTATCAAAATTTAATAATATTAGATTTTATAGTTTGATATAACACTATATTAAAATTTTATTTATTATGTAATTATCAATTTATTATTTACTATTTATAGACCATATTTTTGTAAATAATTAATAACTAACTTTATTGATTTTTTAGAATTAAAAAAAATTAGGCTCTAAAGAGTAACACAAGTGTATTATATCTCCCTAAGGAAAGGGCAAGCAGATTTAACCAAAGAAAAATTCTTATTATTTATTATTAATAAATAAATTTATAAATTTATATTGTATTATTTAATTTGTCATTTTTACATATCATTATTTACATCAAAAATTATAAATTATTTTAAGTTATAATATAATTAATTTAATTTAATTTATTAATAATTAATAATATATTAATCAATTTAAAATAATATTAAATTATTTTTCTATTAATCATTTATTTTATTATATAATAATACTAATAAATATGATTATTAATATTATTAGTAATATTTATATTTATATATTATTTAAGTATATTTATAAAATGATTATTTCATATATTGTAAAAATACTGAGTTTATAATAATTTATTAATAGTAATAATTATTCAGCATTATCATTAAATCCATTGGACTAATAAAACAGGGAAAATAGCTTAGTACTTGTATTGAACTATTGATTCTATATGTCGATACGACAAAAACAAATAAATCGAGTTGATGCGAAATCTAAAAGATGAATAAGGTATAAAAATTTAATCACATCGAGCATAAAAGAGTAATACAATAGGAAAAGTTGACTAGCTTTGCTATTAAATGAAAAATTAATAAATAATTATTGATTACCAAAAAAATAAACAATCGATTTTTATTTATTCAAAAATATAATATAGGTAAATCATTACCTTACTTATTAATATTGTTAAATATAAAACAAAATTTTAATAAAATATGCAAATTATTGTTATATAAAATTAATTACAATATTATTTATCAGTAGCAAAAGTTAATAAAAATAAATTATTAACTGTTTATAAAATGTAAATAAAAATAATAGATTAATCATCTTATTTAATCGTATTATTATATAATAAATAATAATTTAATAAAATTCTTAATTTATTATTAAAAATTAATTAGTATATTATTATAAAAATGAATTAATATATTATATTATTGTTAAAAATTAATTAAATAAAATAAATTAGATTTTAAATAATAATATATTTTTAATATGAGTAATTATCTGTAACTATGATAATTCAACAAATTAAAAAAAATCAATATATTTGGTAAATAATATCCTTATAATTTGTTAATTATCAATTATTTTTCCGTAATATAGGTGTCAATATAAAGCAAGTAAGATCTTCTGTACACAGGGTGGGAATTGGTTGTGGCTCAGAGCATCTCATCTACTTATAAAGAGCGTTATATCTAAAAGCTATTAAGGATAGGTTTACAGAATGTATCGACAACTCGTTGGTACATTTCATAAACCTAACCTTAATGGGGCAAGTTACGTCCCTTAAGATGAAGTCGCCATTCCCCATTCCTAATCCGAGTCCGAGGGGTGCTGTAGTATGCCCCATAGAATAGAAACCCAACACAACTTAATCTCTATTTTAACATTTCTTTTTATAAATTTTTTCTGCCGTGGGTTGAGTATTCGTATTATTCCTAGAATAAACTGCAAGACTGAGGGATTTACTATATATATTTGGCTTTGCAATGGTATTCCAGTGGAAGAAGGGGATGGCATCTTCACAGCCAATGATTCCTCCAGGTTATAATCCTCTTCTTGATGTCAAACATAAGTCCAAATTTGCCAAGAGGAATGACAGAAAGAAGGAAAACGCCTACAGGTAATGGCTTTCTTAATTTCGATTCTCTATTTCAATATGATAAATAACAATTGCTTCAAAGCTGACGCTATAGCCTTATATCTTTTCCAAATTAATTTATAACAAGGAATTTACTTATAGTCCTTTCCTACTACTTTTAACCGTTGTTTAGAATTCGGTTCTGTTCCGGCCAGTACCTGCCAGAACGTACCGTACCGGCCTAAATTTGGTACCGAAATTTAAATTTTGGTACCGGATTTAAATACCGGTCGGTACCGGCCAATGTTGGCTGTACCGGCTGGTATTTAAAATATCGGTCGGTACCCAAAATTTTTAAAAATTGGATGATTTTTTGCAAAATTTTCAAAATTTTCCTCCCTCCCAAAAATTTGAATTTCCTCCCACCTCTCCTTCGCCTTTTTTTTCAAAGTTTTTAAAATAATAATAATAATTTTATTACTAATAATAATTATAAATTAAATAAAACTAATTGATGGATTACTATAGTAAAATTATTGAGATACTTGAAGTTGAGTACCCTGCATTGCCAATCAAGCGAACCGTGATATTTAAATGTGATTGGTTTGACCCGACTCTAAATATTGAAACAAAAGTCCACAACCGATACAATCTTGCTGAAATCAACAACCGAAGAAGATTGAGACAATTTGAACCTTTCGTGTTGGCTATCCAAGCGAAACAGGTGTGTTATATCCCTTTTTCAAGCACACGACGAGATAAGTCAGATTGGTTGGCCGCTTGCAAAGTTAAACCTAGAGGTGTTTTTAAATCACATGGAAAAGGAGAAAAAAGAATTGAAAGTGAACCGTTTCAGGATGATGCTTATTTTATAAATGCATCTATCACATATGATGATAATGAACCTTTGAATGATCCATCGAATGAGTATGTTGATATTTCATCTGGACAGGAGGAGGAGGGTCAGAGATCTGAAGAGGAGCCGGAATTTGATTCTTATTCTTCAGAAAATGAAGAGGATTGTAATTTACAATTAAGTTATGATAGCGATTAAATTGTGTTTGTATATGAATATTTTATTCGACAACGAAGATCATTTCAAACTTTTCAATATATTGTGTCAAATATTTAATTTAACTTCTTAATCAAGGAATGTTGACATGGCGTATGGTTCCGAATGGTAGTAATTCATTCCATTAGGAGGAATGTGGCAAAATTGTCCCTACCGAAGGATTACACAATATAGGAAAAATCTCCACTTCTTTAAGTAATAATCGTTTGCCTTTCATGGCCGATCTTCTGCTCCAAGGTGTATAGTATCATCTGAACAATGTCAATTTCCTTATTGTGTACATCTAATTTCCTTTTATGAAGATATTATATTTATTAACATTCGATGGTATAAACTACTTGTTTTAAGCTTGCTTGCATCTCCAAGATGACATATATGCTGAAGGAGGCGGGAGCAATGACACAACGGTCGATGAAGGAATAGGGAAAGCGGATGATTTGGAAAAGTTGCCAATTCCATAGAGGTCGTTTGAATATTCACATACGAATGAGTTTTCATGATAGGTTCCTTTAACCGCTTTTCTAATATGACAATATGTAAGTTCTATATTAATTGTGTTGTAGGTAAACCGTTTCCTACCGTTTCATCTACAAGTTTAGCAACAACAGAAACACTGTTGCAAGAAGGTGTTCAAAACTTTACACGTGAGGGAAGAACTTTCACTATTTTCATTGGTGCGTTCGAACATTTCATGACCCTTCTCGGGAATCCACTCATTGGGGACTCATTTACCTTCACCGACTCTCATGCCACTTAGAATCTAAAAAATTGAAAATATCATTGTGATTTATCTGTGCAATACTGTAGACTCAGCTTTAAACTAATTACATTTGTTCTATGACTGTAACAATTATTCTCATAATTGAATTCAAAGTTTGTACTTCAATATGATGTTCAAAAAATCACAATATCCTATTATAACTATTCTGGAAAGCATTGTAATAGTTCAAATGTTTATATTTCTACAAAATTATGAGACAATGAATTTCAGGTTGAAATATGGGACCAAAGAGACAACGAGATGTTATGCGGCCCAGGTTTAGAGGGATGTTCGGTGGTTCTTACTGTGAGGGTGGACCATCACAGTCTCGAGCTGCAACGGAATCACCACCTCCATCTCCAGGGCCTCCAGTTGCAAATGAAACATCAACTGTTGCTCCTGATGTTTCACCACCCACCACTAACCCTTCATCCACTATGCCAATAGCGGATGAAGGAGATGACCGCCAGCCTGGATCTGAAGCACCTGATGGAAGAAAATATATCATAACACAAAATAATATGTAAGTAACATCGCATGTAACACCATATTTATTTATAATTAAGTTATAGGTTTAATTATTTTGCAATTGGTATACAATTATTTGTTCTTGTATTAGGTTGATTCCGTCTGGACCTTGTTCTAGACATATGACATTTACATTAAGGAGAGGATTGATCCTGACGGTTATGCATGGAAGAAGATTTCTCAGGCCACAAAGGCATTTTACTTTCATGAGTTTGAGGTACAATATGCAAATAATTTCCTTTTTTCATTTATTTGTATACATTAATTACATAAATAATAGTAGATTATAAGTTATCGAATGTTTTCTTTTTAATTTCATAAAAACTTTTACTAAGATTCTGGTATCGACAGGGTCATACATGATTTTTGGGAGAGGCGGACTCGTACACGTTATCGCAACTTTATTGGTGCAATACACAAGGCTGGTGTACGACTGCCTTATATTTCTAAGGGCATATGGAGTCGTTGGCAGAGTACTGGGCATCACCTGAGGCAATGTCCATATCAGTGCGTAACTCGACCAACAGATGTCGAGGACCAGGAGGAGACAGTCTTGCCGTTCATACGGGAGGATCAATTACCCACTACAAGCATGCAGAGAGACTTGTAAGTATCTAACTATTACACTTATATTCTAATTTTTTAATTTGTTGTTTTCCAATTTAAATTGATTTATGAATGTTGTAATGATGGATAATGATCATGGTATAAATTTCTAGTGCCATATATGGTTGTGGTGAGTTATTTTCTTTTTCAACAGGGGGCAATATCATAAACATAGAGGAAATTTAGAACATTTTATTGTTATGTAGGAAAAGTCTATGGGCATAAGGCCTACACCCCAACAGTTGTTTTTGCATACTCACACTAAAAAGCATGACAGTGTGACATTCGTCAACAACTAATGTAGAGAACTAAATGTATGTGAAATACGTTGCTTAATATTCATTCTTAATATTTTTCAGTTACTAATTATAATATAAGCATTGCCTCCTAATATGACCAAATACAACAAACAATTCAACGACAGACTCAGGAAGAACAAGTTATTAATGAGAGGCAGGCATATTTTGATGAGGTTGGTGGTAGGGACAGTCGTGGAAGGATCTTCGGACTAGGCTCATTTAGGAACACATGTTATTCGTAGTCCTCTATGTCCAGTATAACAGCATCAAATGGACGACAGACAACACAACGTATCCATCAACTTGAGACAACAGTGCAGACCTTGATGGAGGTAATAAATAAGCTCCAAAATGACATCGAGCGGTTGTTGGGGAGCCGTAGAGACTCAGATAACCATCCGCGCTCACCAGGACAATAGGATTGTTGTACTCATTTGGATTCAATTTATGTACAATTTAATGTTTTTCTAATCAACTAAGAAATCTTTTTCCGCTGAATGATCAATTAATTTTCTGTTTAAACAAAATGAATATATAAATAAATCAAAAACTTCTACACAAATATAATTTATAGCTGTTGACATTAAAATCAAATTGGACGTCGAGATTTTAAAAACAATTGACATGCAACATGGCATTGACCTAAGCAAGCGTACGGTAGCTTTGCGATTTAGCATTGTACATTGAGTTTCATAAATGAAAACCATTACCAATGGAATTGGGATTTCGTCGATAAATTAAGTAATACTTCCTGATGAAATGCTCAAACCGTCGGTAAATGATTTCATTTTTTTCGACGGAAATCACACTTTTGTCAGAACATTCATAAACCTTTATCGACGGTTTATCCCATTCTGCCGATATACGTTTCCATTGTACTGCACATTCACCGACGGTTTTACATAAACCGTCTGTATCTACACCGACGGAAATGTTTCCTTCCATCGATAAATATACCGAAGAAAGTCATTTTTGTCCGTATATTTACCAACGGAAACTAAATACTATCAGCAAATTTACCAATGGCTTATTTAATGACCGAATTTTCCGTCAGTCAAAATCGTCGCAAATTTATGTTACCGACGGAAAGTTACCTTATTCCGTCGGTAAATTCTGACAGTAAACACCCTTTTTCTTGTAGTAAAAGTATAGAAAGATTTGGTCATAAAGATTGCAGTTTTGATACTTAAAGTTTTATGATACGTTTCATTATGATTTTTGGAATATAAAAGAACTTGGTATTTAAAGTAGAAACAAAGAGTTTAAAATTGTTTTCATTTTGTAAAATATAGCTGCATTTGCAGAAATTACTCTTATGTGATAGATTAAAGTACAAAAACCAAATAGTAGGAGTTAGGCTCGACAATTAGCTCATTATAGTTGTTAATGGTGTATGCAGGTAAAATGGATTTTTTGTTATGAATAATAGTGGCGACAAGTTTTATGGTTGTTGTATTTGGGTAAATTTTTATATTAATATGAATAAGAAATATAATCATTTTCTATAATCACTGACTAGTTGATAGTAGGCTAATATTAATAAGTATGTGCTAACTATTGGTTATTGACAACGCAGACATACTTATGCCCTACTGGTTAGGATGACAACGGCAGTCAAGGACGATGAGTAGTGTTAGTGTTGTATTGTGTTTCCACCTCTTTTAAGCAAACAAATTTAAGTTGAAGAATTATATTTTTCTTTTTCTAAATGAGAAACTTTAAATGAACATAATGAAGGTAGGGGTGGGGGCTAGAGAGAGAGAGAGAGAGAGAGAGAGGAGAATAGAAATATTCTTGATATTTGCAATAGAAAATTATATGTATATCATTACAAATTAATTATGTTAAATTTTAAATTTTATTCAATTTTAAATTGGTTAATATTGCCTTAATTTAAAATTGTAATGAGATTTATACTGCAATTGTTAGACTATAGAGTTAAAAATTTATAAATATTTTTGAAGTTGAATATGCTATTACTTCTAAAATTTTGATTCTTATTTCTCCACTTCACAAGGATAAAAAGTTTTCAATAAATGAAATAAATGGATTATTAATCAATAATCATTTAATTATTAATCATAATCCATATGAATGGAAAGAAAAAGGTCAATGGTATTCCTAATTCCATCATATATAGTAAAAGGATGTGTTTGTGAGGCCTTTCAATGATGAAGAGATCAAACAAGCCTTATTTCAAACCAATCTTGATAAAGCACCTGACCCAGATGGCCTAAATGCTTAATTCTTTTTTTAAAAGTTTGGAGCTTATTTAGAAACATGATCATAAAGATCATTTTGGAATTCTTTACAAATGGTAAAATGCTTAGGGAACTCAACAGGTCCTTCATTTACCTCCTTCCTAAATAGTTGAATGTAAGTTCGTTAAATGATTATAAACCAATATCGTATTACAATGTTATTTTGAAGATAATTTTCAAAGTGCTTACTAAGAGGCTAAAGGATGTCCTCAAGTTAATTATTAACCTTATACAAGGGGCTTCTATACAGAGGTAAACATATGTGACAATATATTAATAACATGGAAGCTATTCAACGAATATAAAAGTAAAAAACTCTTAAGAAGTTGTGCTTTTAAGATAGATATTCATAAAGTATTTGAATCCTTAAATTGGAACTTCATATTGGACCTAAATGTAAGCATTTGGTTTTCCTTGACTCAACCCTTCTTTGACTCAATCCATAAGAGGATTAGCCATTTGAACAACAAATTTCTTAGTTTTGGTAGAGTTTAACTCATTCTTGCTATCCTTAATAATATTCACCCACATTGGAACCATCACTTACATTTTCCAAGAAATATGATTAAAGATCAAGTGGAGAGGATTATGAAGCATTTTTTATAGTCAAGGAAAGTTAAATTTTCAAGGGGGTAAAGAAGTGACAAGATGTTTGTGTGCCTAAATAAAAGAGAGGATTGGGCATCAAATCCATTAAAATCACTAATAAATTGCTATTGCCAAAGGAAATTTAGAACCTTTTCAATGACAATGAATCAATTTGTGTTTGTTGGATGCACTCATATATAATTAAGGGATAAAGTTTATAGAATGTAAAGCATAAAGCAAACAACAACTAGACTCTAAATCAAATTATATAGTTAAAGAGACATCTTGGCTCTAAAAATGCAAACCAAGATTGGCAATGAAAGGAGTTCCTAGTTTTAATTTGACAATTATAACTCTCTTAGACCACTCTTTAAAATAAAAGGATTAGATAGCTTGAAAGGAATAATACCTCTCTCAGCTAAAGTGGAAGAAGTAATAATAGAAGCTGAGTGACATTGTAGATGTCAAGGTTTTGAAACCATAATGAGGAATATTCCCAACTACAAGCACATAATGGAAGATGAGAATAAGATTATTTATAAAAGGAATAACTCAAAGCAATTCACCAAAAAATCATACATTAAAATGCTCAGAGTATGTATAAGGATAAATTCCCTTGAAGGAGGTTAGTGTAGTTCAAATATAACTCTCTTAAAATGCCATTCATCATATGGATTGCCATCAAATAAAATCTTGAAATGATGGACAATATGAAAGGAATAGCTTTGCCTAATTACCTCTTTAAATTTCCAATTAGGATTTAAAGACTCAAATTTAGATCTTGGTAAATTGTCATCATGCTACCAACTTTTGGAATTATGCTTAAAACATATGCAAAATGAAATGGTTTGGAAATAATTAGCAAATAACATAAAAGAGCCCCTGTGATATACTTAATTATTCAGCTTACCCCCTGTGTTTTAGATTCGTTCACCTTAGCTCCTGTATTTTTTATTCTCATTCAAGATTACCAATTTGGTCCTTTTGGACAAATTTGTCCTTGGGTTATTGAAATACAGAGTTTTTGAAAAAACAGTATTTGTAGGCAACGAACATACATGTACAACTTAGGTAGTTCCATATAAATCCATGTGGGCCAGCTCATTAGTTTAAAAAAGAAAAGAACCCTAGTTTTAAAAGCATGTCGGTGTAGTTGGATCAACTTCCATATCAGAACCCTAGTTTAACATCTCAAGCGTTTAAATATCAATGTCTTCTGCGAAAAATGTCTTCTGC
>JAOSBM010000005.1:17127535-17152703 GCA_027568955.1 Erythroxylum tenue | reverse complement strand
TAAAAAATACAGGGGCTAAGGTGAACGAATCTAAAACACAGGGGGTAAGCTGAATAATTAAGTATATCACAGGGGCTTTTTTATGTTATTTGCCGAAATAATTGGACACGTCATTTTATAGGCGGAGTAGGTAAGGTTCACACACAAAGGATACATTACCTTATTCTAGCTAGTGCTTACCCATGGAACTTACGCCCTCTGGAAAGAAAAAAAAGGAGAGTTTTTTAGGACATAAAGATCAATATCCAAGACCTATACAAAGCTTATATTTGAGTATTAGAGAACTTATTCTCAGAAAATTATAATTGAGGAAATTAGATCTAAACTAGCCTATTATTGGTAAGTTTCCACTTAAAAAGAGAATTACAACTTAAAGGGAAGAGTAACTCAAGTATAAGATGGTGCCTTCTACATATTCATTCTTATTTAGAATTCATATCACTCTATATAAATTAGAGATAAAGATATTACGAGAGATAATAATGCCTATGATATTAAGCTATGCTTTTATAGCGTTAGCTTTTTTGTTTTTATATATGCTTTAAGATTTTCTCAAACTTTAAGCTTATATCTTTTGGTTGTTATTTAAACTCTTTGGATAACCTTACTTCTTCAAGATGATTATAATGCAATTCTTTTTAACTTAAAAAACAAAAGGTTAATGTGTGTGAATAGAGAGAAATACAACAAGGAGGAAATGCAGAGGGTTTTGATAAGAGATAATATAAAGATTGATTTATCGATTCCAGCAAAATTTTCATTTTTGACATATTGAATCAGAGAAAGAACCCTTACTTATAGAAGATTTAGAAAAACTTATCAAGTTACAAATATTTGCTTATATTGAAGGATCATTTCAAACAAACATTTAAGGAAACCCGTGATCCAAGTGAGTTTTTAGTAAGTAGTTATACACCTTTAAGATAAAACATGATCTACATGATTAGAATCCTTAGAAACAAAGAAAAATCTAGACTAACCTCAACTATAACAATTTCTAAAATAACACCAAATTAATTTTGAGAAGCTTTTACCCCATGAATTGAAGCTTTAATAACAACTACATTGCTCTCAAGACAATTTGATCTACTTCATATATTTTATAGAAAGATTACCTACTAAGATCACATATAGAGTGTTATTTTGGCCCAAGCCCCACTTGATCTAAATTTAACAGGCAAAGTTTAGTTGACCTAGTTTTAGATTGAGTTATGGAAAAATTAAAAAAATTTAAAACCCTATTGGGCTTTAGACATTTTGGTCTAACTCGAAGCTTGATTGAGTCAAACAGTCTAACAAATATGTTTTAAAAGCATGTTGATTACGTGCCTCCTTATAGTAGCAGTAGATAATACGTGCAATCATCAATTTGTTCAACCTCATTATGGTTATACGACAATACTTCAAAGTTCAGTTCTCTTTAACTACTTTTGTATTGTATTGTGGTTCAATGAAGAGAGGTCTTCGTAAATCCCTAGGCCGATGTCTTGTATTTGAGTTTAACTATCAATATGACAATTGATATGCTTTCAACTACTATGGAGCAAAAAATTGATAACATTATTAGATTGTTATGGATTTCAATTTTGAAGTTAAAATGGCAATATGTTACAAATCATATATCAGTACGATCAATAAACAATAGAAAAACAAATTCCCATAATCAACTAATAAAGACACGATAAAGTGATTTTTTTCACAAAAGAATAAACAAGAAAATCGTAAGTTTTTAGTTTTTTTAATTGTTCGTGCTGCTAAGGGTTCAATCCCAATAATAAGAAAAAAGATATGTAGCTTTAGTTGGCATGGTGGACGTTTCCTTTTTAGTAAAAATAGCATCGAATGTGCAAGACATATAGTTGTCTTTTTTGGTTGATAGATATGACCTTGTAATGGTTAGACAGTTGCTCTCTGTTTCTCACGAGAGGATGGCATCCGATGATTTCTTTTTTTTGGTAAATCATCCGATGATTGATGATGATAATGGCTCGATATTATTGTGGTGGCTAGGTTGGCAAATTTTTAAATTTATTTTTATTAATTAAAGTCATGTCAGTGGATCCAAAATATTGACAAAAA
The DNA here is from genome assembly GCA_027568955.1 of Erythroxylum tenue. Taxonomy (NCBI): domain Eukaryota; kingdom Viridiplantae; phylum Streptophyta; class Magnoliopsida; order Malpighiales; family Erythroxylaceae; genus Erythroxylum; species Erythroxylum tenue. The sequence goes on along the minus strand of JAOSBM010000005.1, from coordinate 17,150,624 downwards.
TACGATTTTGTTAAGAATTATAATGTAACATCATATTATAAATAATAAAAATTTTATTTATACATTTTAGGATTTATTAGGATAACTTTAATAATATGGTGATTACTATTTAAAAATATTTGAAAGTTATTTAAAGTATTAAAAGTGACATTTGATAACATTTCTGAGATGTCAAAATCTGTTGGGGCAAGATAAAAAAGTATCAAATAATTGAAACTATGTTGAAGAGTCTCAAAAGATTAAATTAATAAAGTTTGGCTAATGCCTTATTTGATTGATCAAATAATTATTTAAGAAATTTTAAAACTTTAAAATCATCTAATTTAGTCTACTTTCAAGTCCTTTAAGCATGAACATGAGAAAAAAAATCAAAGAATCTAACTAAAATGATAAAATAACTAATATATAATCAATATAATATAATATAATTAAACTAACACAATATCTCTAATATAAATAATAAAATATAAAAATTTAATTAAAAAAATATATTAAACATATATGTATATGTAGTACTTAATTATATATAATACAACACCTTTTAATGCAGCATTAAGAAGAAAAGGAAATGCATAAAATTTCCAATTTTAAAGAACAAGTCATAAAGAAATTGAAGAAGTTGGATAAGCCAATCAAGTAAGCTCATACTTAATTTTCTTCCGATTGATCAATTGAATAAGGTATTGATAAAAGCTATGGGCTTTTCTTTCTCAAAGCAAGTTTTAAGCTAACAAGTATTTTGGTATCGAAAATAAGAACCGGTCAAAATTACATTGCCAGAGGAAGATAACAATTTTTTTTTAGAATGTAAAAAATGCATTGAAGAGAAAATAATGTTTAGCGTACAGCATTGGAGAGAGACTCTCCCACGAGATAATCAAAATGACATAGTTAAAACGCTACAAGACACTAAAAACTGCGACGTTGGGTCCATTGCTAAGGCAACATCGTATATGTAACTGGGTAATCCACGCCCGACCTTTTATCACAACTTCAAAAGATTACCCAATTAGGGTTGAAGTTTCTGGAGGCTGCAAGGTATCTATAGTGATGCAGAGGTCTCATCACAACTCTAGGCAAGAAACTTGTTCAGCTTAGGTAAGAGATCAGATCAATTTATGTGGATTTCCTGTAAAAAAATCTTAGAGTTATTGAGTACACCTTGAATACCAGGGGATTGGAGGAGTTAGCCGAGGTGCTTCCTTTATGGATCTCTACATATGAGTCTGTTTCCTTCTAAGTTCTTAGTTACATCCCTTCTTGAGTTGAATATCGCAAGAAGTCGCTAGAGTTGCTTAGGAAGTATACCTAATACATGGATAAGCCCTTGTACTGTTCACTTATTGTCCATGAATTGTGGATGGTCAGTGAGAACTGTACTCTCCAAGAGAGAGCCAGCCTTCTGCTACAATGCTTTCCCAACTAGTTTATTAACAGTTGCTCTCTTATATTTGTAGTAGTGAGTTCAATAAGAGAGCTTAGGTTGTTAGATTTCCCTGCAAACCTTCTATTGTTTCTCTCTTTCCAAATTTATTGAAGACAAGTTGCTACTAGCACTATAAATATTTCCTGATTATGCTTAGAGATATGCAGTTGAGATATCTCTTGTATGATATCTGTGAGACATCTATGGCTTGAGTTAGGGGCACATACGTTAGAAATTCTAATCTACACCTCTTTAAAGAAACTGCACTTGAACAAGAGATGATCCATATTCTTCTCCTCTAAGTTGCAAAGTATACAATGCTTAGAAGAGGATACGAAATTTAATTTATCCATAGTGTTTAGTTTATTCAGCATAGCGGGCCAAAGCAAAAAGATGTCATTTGGTTTAAAAACCTTGCACCAAACTAGTAAACACCACCATATTCTTATACCTGCCCCATCCATTAGCTCCTTTTCTTTTCTGTTAGTAATTTCCAATACAGAAACTCCATCCCCTAAGTATATATCTTCCTCCCCCTGGTATCTGTATTGAGGAATGGGCAATAGTCTCAATTCTGCTAAGGAAAGAGACCAATTGTCATTTTGAATTAACTCTTAAAGCTTGGCTTTCTTAGAGAATCTAGAAAATAAATTCCTTGCCAATTGATTTTGAATTAAAGCCCCATGACTAGTCCAGTTATCATATCATAGAAAGATTTTATCCCCTACCCCTATTTGGCTTGTGACATGTTGTTGTACTTCTTCCCTCAACTTGGGAATTGTATTGAAGAACCAAGATTTATTATCTTTAATACTTATTTCCTAAAAACTATCCCCCTTTAATATATATTTGTGAATCCGTTTGATCCACAATGATTCTTTTTCGCTTCGGATTCTCCAAATTCTCTTTATCATTAGAAATGTATTGCTCTCGCTGACTGACTCCAAACTAAACCCATCTGCCTCCTTCGATTGACAAAGGTGCTTCCAATTCACTTTAGCTATTCCTTTCTCACCTTTCCTTTTACTCCATAAAAATTGCTTCATCAGTTTTTCCATTGTCTTAATCAGACCTTTAGAGAGGAACATGTAAGAGCACCAATAAATTTGCATTGACATAATAATAAACTTCAAGAGTTGTAGTTTACCTCCATAAGAAAGGATACCATTTGTCCAAGACCCCATTATTTTTTTAATTTTTTCTATTAGAGGAAGGCATTCTCGAAATCTTAGTCTCTTGGAAGAGATAGGAATGCCCAAATGTAGAAGAGGACGATCTTGTTGTTTCATTCCAGAAACTTGTGACAAAGAATCTGAGAGGTGAGATGCACTTTGGACAATAAGAAATAGCTTTTTTGAAAATTAATATTCAATCTGAACAACTCCTTAAAACTTTGCAGAGTACTCATCAGTAGTGAAACAGAAGGAGTATTGGCCTTCCTCATGAGGATAAGATCATCTACAAAATATAAACTAGTAAGTGAAAAAAACTTACATTTGGAATGTTATTTAAACTTGGAGGCAGTTGAAGCTTTGTATTTCAGCAAAAGCGTGAGAACTTCCATACAAATAAGAAATACGTAAGGAAAAGAGGATCCCCTTGCTTAAGTCCTTTTTTGCCTTTAAACATCTCTGGTGGGCTTTCATTAATCAATAACTTATAAGAAGCAGTCATAATGTATTCATGAATCTATTTGGTAAACTTCTAAGAAAATCTCATAATAGCCATATTCTACAGCAAGAAGCTCTAATTAACACTGTCAAAAGTTTTTTATAGATCCACTTTAATAGTACAATTTTGAGGGCTTTTACTACGAGTATACCCTTTTAAAAGCTCCTGTAATATAAGGATTTTATCTCTAATATGTCTACTGCTCATAAATGCCCCTTGATTCTCACTGATAAGGAAGTGAATAACCTCTTTTAACCTATTTTCCAAAACTTTGGCGATGATCTTATAAAGAAAATTAGTACAAGAGATAGGTCTGAATCACTCCATGTTGCCGGGTTAGAACTCTTGGGAACTAAACATAAAAAAAATCTTATTAATCTCCTTAAGCAGTACTTCAATTTGGAAAAACTCCTGCACAACATCTTTAATGAATCTCCTTTTTTTATTCTAAGTTTTTTGAAAGAAAAGACCATTCAATCCATCTGGACCAGGGGCCTTTGAGCCATTCATGTTAAACACCACCTTCTCTATCTCCTAATTCGTGACAGATCTAATTAGCAAAGAGGCTTCTTATTCAGGGATCTTGGCTGTGACAAATTGCCTAAGATCCACTCCATTTCCTGCAGTATTTCCTTCTGTACCTAGGAGATTTTGGAAAATTTTCCTATCTTCCTTAGCAATCTCAATTTACCCTAATAAAGTTTCCCCATATTCAGATTTTATAGAGGCAATTTTATTGACATTTCTTCTAGCAGTCGCTGTATTGAAGCAAAATTAGTACATTTGTCCCCATCCTTTATCCAATTAATAATGGACCTCTACTTCAATAAGAAACAATGATTATCCACTATTAGCATATAGGTCTTAAGAGTTTCCCTTTCCATAGCAACTAGAGTGCAATCACTTGGGTTAGCTTCCAGGGATTTCTGGATTGCTGAGAGCCTGCTTCTTGCTTCTTCTATCTCCTTTTTGGTATTATATCCTCTCCTAACATTTAATACCTTTAATTCCTATTTTATAGCCTTAAGTTTTTGCACACAAATATACTGCTTAGTATCATAGGTCTCAAACTCCATTCCCTTAGATATAGCTTCATGAAAGTCGTCCACGTTAACCAGGAAATTATTGAATTTGAAAGGGTAGTGAAGACTAACCTTTTTAATTAGTTAACCACCTTGATAAGGCTATGATAAAAAAAATTATGAGGGGTCCCAAAAAAATGGCTTTACTCTCTAGAAAAGAATTTAACCAATCCACGTTCACCATAGCTCTATTTTTTTTTTCCGAATGAAATAGTTTGAGCTTTTTTTGTTGGACCAATTGAACCTATGACCTTTAGATTTTAAATCTGTTAATTCCACATCCTGCATTCAATCAAGCATGTCTGAGGTGTAGTTAAGTAAATTACAATTCCCTTCTACCTCTGATCTGAAGAGAGTGGAGTTGAAATCCCCACTAATTATCTATGGACCTCTAACTGATGCTTTTAGTCTTCGAAAAGAAGTCATAACTTAGTTCTTTGAAAAAATGTATTCAAACCATAGAAAAAGGTTGCTAAAGCATAAGAATTTTCCATTTTAAAGAAAAGCTTTGTATGGCTAAACTGCTCGCTAGTTTTCAGTTCGTCCACCCCCAGAAATTCCCCATCATAAACAATAATAATTCTTCCATAAGTATGGCAGTGGTGGTTTGTGAGAAAATTCCATTTGTTGCCTAAACAACTTAATTTATTCAGATTTTCTACTCTAATTTTGGTTTCTAATACACAAAATAATGATGGTTTTTCATTTAGAACAAAATCCCTTACAATATTAAGCTTAGAAAGTTGTTTATTCCCCTAACATTCTAGACTATCAGAGTCATATGAGATTGCTTTTTCCTTTGGAGCCTTTCCTACTGCTCCTGTTGCTCTTTCAGGATGTACTTGTTCAAACTGTTCCTCTTGAGTAACTCCTCTCTGCTGATCTGTTAGTAACTATTGAGGATACTCATTTTACTGTATGTCATGGTCTGTACGATAAGGATTATTCCCACTATCTTGGCTTTCATTTCCCCTCTGGAACACTAGCAGATTACTTGTGACACTCAATGTTTGCTCCTGAATTTCTAGTGGTTGAATAGAGTCTGGAAAGTTATCAATTTGTACCCTTATCTTTTATTAAGTGGTGCACTTTCGACATTATCCATACTCCTTTGACCTTCATGGTTTCCTATCAATTTTCCTGCTTCTACCAACACTTTGTTAATTTCTAAATTAACCGACTCCATTCCCATCACCTCCTAATAGTCTCCTCTAATAAAAACTTTCCCTGTTGGTTTCCATTCTTTTCCTTGAGCTTTAGGGGAAGGTTTTCAATGGTATGTAACCAATACTTTGTCTTCTTTAAGAGAATGCCCCTCTGTCAGCCCTAGAATTGAAATGATATCTTTCATTTCCTTACAAATATCCATATTCACACATAATCTAACAAATCCAACACATTCCTCAAAGCAGTGTTTTCATCCATACAAATTGATTTTCCCAAATAACTAGCTAGTATACTCAAACATTTAGTTGCCCAATATTCTAAAGGAATATTATATATATTCACCCATAGAGGAATATTTTTCAATCTAATTTTCTTTAATTTCATTCCGGGTTTCCAATTCTGAAGAAATAAAAGAAGTTAAAAAATGTGTTAAGGGCCTTTTTTAATTACCTTCTGAGCTTCAAATTTAAAGGAGAAGGTAAAGATTAAGTTATCTTCCTCAGTTAACATTACCTCCAATAAGCCTCTTCCAATTTCTCTAAGTCCATGTTTGTATCACATGAAAAACAAGACGTTTATCCATAAAAAAATCAATCAGCACTGCATCCCATGTTCTTGCACCTTCCTTTAGAGTGTCAAGGCTTGGAGTCACCATTAGCTTGCCTTCAATCTCATTTGGTGGATTGTAAAACAAGGAAAAGCCTGAATTGTAACCCATAATTTGTTTCCATGTCTTTCTATCTACTACTTGTTATTGATACACACTACCTGATAGAGATGACATTTTTGGTGGTGGGATAGGTGTTGAGGTTGAGTTTGGGGGAGGTATAGGTTGATTAGTTGAGTGGGATGGAGAATAGAGGTGGAAAGTCTATCTCCATAATGTAGTTTAATGGGTGTTTGATGTTGTTTGTTGTTTGGTTTTGCAAGAAACACACACAATGTCAAGGCCAGAAACAACGAAACGGATGCCGATGAAGCAAGGAATTTGAGTTGAGAAGGAAAGATGAGGAGAAGAGGGCAGAATGGTGCAGATCCAAAGGTTAGGACTGGTTGGAATACAAAAGGTTGAGAGAGATATAGGAGATTCTCTCTCATCGTGTTGTCCGTGCTATTGCTCTTACAATAACTTTTGTAATATATTGACGCTGAAGAATTTACAAGATATACAAAAAATTAAGAATGTCTAATCACCTTCATAATAATTTTGAATCTTGAGTTTAATATGATTAAATATAACTAAGATTCAAACTTAGATGTAATCAAATTTATCTCACTTGGTCAGGTGAAAGATATTTCTCCTTTATCAAAGTTGAAATTCTGCTGAACCCTTTTGGATGCTTTGAAATGAAAATTACTTGTCCAAATTATGGTGTACAAAAAATTATAAAATTTGTACTTTATGCATTTACGAAATACTTCATTTTGGAATCTCGTATCTCAGGAAAGTTTTTCTTTTAAATCGCATCCATATTAAGTTGATTTTGTATAACTCTCTCTCTTGCATTTTCAAAATCCTTATGTTTGAAACTCAATTTTTTTGTGTGCCTTAATCATGTTTTTCTCTTATTTTAAGTTGAACCTTTACTTTTGGTTCGGTTCTTAAGTACCTTTTTTTAATTCATTTTGTACTTGTTAGTTTTAATATATTTATTATATTCATATTTAACAACTATAAGTGCCTATATTTGAAAGCTATTGAAATGAAAATTGTTTATTATAGTCAATAGAAAGTTATGTTGCATCTTTTCCTTTAAATAATTATAGACGCTTAAGAAAGGACCTAGTCCCATGTTAATTTAGTTAATATAGGAAAAAAAAAAGTTGTAAGCAATTATGATTGCCATGTCATCATCATCTGTAAATAGCTTAAATCTTAAGACAATAATTAAAGAAAATATAATATTGTGGAGGCAGGTAAGTTGGCAAAAAAATAAATGAATTAAATGAAAATAAATTTGAAAATCTTAGTACAGATTGGAATACAATATTGCACACGCCCATGCAACAGTTGAATAATGTTTGAAAAGAAAAGGACAGAAACTGAGCAAAAGAAAAGGGTTCCCAGTTGGTGGGAAGGGAGTACATAATAAGAAGGAAGTAGGGTTTTCACTTTCACCTTATGAGTCCAAGCAAGACAGGAGCTCCAGCATTATTGATCCAGTCAGTAGTGGGTTTGAAGAATGCACCAGGAGTGAAAGTAAGCGCCTCGTTTCTGCCAAGAAAATGGACACCCTTCCATTTGACCCTTCTGTTGGTAACGGCACCCGGTCCACTGTTACCATATTCAGCATAGTACAAAGTATTCTCATAGGGTTGTCCTGGCCACGCAAGCCATCCTTCAGGTCTGATCAAATCACCCAATTGGGATTCCATCACCACAGTTCTTGAAAATTCCTTCCATGGCCTGCCCAAGTATGTTGGGATCTGAAGTCTTGCAGCAACAAGCTTCTGTTCAGGGACAATCCTGCAGTTGTGAATAACAAGTCCAGTTGGTTGACCATTTTCTTTCCTTCCATCTGCTGTCACAGTGTTGGCTTGTGATGGATTTGGCATCCTCACGATGATCAGAGAGTTTTGAATGATAACTGCTCCATAACCAAACAAGAAATCTACGGTACCAGAAATCACACAGTTGCGATAGAACTGACGTCCTCCTTGATAACACAATGTGTCTTGATAACCATCTAGCCTGCAGTTGTAAAAAACTGACATATCAGAGTTTACTCGGAGTGCAACAGCCTGGTGACCGTCGGGACCTGCTGTGTTCTGGAATCCCATTGACCTTGCAATGAACCCTTTGCCTTTGGCTTCAACAACTGTACCACACAAAATCGATATAAGAATCCATTCCAAACATTTATGTATTTAGTTTCTAAATTTAACTTACTGAAGGTAGCAGTCTTCCAGGTGTTAACGCCATCTTTGAAGCTCTTTTTTCCGGTGAAGATGGTCTTCCTTGGGCCATCACCATACATGTACACATTAGGCACTTCCACTGTGACAGTCTCAGTGTAGATTCCAGCCTTAACATAGATAACACATCGACCATTGGGGTTCTTGGGGCAAGCATTAAGAGCTGCCGCGACTGACTTGAATTGACCGCTTCCGTCAAGAGCCACAACTGCATTTGGTGGAAGCCTGCCATTGTCGCGAGCGGCCAAAAGCTTGCGATCAGCAGCAGAAACCCAGGTGGGATAGCCATTTTCCTGAAGAAGCCTTCCATTTGTGCTTGGTATGTTGAATTGGAGTCCAAAAGATTTGAAGACATCAGAAATCCTACCAAGGATGTTTAGGACGTTGTCTGTAAGCTGACTGCCAAAATCAGTGGACTTCTGAACCTCTCCTTTTAGTTTTTCGTTCTGGAACCCATCAATGCACAATTCTTGGTACGAGATAACATAACTCAACCAAATCCTGAAATCTTCTGAATGTTCAGCTAAGCTTTTCATATCACTGTCGCTTATCTCGGTGAATGTAGAGTTAAGAGACTCAACGGCTTTGTTCAACAACTCCTTGCAATCTTCCAGAGCGACTTTTGAATGGGGATCATCGGCGGTGACCTTGACCACAAGATCTTCGCTCAGATTCAGGGATTTCTTCAACGAGTCTTGAATAGCCAAAATACCTGTTCTGATGAACTCCTTCGGATCGGTAGAATTCACTTTGCTAAGGGTTTGGGTGCAGACTTCCTTATAATCAGTGGGTTGGCACATCTGGCTAACTGACTTCATCTGTGGTGATGAATTGTTATCATCGGAACCGCCACGGTTGACCGTAGCAACCACTCCGATGACAACTCCGACGACAAGAATCAGGGAAACCCCTGAAACAATAACTTTATTCATTGTTTCTTTTGTTTTGGTTTTGTCTGTTTTTTTTTTTTTTTTATTTCAGTATCCCTCCGATAAGTGGTGCCAGTTTATTACAGGAAGAGGGCACAATGTTATCGGAGAGAAAAGTAAAGAGATACTTTAATCTCTTTTATTTTGGATGAAGAAGAAGTGTGACAATGACTGTATTTATATGCTCTGAACCATCTTAAAAATAGGTCTTTTGCATGGAATGGAATGAATGGACGTCAAATGTATCGATGGTAACGAATGGTAAGCCATTAAATTAGTAAGTGATAAAGACAAATTTCAGCCAATACTCCAAAATGGCATTTCTATTTTTAAGCCAAAAAAACAAAACAGAACGTATACCAGATTCTTTCAAAGCCTCCACTTATGGAAACCCCACAACTAAATTAATACACATGTTCCTTTAAACATGAAATACTCATGAAAACAAAACTACCTAATCATCATCCACCTTTGTTATTGACTTTTAAACATTTTCCATATCTTGATCATTCTCATTCATGTCTAACCAAATATCCCTTTTTCTTATATTATATATTTGAATGAACAACCTTCATATATAATTGCTTGCATACTAAATGTTTTATTACATATATACACACACGTAAAATCATACTAAATGTTTTATTATATACACATACCCACGAGGGTTATGGTGGAGCGGCTGGGGCTCCTTCACCCTTAACCAAGGTCTCGAGTTCGAGTCTTAGGAATGACGTCGCTTTAAAACTCGTGAGGGAGAGCTTTGCTGCCCGAATGGGTCCTACCCGGCTCGAATCCGGACTAGTCGGTTGCTTCTGTGGCGCCGGATACCGGGTGATTTAACTAAAAATATATATATATACACACATAAAATCATATAAATTTATTACTGGACATGTGTCTCTATGAAATCTTTCCAATTGAAAATGCTTCTATAATAAAGTTCTATTTAAATATAGGGTTAATAGTATGATCTTTTTTATTTTTATTCTTATATGTTAGAAAATATAAGAATAAATATATTCTTATATTTATTTCAGGTGAAGTTTAATAATTTAAAAAATAAATTTGAAGCCTTACGATTAAATATAAGAAAATTGAGTCTGATCTCGTGTGGCTATAGTTTAAGATTATTTTAAAATATGATTGTCAAATGATTTCAAAGTTTAAAATGTGCTTATATTACGATCATTTCCAATTGATTTTGGAAGTATATTGGAAGATTTAGAGTTAATGAAAACATTTTAAAGTTCAGTACATGCCCATTAGATGAAACGTAGTGCCGATCAATTCAAAGGTATGAAACATATACAAACGAATATCGTTGAAATATTGGGACCAGATCCGATTTCGTGTACAGTGAAATAAAGTTAAATTAATTTGTTTAATTTTTTGAAAGTCAAGATAACTTTAAATTTTATAACATGAACATAATAAAACATAAATGTAAGTTTTACTTTGTTATGTAGCGTAATCTTTTTTCTCTTACTGTTTTCCTCGTAACGTTTTTTAAACTGGATCATCATAACTACTATAGTTATATACGTGACTGATAACTAATGGTATCAATTCAAACTAAGTTGAAAATACTCTATAGATAGTATAAAGAAAAGTAAGTAATAAGTGTTAACTCATTTAAAGCCTACCCTTATTTATAATAAAAATTGAACAATTTAATATTTTAATTAAAATAAAATTATGATTCTAATTAAAATTTAGTTAGAATTATAATTAATTCTAATTAAATAACAATGAGATTCAAATAAGATATAATATCTCATATTGATCTTTATTTATTAAATATCTTATTTTTAATCTTAAAGTTTTTCAAAATTTACATAACTAGCTAATTTTTATTGGTCAACCTATCTGCCCGTAACTATAGGAAAATTTTCCTTTCTTTCTTATTATCTTATCACTACAATGGATAAGCTTATTGGCGACGAAATCAAATGTCGCTAAATATTAAAAAAATCATCGCAAATATTAATTTGCGACAAAAAACAATCATCATCCTAATGGTTGCTAAATCCTGATAGCAAAACAATATCAGCGACGCTGTTTTAATATCGTCCCAAAAAGGTTTTGGATACATAAGAATTTTATCGATAAAACATATAACCAACGAGAACGAAGAACGTCATACATATTATTTTGCGACATATATGTTTCGTAGATAAAGGTTTTTACCTACTAAACTGTAGTCGCAGGTAATTATTTTTACTAATGATTTTTTTTAGCAAAATAGTTTTAGCTACTAATTGTTTATTGTAAGTAAACATTTTTAGAGACGTTCTTGTAAACGTAGTTAACAACCATTTTGTGCCGATTTTGTTTTGGTAGCTAATACTTTTTAGTGACGATTCTTTTTTTGTAGCAAATAGTTTTAGCTACTAATTTCTTGTTGTAGGTAAATGTTTTTAGAAGCGTTCTTGTAAACGTAGATAATAACATTTTGTGACGATTTTGTTTGGTAGCTAATACTTTTTAGTGACAAAAAGTTATTTTTAAATTTAAATTTTATTATAATTGTTAAAAACAAATTTAATTTAATTTATTACAATTTTTTAAAGCAGTTTGAAATATAAATTAGTTACCTTTTATAATTAATGTTGGTGAAATTTTTTTAAATAATAATACATTGAAATAAAATAAACATTAAAAATGGAATGCATTTTATTTTAAAAATAATTACAGGTCATATGCAAACTAAGACTCCTCATCATCGTCACTACTACTGACATAGTCTGAGTCAAGTAATTGTTTGACCATCTTTTTAAGCTTGTTCACTTCTTTTACATTACGATCTAACTTCTCTTCTGTACATTGTAATTTAGTCTTCAGTGTCTAGTTCTCCTCTTAAAGCGTCATGACATATGTTGGTCGTGATGAAGATGCACCAACAGGCTTAGAGTCATACCCAAGACCTTTGATATACCCAAATCTTGTACCGAGGACATTGTTGCAAATGTCACCGACATTGAGCTGATTCCCCTCAATCAATGATGTCTTCAACAACTCCTGCATCTTGTCCTGCAATTTAAATTACAAAATTGAGTTAACTAAAAAAATTATTACTTAGTATTACATCGAAAAATAAACTATAATATTAATTTGTTTGTACTTACATAATTACTTTGTGTCTCTTCAGACGTCCAGCCTTCACCTTCCTTGTAGTGTGTTAGCTTGTAGAGTGTGATCCTATCAAACTCTTGTTCTTGGAGTTGAGTTTGACTCTATTATATGAATTTAAAAAATTAGAAGATAATATAATTTATTGTATTAAGAAATAGAATAATAAGTTGAAAACGTTAGACTTACAAATTCTTGTTGGACAATAACAAATGATTTGGAGCCGGTGTTATGAGGAGTCTTCATTTTTGCTCTGTTCACCTTGTCTTTCTCACACTTTTCCTAATTAAGAGAAGTAGTCATGAAATATATAAACAAAATTAATGGAAGGAAATATGAAGAGGAAAAAACAAACCTGAACCTTCACTGAGGCCCAATAATCACTCATTTCACTCCAATTTTTGGAGTCACCCATTCCGGAACATGTCTCCTTGCCTCTTCATCGGAAGGGAAAGACTAGTAATATTTATGAAGTTTATATCAATGATCCTTTACCCTTTGTTTCAACAGTGAACTAACACAGCTTGAAACCTCAAACTTGTCGATATCAACGATATGGAGCTTCATCTGTAAAGAACATGTATAAGTTAAGTTACTATTTTTGTTAAGTGAAATCGCAATACATATAATCAAATGAATTGAAATATTCCCGAAACTTTGTCTAAAGCATTTTGGAGCAAGTCGTCTTTCTTCAACTGCCTAGCATGCTGAAGGCAAGGCAATTCATTGCTCACAACAATGCCCAACTTACTAGACAATTTTGCAAATTGGATCTTATCCAGAGGGCAATGTTGCGTGAGGTCAATGGTCACAGACAACTTGCTGTTTATTGCAACATTTATTCATTACAACTCAGCTTCTTTTGTGATACCTCTACCTCGTTTTCTAATACCAGTATTGGAACCTAAAAAAAATTCATAATAAGAAAAACACACTAAACATGTAATGAGTAATTTTAGCATTAATGTAAATATGTTTGGTTAACAATAACAAACCTAAAGATCCCTCAACACTAACAGATAATGTTGGTAAAGGTTGTTGCTGATTGTCTTCATTTGAGGATGCAATTGTTGGTTGTTAAACGATGGGGTCGAATTGAGTTGGTTGTTGTGTGGGACTTCTTCAGTCGTTACCACCCTCTTTCCCTTATTTCTACTAGGTTCCATTATATTGAACCTATGTAAAACGAAATGTGAACATGACAAAAAATATTAATTCAAACATCAATATTTCACATGAATATAAGGAGATTAGTAGTCAAATACTAAACATTCGGCATAACATTCTACAAAAACATAAGTGAAACATTAACAATATGCATCTAGTCATCGTAAATTAACATAAGTAAAACATCAACAACATAAGGAAATTATGAACATAACATTTCAAACAATACAAACAATTTATGTACATTCAATCATCATGATCAAGATTTTGAAAATCATCATCATTAAGTATATTATCGTTGGATTCTTCATCACAAATATATTCGAGCAAAGTATCGTCATTGTCATTTAAGCCATCCTGAATATAGTCTTCTTCTGTTTGTAAGATAAGATGGGCTTGGACTTCATCTAGTTGAACTATGTTGGGATCGACATCTCTCCTATAGAATGATGATATATTTAAATCTTCTACTGGAATGCCTTCGTTATTGAACTCCAATCCAATATCTTGATAGACTTCATATGCGTCCCCATCCAATTGACCAATATCCCTTTCATAAAAATCAAAGACATTCCTTTGTTGAAACTTTTGGACAACCTTCCAATTACTACCCAATACAATATCCTTGATGTAGAAAACTTGTTTGACTTGACTTGCAAGGACAAAATGATCTTTATCATACCATGTCTTACTAACATTTATGATAGTAATATGCCCATTCACTTTCATTTCAGTTAGATCAAACCATTTGCATTAAGTAGAACAACCTTCTTATCCTTGATGTAGTGCAACTCTATTATTTCATAGATGATACTGTAGAAGTCAGTGATTTCGTCGTCATGACATCCTTCAACGACAACCCCACTATTTTGACTTCTAACTCGACTATCTTGATCTTATTTGTGAAATCTCACCCCATTAACAATGCAACCTGTGTATTTCTTCCCTCAATTATAAATCCCACATGCCAAACGATGGAGGAGAAAACGAAGAGAATAAGACGAAAGAAGATGTACATACGAGGATAAGAGAAAAAAAAATCAAACAGAGGAGAGAGAAAAGGCTAAGAGTTTTTTTAGGGGGTAGATCTATGTTCATTTAATTTCACAGCTGCTGAGAGGATGTCGTTTGTTCTAAAGATTTGGTGACCAATTCACAAAATCGTTGCCGCTTACATGAATGCGATGTCATTTCGCTTAATTCGTTTACATGCCCTTTCATTTTGCGACGATATTACAATTCATTGCGAAATGTTTAACATTTAGATAACAAATTTTGAATTACAATTCATTGCGAAATGTTTAACATTTAGATAACAAATTTTGAAAGCGTCGCCAATGCTGTTCAGCATTTATAAATTTTTAATTTTTGCTAAATTTTTTAAAAATAGCATAAACAGAAATTAATATAGAAATTATATATAATAAATACAGTTTTGTGAGACCACATAAAATTATGAAATCATATATATTAAAAAAGAATAATAAAAAGTATAAATGTCATTTTTGTTAACTAAATTTAATTTTACACTTTGACAATAATTGTCATTAAGAAAATGAAATGAAACTAGACAAATAAAAACAAATAAAAGAAAAAATGCAAAATTTGATAAAAGTAGAGAATTCAGTAGGATTAAAGCATTTTCTTTACATTCTTAATTTTCTTAATTGGTTAAGTCTTTATATGAGGTATTCTTATTACACATAATAAAATGAAAATTTTGTCTTTTACACTTATTTATGCAATTGTTCTTGATTTGCTTCATTTTTTGAAATTACTAATCTTTAATTTTAATTTGGTAGATAAACAAAATAAAATTGGGAAATTTTTAAATTTTTGTATCTTTCATTTTTACCAAATTCATCACTATCATGACAACATATACCCTTTAGACCCTAATATACCATTAACATTTTTATTTGTATAAAAATATGCATTTAAATTAAATACCCTTAGGTTCTTACGACAAATTCAATTTAGTCTCAGAAGACCATTTCCACTACCAACCACCACACTTAGTCACAAATGATACACAATTTGCTACCAAATTTTCACATCATCGCTCAAAACAGTTTTTGCAACGAAGATGTGTGAGTCACACAATATCAGTTTTGGCGACCAACTTCCACACTTAATCGCAAATGGTTAACCATTTGCTACCAAATATCCACTTCATTGCGAAAGCCCAAGCAAATTCTTTACTTTCTAAATAATTAACAAATTAACATCTAAATAAATTATCTAAATTACTTTCTTAATTATTTAAGTGTTTTATTTCATTTGAAAAGTGGCTTTCCTTTAATATCAGAAAATAGACTATTATGTTACAAAATAGTAATTTTTAAAGATGTGTTAGAAATAGTTTTCTAATTATATTAGAATGTCTTGTTAAATTTTAAAAAATTAGTTTTTCAAATTTCATATAAATAAATAGTATAATTTTCTGAAAATTGTAAGTCAACTATAATTTATTTGAAGGGTGAACAAACTAATTTTGAAATAGTTTTCAATTGAATAATTTAATTTTTAATTCAAATTATTGGAATAGGAATATAAATTTATAAAAAAATTATTTATGAACCTACAAGCTTTGGCGACGAACCATGTAATAGTTGCTAATTTGACATTTGTCGACCAAATACAATAGATCATAGCAAATTAATTAATACTACTTCCAAGCAACTACAATAAACAAGAAACGACGTTGTTTACCTAAACAAGAAAAATGATATCGTTTTGTATTATGTTTTCAATGACGACCATAATAAAAGGTTACTCCATTCTCGTTCAAGCCGTCAACATTTCTCAAAATCCTCTCTTCTGTTTAGGTTCTGTATTGTGGTCATCACCGTCAAAGAACCATTATTAACTGAATCGATATTATTCTTTTGTTCTATTTTCATTAACGAAGTTGTGCTAAGCTTAACTTATACCTTTAGGTGTTTATTGTGAGTTCTTAATTATGCATTTGATGTATGAGTTGTGTTTATGGTTGTGTTTCGAACATGATTTACTGTTTGTCTTTGTTATTTGTATATGAGTTGGCTTCTTCCCAACAACCTTTAACGCTTCCCTCATCAAAGCTTCGTAACTATTTGATAAAAATCTTCAAGAGTATTTTACTTTAATTCATTTCCATTAATAATAATATAGCCCAATATAGATAATACTATATTTCTGTATATCAAGAACATAGTCATGTCTATTCTACTCTAAATTCTAAATTTTGCATGTGATAAAAAATACACAATAGATTTATAAAATTTTAGTAAGGGTAACTTTCATATCATTAGGCACATTGAAGATGTATAAGTGCTAACCTGGACTACTTTCATTTATCATCGAAATTGGAGTTGAACATATCATCATTTTATTCTAAATCGACATTTGCATAATATACCTCTTAACATTATCAAGGAATGTTGACATGGAGACTAGTTCTAGATGGCCCTAATTCATTCTATTGGGAGGAATGTGGCAAAATTGTCTCTACTGAAAAAATAAACAATGCAGAAAAAATCTCCACTTCATACACTAATCATCGTTTGCCTTCCGATCTTCTATTTCAAGGTGTTTAATATCATCCGAACAACGTCACTTTCCTTGTTATGTACATCTCATTTCATTTTATAAAGCTATTATATATATTCACATTTCATGGTATATACTACATGTTATTTTAAGCTTCCTTGAATCTCGACAATGACATATATGGCTATGGAGGCGGGAGCGATGTCATAACGGTCCGTAAAAGATTAGGGAAATAGGTTATTTTGGAAAATTCTTCAATTCCACAAACTTCGCCTGGTCATTCACGTCTTTATGTCACTTCAATTTTGGTTCGTTTAACGATTTACTAATTTGACAATATCTAAGTTCTACACTGATTGTGTTTTAATCAGTGTTTACCTTCGTCTGGTCATTCACGTCTGAATGTCACTTAAATTTTGGTTCGTTTAACGGTTTACTAATTTGACAATATCTAAGTTCTGCATTGATTATGTTTTAGGTAAACTGTTTCGTACTAGAACTTCATCTAGAGAACTTGTCTTCCATACTAAATATGACGGCTCATTCACTGTATCCTCTATAAGTTTAGCTATAGCGAAAACGTTGTTGCAAGAGGGTGTGAAAACCCTACACCTGAGGGAAGAATTATCACTATTTCAATTAGTGCCTTTCAATGTGCAAGAACCCTTCTCGGGAATCCAAATATTGGAGACTCATTTACCTTTACCAACTCTCATGTCACTTGGAATCCAAAAAAATAATTATATCAGTGTCATTTATCGATGCAATCAACTAGACTTAGCTTTAAAGTTGATTTACTGTTGTATCTGTAAGAATTTGTCAAACAACCTCTCTACTAGTTAGGGGTCAAGTTGCATACTATTGAGTGTAGACTGTTATTGTTTTTGTTCTATGATTGTATGGATTGTTAAACTTCTAATTCAAAGTTCATACTACTCCATATATCATATTATTATATTGATACAATTATTTAAATTTTTTATAACTAATTTTTGCAATGTTAGTAAATATTAATGGTTAATTAATACTACTGTTTAACATTTAAAATTATGTTGTGTGTGTTTTTTCAACAATACGTTGTAAACATTCAAAACAAATCTCCAATAAAACATATATTAACTATAATAGATTATAAAAATGTTAGTTTAACAATTTTGAAAAATGTCAAGCCTTTGGTAACGATGTAGGCAAATGGTCACCAAATATGTTGCAAATTACTATAGAACTTTTGGTGACGATTGTTTTAAAATCGTCACTGAATGTGGACCACTTAATGACGATTTTCAGAAATCGTCACTGAATGTGTAACAATGAAAATCGTCACCAAATGTTGATTTTTTGGTGACGCTTCCAAATATTGTCATCAAATGGTCACTTTTAGCAACAATGTCAAAAATGTAGCAAAAAACCAAACGTCATTTTAGTGATGATTTTATATAATCGTTACCAATTGTGAACCCTTTGGTGATGATTTCGGACATTGGTCACCTAATGTTTAACAAATTATGGTGACGATTTCTGAAAAGCGTCACCAAAAGTTCATTTAGCGACGAATTTCTGAAATCGTCACCCATTGTGGATCATTTTGTGATGATTTTCGGTAATCGTCACTAAATATTCACCATTTGATGACGATTTTGTCATTCGTCACGAAATGTTGATCCTTTTGTGACACTTTTTTAATTAGTCGCTAAAGGCTTAGTTTTAATGACGATTTGAAAAATCGTCGCAATATGACAACTTTTGCCGACGATTTTGCGAACATCGCAAAATAAACGTAGCTAAATGTCTACTTTGTTATAGTGTATGATTTGTGTAAAAAAATCTTATAACTCCTAAAATACTATATTCTTATCTTGTCCTTAAATTCATCAATGTAAAAATCAATGTAATAATGTAATAAACATTAAAATTAATAACTCTACCCTTAGTGAGTCAAATTCTTGGCTTCATCTTACTAATTAAACAAAACATTCAAGATAAAATGAAAACACAATTCAACTCCCATTCCTAAGTTATCAAATCCTTAATTGGTATTCGAATAGGTTCTCATTGAAAAAAGGTACAAGGAACGTCAATTTGTAATCTATTGAAACTATTGGGTCAATAATTATTCCTAAAATATGGTCCAGAAATTGACTTCCATTCTTCCACCTTTTGAATCACATTAAAAATTAAAGGCAAATTTTTAAAAGATTATATGATACCTTTTAATTGAGAAAAAAAACTTTGTGGTTCAAATATGAAATAATATAAAACAAAATTAAGATTGGAAGTTACATTCTTGATACTTTTTCATGTTAAGGCCTAGAAATATGAAATATGTTAAAATTTGTGCATAGATGGACATGCTTATGCGTAATTATGGATTGTTTATAACAAACTATGATGAATCAATTGCTCAAATGTTTCTCAAATATTTTTGCTTAGCTCGCGATAGGAATCAATGATACAACAATTTAAGAAGCAAAGATCCGATGACACTTAGTTTGCCTTATTTAATTTCAATTTTTAATAACATATGAAATGAAAAGGAGGATTAGATAAAGAAGGAACTTGTATTTAATTTATAGAAGAATTTGCACGTACTCCTAATCCTTTTATGACATATATTTATTACTTAAAAAAGGCAATATGCTTTATAGTTAATTCTTTTAACAAAGATATTCTGCTGACACATATTATATATTTTTACAATAACTGAGAATATTTATTGGCGCATCATTAATCCATAAGGCCTACAAAATAAATAAATATCCAAATCTTGTACGTAAATTGTTTTGTATGAAAAGAACAGGAGTATTATTAAAATTGGACCTTTTGAAATGGTTAAATCAATTGAATGGTGAAATAAATATAAAAATTATTTTAACAATTTTTTACATGATGAAATTTTTAACTTTAAATTAATTTATGTAACTTTACATGATATTTTGATTTTTTTTTCTTAATTTACTTAAGCATATATTTGAGGGTAATATTCACATTTTTTACTTAATTGTGGATGTGAAAAAAAGTTCCCACTTTAAGTTTGAGATTTCATTAATATTTTAATTTTACAATATATTAAATAATCAAAATTTTCAAAATATTTATAAGACTAAACATTTTTTCTCTTAAATTAACTATAAAATTCAATTGCAAAAGCACATAGACTAGGGCAAGTTTTTAAAGGAGAAGAATGAGGTAATTTTGACGTGGTTTAAGAGCAAGACAGGGCAACGAGTTTATGGATAACGAGATGATTGGAACACATAAGTTGTATTAGTTTTGGCATTGAAAGATGATACTTTTTCTTTGTTATCTAAAAGATATGAAATTATAATTGCTCTACCCTTCATTATCTTCTTGCTGCCTATGAGATATGCCTTGAATTTTCAATGAATAGTAAAATTCTAGAAGCTAACCAACACAGGGTAGGGATATGGGACCAAAATCGATCTCATATTGGACTGAGAGATTTCTAAGTTAGAAGCAAACAAGCCCCATTGTCAAGTGTGTGACAAGTGTCGAACTTATGACAAAATTTTGAGGATATGTAAAAATAGAGTTTAAGTATGATTAGGCTTATGCGAAACTAGAGTTTCTATGATCTTAGACTTATGTGGAAGTAAAGTATCATAGTACTTAAACTTCTTACATATAACCCTAGGCTATAAATACCTTAATAAAGTTCTTTTAAAGTAGAACCTTTGTTTGCTTATGAAGGTTTTTGTCATACTTCTCCTTGTATTGTCTTTCTCATAGTTTTATCTCCTAACCTGTAGAAGTAGGTCATATATTGGATAAACCACGTAAATTCTATGTTTTTCGCTTTGTTTATTTCCTTCTTATATAGTTTTTGTTTGTTTAAAATTTTGTATTAAAGCAATTGGCACCTCAACAATTAGTATCAGAGTATAGGTTTTGCTATCAAGATGTTTCTTTATAAGTTCAATATTAAGAAATTCAATGGATCAAATGATTTCACCATATTAAAGGTGAAGATAATGTTGGTTTTTACTTAGCAGGGATGCGTAACATCATTATAATGAAAAAAACATTTGTCAAAGAATTTGGAGGCATTAGAGAATGAGGAGATTTTGACAAAGATACACAATGTTTGTTTGGAAAATGAAACATAACTATTACCATCATGTCTATAAATGCAATAAGCTCCCCAATAATTACTATTCAGATATGGGAATACAACAACCAATAACTAACACATGCTAAAGCAATTCTTCATAATTAACCAATTAGTAAGTAAACCTCCTAGTAGACGCATAGGGAAACAAGTAGTTGGAGAGCAAAAATATACAAATAAAACTTTGTTACTCTCCTCTAAACAAAACATGTGAACATGAGATTGTGTCCCCTCTTATTGAGATCTTAAAAGAAGGAGTTGCTAGATGGAAAGCAAAAGTCATTGAATATTTCATGGATAGAAAAGCATCATACTGTGTAATGAAAATATAGGCGTTCACAACTTAGAGACAGTATGGACTTATACAGGTGCTGGTTAATGAATAGGACATATTCTTTTTTAGATTCTCCTACAATAAGGTTATCATGATGGTAATAGAAGTTTAACTTGGCATATTTAAAACAAATCTCTCTTCGTACAAAATTGGATACTTTAATTATCAATTGAAGATATTCGATCCGCAAATGTCCTTATATGGATGTGTATATGTTGGATCTTGAATTTTGCTAAGTTTCAAATTTGCTTAATTGGTTATTTATGTTTATTTATTTGGTTTAAATTTTTTTATTATTTTAGAATTTGGGTCTTGAATTAGAAATTGGAGGGAAGAATTAAGATGGATTAAAATGAAGGGTTAGGATTAATTAGGATTAAGTTATAATTAAGATGGATTAAACGAATGGAAGGGTTAGAAGATAACTAAGGGTATTTTTGGAAAGGCCTAGTTAATGAAGGGTAATATGGGAAGAGAAGGAGGAATAAAGAGGCAAAAATTAAAAGAAGAAGAGGAGTGGTCGTGAGCAACAAAGAGAAGAGAGAGAGAGTCGTGAGGGAGAAGAGAAAGAAGAGAAGAAGAGAAGAAAATCCAAGGGGAAAAGGGAAGAAATTTCGTGGAAAGGGAAAGAAATCAAGGTTTTAAGGTAAGTTCTTCCACTTTTCATCTTATTTGTTGAGGAAATGGGTTGTTGTGTTATTGGGGAGAAATTCTAGAGAGAGAAAGAGGTTGTGTTGGGAATTCTTGGAGGAAGAAGAAGATGGTGGAATCTATGAGATTTTTAGGTTTCTAAGCTAAGGGTAGAGTTTTCTAACCTATTGGATTCATGGGTAGGTTAGATTGAGTTTTGGTTAAGGTTTATGATGATTGTGAAAAATTGGAGATTTTTCAATTAACTAGAAATTTATAGAATTTTATTTGTGTTTAGGCAATCAAGAGCCTATCCGGGCAAGAGGAAGGAAACCATTGATTTTGGAATTTGCAAGATTATAAGGTGGGTAAATTATTTATAGTTTTTGTGCAAAATGAGCAAAATGCTTGTATGTGTATTGTGTGCTAAATGACTTGCTTGGAATTGTTGTTATGTTGATGTGATGTATACCATTATGATAAAACAATGAAAATGTGATTATGCCATGTTATGCATTGATAAATGCTTGACATTTTGATACGATTGTATGCCATTGAGTTGAATCATGGCATTTTGAATTGAGCATGGATTGGATTATGTGTTTTGTTTGGGCGAGAGAGGAATCGTTTCTAGTCACGTGCACGTTGATGTCAAAGCCTTCTCCCGGTTGCCCGCTTGTGGCCCACGAGATCCGAAAATGGACTCGTTTCGTTCACGACGTAAACTTTGATTTCGTCGTTTTATTCACGGAACCCTCAAGTCATTGGTTTGTGCATTGCATTTTGATGTTCTAAGCTTGCCTTGTATTGAATTACATTTAATATGTGATGATGATGTCAAATATGAAATGTCAATTGCTTTGTAAATGTTGAATTCTCATTGTGATATATATAAATGCCTATATACATGCTTGTATGTATATATTTTGTTGGTTGTGTGGCTCAACGCCAATGGCTATAAATGGTTTAGCCACTGAG
>JAOSBM010000005.1:17080524-17103862 GCA_027568955.1 Erythroxylum tenue | reverse complement strand
AGTTATGACTTAGATCTTTAGGCTCTAGGTGGCTTTTGGTTGCCAAGGTTTGTTTTGGGTCCCCGCAGTTTTGTACTATACATTGTTTCTTTTATTTTTATCAAAGTTTTCTACTGAATTAACAAAAAAATTATCAAAATAATAATAAATAATATTCTTGAATATATTAAGACCTCTTTACACTCTTTCCATGTCAAACATATACTAGGTGCATAAGCAATGAAAACTACATATATTTTATTTCCACCCATATTGCTTTATCATGTTATAATATCATCATATGAATATATATTATACCACATCAAAGAACAATGATAAAATGGGCAAATTGATCGAGAAAAAGTGACTTCTTCTTTATATCAAAGAACAGCGATGCAATCACATCTCGTATGTATAGTAAGGAGCAGATTATCAAGAAAAAGTGATAATTAAACAACGACTACCATGCCTCTAAAGAATGGAGTTTTTTTTTTTTTTGAGGGAAAAAGAATGGAGTTCTTATCTTTCAGATTGAAAAAGGAAACTATCTCAAGCATCCATATAATACAAAGCAAATTGATTAGTCACTTTTGTATTTTAACATCTGATTCCTATCTCTGTAAGCAGTTTTCAGATGACCAACTCGTTCCCTTTATTGGATAAATGAGATTAAGGTTCTAAACTTTGAAAGTCTTAGGAAATTTAAATTTAAAACTTTTATTAATTTCTAAAATATCAAAAATGAATTAAAAGCATTCAATCGCCAATTTGTTCCTCTAATGTATCTTCACTAGCAGAATCTAATTTTTCTTATGCTGGAGTTAGCTTTGTCGCAAATGTTGGTGATTCTTACATCACAAGACAACCGAAGCAAATGTTATCAGTAGCAGATTTGCAAGCACGTGCCCAGCCGCGTGGAACCATCTAGAGCGACCATTTACCATCTCCCGCCTAAGTCAAAATCTAAACTCGTTCCCTCCCTCCCTCCTTCCCTGCGCTCCGTTTTGTTCTCCTTCCTCCACAAGCTTCGGTACAGTAGCACTCTTTTGTCATTTTCTTCACTTCACATAGTTTCCACTTCTCATTAGTACTGTATGCAGGCTTACGAATCTGCTCTTCTTTGCCTCGATTTGACCTAACCAGAATTTCCATAAGATGATGCAAACTGATTCTCCTTCCACAACTTTTGTTAACGTTCGCTTCGTTCTTGTTGGTTTCGATCCCACTGAAGCACATGAAGTATCTCTCTCTCTCTCTCTCTCTCTCTCTCTCTTCCTATCAAATGTTCAGCCTTTATTATTATTATTTTTCTTCCATAGTTGTGCGTTCTAGCATTTTAGAAGTATATTATTGGGACGAAGAAACTGAATTAGGTCTTATTATTAACTAATTGTGTTCGTTTCTATTTTACTTTTAGATTCGGTCCAAGCTTATAAGTGGTGGAGGAGTAGACGCGGGTCAATACAGCCAAAACTGTACTCATGTTATTGTTCATAAGATTGTTTATGTAAGTCTTTTATTCACCCTTTTAGCTTTGTGTTATATCCAATTAAAAGAGGTCATATTTACGATGCGTTATTCGTTAGGATAATCCTGTCTGTGTCACTGCAAGAAATGATGGTAAAACAGTTGTCACGGGTTTATGGGTTGACCATAGTTTTGACGTGGGGTTGCCTCTTGATGCTGCTTCGGTGAGTTTAAGTGTCTTTCTGAATCATTTTCCTTTTTTCCAAAAGTCTTTTAACTGTTCATTTATCTGGAAATTAATGCTTGTACTCAGATAATATATCGACCTCTTAGAGACTTGAATGGAATTCCCGGTGCCAAAAGTCTAATTGTGTGCTTGACTGGATACCAGAGGCAAGACCGAGATGATATTATGGTATTTCTTGGCCAATTTCACGAAAATTAGAAATGCACTTTGGGGTGGCTCTTTTTTTCCACTGCGTGTCTGATTATGTTATGTGATCTTAAAAATTGACTTCCCTTTTTATTTTTACAGACCATGGTTAGCTTGATGGGTGCTCAATTTTCTAAACCCTTGGTAGCAAACAAGGTTACTCATCTTATATGTTATAAATTTGAAGGTGCGTTTGATATTTGAAGTTATTGTGGTCATTCAGTATGAGTTTGGATTCTCTTTTACAGTATCTCAGAATAAAAACAGGAATGCGTTTATGCTTGTGAATCGTTGGATAATTGGTTGGATACGTTAGCTCTGCAAACATTATTTATTTCAAGAGGACGCATTGAGCTGAATGGAAGTGAAGATGTAGGTCACTTAAACAACAAAATCAATTTGACTCGACCTTGGACCCTACAAACACTAGATTGTTGGCCTAAACCTAAACTTAGTATTGGTTCTGGAACTGTTGTCAGTTACTTCGTTTAATGATTTTCTCATCAACAAAATTTGCATAATTTTCAATTCAAATATTTTATTATCTACTTTTGGTTCATTCTATGGGCAGTTTTCCAGTAAATGTTTTCATCCTTTATTATGGTTTTATTGTTATATATATTTGTTGATTGTCTATTCTTATAGGCTATTTTAAGCCTAAAACTTATCCTGTTGAATTCATTCTGATTTCCAAGTTTTAACATACAAATGACATTGTTTCCATTTCCATATCAATATTTCCTTTTTCTATTTCTGATATCCTTGGATTCATTGGAGTATTAATGATGCTGGAGTTACACTAGATTTAATTGGCACACTTTTCACTTACAGGTGAGAAGTATGAGCTTGCCAGGAAAATTAAGAAGATTAAACTTGTCAATCATCGCTGGTTAGAGGACTGGTAAATTGGTGCTCTCTCTCTCTCTCCCTCTCTCTTTCTTAAATTTGGGGAGCCTTCAAATGCTGAAATAGTGCCTCCTTTTGTAGCTTAAGAGAATGGGTCCTTCTTCCTGAAGATAATTATGGCAAGAGGTAAGGTTTGGAGGTTTTGTTTAATTTCTATGCATATGCATACACTTTATTTTCTACCCAAAAAAGTGCTACTTAGTCTTTTGTCTACAAACAACTATCATGAGACGTTGAACTTGAATAATTATTACCATCAATTTATTTATTGGTAAATTGGATGATGGATACATTTAGCACTGTGTATTATGAGGTAACATGCTGGGAATGGTATTATCATATGCATGTACAATATGGCATGCATATGCCTTTCCTTTTCAGTTTGGTTGCAAATCTGCAAGAAAGTTACTAATTGAGTTTGTTGTTATAGTGGCCACGAGTTGGAAATGATGCAAGCTGAAGCCAAAGACTCTGAGGAGGATTACGGGGGAACCACCTGGATGCAATCAAGCAGAGGGGACACAAATAAAAGTTCTATAGATGTAAAAATCTTCGCTCGTAAGGCTAGTGAGATGCCCACAGAAACCACTGGATTGGAAAATATTTCACAGAATAAATGTGTGTCTGAAGGCCCGTCCACAGTTGTTGATGTTAAGCATGCCATGGTGACTGACCGAAAGAGCACTGATCATGCATCAGACCTGGAAACTACTTTTGGTTCTAAGATTGGTTGTCAGGATCCTTCTACTTGCAAGGATACTGGTTCTGTTCTGTTACCTGCTGCTTCAGAAAGGACTCCAAATTCTGAAAAGGTTCATAATGAATTGGGTTCAAATTCTAGTAGTGTAAAAGCGCCTCGACATTCTGCTTCAAAGTTGAGTCCGGTAATTTACTCAAGAAAAGTACCACGGATATCTCCATCTTCACTTATCTCTAGAGAGTCAGGCAACTTTATAGGTTCTCCCAAACCAGCATTGGGTGAAGGCTTCAGTATTTGTCCTTCCAAAGATAAATGTGAAAAGAATCCAGCCGACTCTGTTTCGACTGAAGCCCATCAAATGGATAGGGAGATACTCTATAAAGAAGCATCAAGCGGTAAAAGGCAAAGGACAAATGTTGTATCCTCTAATTCTAAATCACGGAAGACGGGTCATGATGTGCAAGAGTATGCAGTGGGTTCTTCATCGGTTATTTATGGGATGCCTGAAGTGGGATCATTGTCTACTGTTGAAGGTCTGCCAAAGAATAATGAGAGTTTCCCACTTGGCAATACCGATCAGTCTGCAAAGGAAATAACCAGTCTGAATACTCGACGAGGATCCTGTACAAATGGTTCAACACCCATGTCATCAAGGTCTACAATGAAATCACATGCACAAGATCTGCCATCTCATAACCCCGTGACATCGGAAACTGTACAAAGTGAGGAGACAATGCAAACTCTCAATGAGGCATTAGAAGAATCAAAGTTGCCCAGCAAGCTTAAAGAGATTGTGGATGTAGTATTGCCACAGAATCAGCGTCAATTTGATGGATGTCTATCTTCCCCTACCAAAAGTACAGAGATTCCGAAGTGCCATTCTCTGGGTCACCTGGATGCACATCAGGAAGAAGATAAGAAGTTAGGTGCCAAGACCCTTAGGAAGAAGGTTGTGTGCAAAAGGAATTTGGGTTCTAGGATGAAACTTAGAGCTAGTGCTAACCTAAAATGTCCAATTTACTCGAATAATAATTCTGTTCAGAACTATTCAGAAATAACTGGAAAAGAAGACAAAGTAGAACATGTGGAGGCCTGCAATATCACTGAGCTTGAAGTGTGCCCAGCAACCGTTAGTCCTTCAGTGGTGGATGTGGAAAAAAATACAGTTGCTAAAACAATAGATAATGTTGAGAATGGGATGGCTGATGTCTTCGATGAAACTGAGGCCCCAGAGGAGCAGGATCCTGATATGGTGATCAACCACGAGAAAGCAGAGGTGGTTGATTGCATAAATAAAGCAGCTAATGCCGTGCCCATGCAAGCAGAAGAGTTTCAGCTTGGAACAAATTGTCCTCCAGAGTTCATCGCTGATAGTTCTATAGAAGGCAAGAATGCAGCTGAAGTACATAAGGGAAATAAATCAACCTCGAAAGAAGATAAGAATCAGAAAGTCATTAAAGGCAGAAAGAAGATCCCAAGCAGGACCAAGGCTGGCGCCATCTGCTCTGTTAAAAATGAAGAGTCAAATATCCCTGAGAAAGGAAACATACAGCTTCGAAGTGTTAAGGAGAAAGATCTAGAAAGGAAGGAAGGCGACTTACATATCATGGGCCAAACGAAGCGCAAAAATGCACGGGAGAGGAACTTGGGGAGCTCCATGGGAGTGGAGAAGGAGAACAAACCAGTTACTGGGGGAGATATGGTTACGGATCAAGTGAAAGACCATACTGAGAAAACAGATGTTGGACTTGATGAGATGTCATTAGAGCTTAGTAAAAAAGATGCAAAGAATAGTTCTGATTCATGTCCAGCAAGAAAAATTTTAGGCCAAGTGAATGGTGAACCTAAATTGTTTATATTAAGTGGGCATAGGATCCAGAGAAAGGAATTCCAGCAAATGATTA
This sequence comes from Erythroxylum tenue, assembly GCA_027568955.1. Lineage (NCBI taxonomy): Eukaryota > Viridiplantae > Streptophyta > Magnoliopsida > Malpighiales > Erythroxylaceae > Erythroxylum > Erythroxylum tenue. The sequence goes on along the minus strand of JAOSBM010000005.1, from coordinate 17,098,473 downwards.
GACGTTTGAAAGGAAAGTTCTGCAGAGATTCTCATCAATGGTCCTATCAGGCGACACACTTTATAGCTCCAGACCCAATTAGAAGAACAGAGAAGTTCTTTGCTGCTGCCGCCTCTGGAAGGTACCTGGTGCATACTTCTAGAAGTGGGGTGTAAATTTATTAGTGATCTAACAAAATTCAAGCATCTAAATTATCAGAAAGTTTTCTATCCATTCTATTAATTTTGGTAGTCCTTAGTCTTCTTTCAGGAAAAAGATTAATTCAATCTTGAACGCAGGTGGATACTTAGGACGGACTATTTAACTTCCTGTAGTCAAGCCGGAAGGTTTTTGCCAGAGGAGCCTTTCGAATGGCATAGGAGTGGGCTTAGTGAAGATGGTGCAATTAATTTAGAGGCTCCAAGAAAGTGGCGTCTTTCAAGGAATAGAACAGGTCATGGTGCTTTCTACGGAATGCGCATAATCGTTTATGGAGAGTGCATTGCACCACCTCTGGTACGTATTGTTTACATGACTACTCAGTAGACCTTGTAATCCTGGAAAGGATTGCTTGGATCAATTTTTCTATATAATTTGTGTTGATTTGCACTTCTGCTTACATGGCATACAATCAACAAACAGGATACGCTAAAACGCGTTGTGAAGGCTGGAGATGGGACAATACTCGCAACTTCTCCTCCTTACACTCGCTTTCTAGCATCTGGGGTTGATTATGCCGTCATAAGTCCTGGCATGCCGCGTGTTGATTTGTGGGTCCAAGAGTTCTTAAAACATGAGATCCCGTGCGTTGTGGCTGATTACTTGGTAGAGTACGTTTGCAAACCTGGATTTTCTCTTGAGCGACACGTACTTTATAACACGCATGCTTGGGCAGAAAAGGCATATGCTAACCTGTTAAACAGGGCAGAAGAGATTGCTGACGTCTCTACACCTTCAGATGATTGCTCGAGTAGTGATGTAGCGTGTGAAGTTTGTGGATGTCGTGATAGAGGGGAGATTATGCTGATTTGCGGTGACGACAGTGGTTCGACTGGTTGTGGGGTTGGCATGCATATAGATTGTTTGGATCCTCCCCTTGAAGACGTTCCAGGGGACGATTGGTTCTGTCCAAAGTGTAGCATTAGCGTAAACACAAATCAGATTAATAGGCTTAAGAAAAAGAAAACCGTTAAGGGGCCTTTGCGCACCAGCTGACGTTTTTGTTCTTGAAATCGTCTTGTTAATGTGACCTAAAACGTAGAATTTGTCTCAAGAGTATTGTTTGGCTTCTTTTCCGTTTAATAAAATTCTATTTTAATGCCAAGTGAAAGCCAGTCTTCAGCTTGAAGCCAATCTTCTCGATTGTGTTGAAAATTTTATAGCAAACTGTTAAATCAAAGTGTGCTTAGTTAATTTGGAAAAATGGTAAAATAGATATAATTTTTATTTCTCGCTGTATTGAGCTTATGGAATATTGTTCTAAAAATAATATAAAAATATTGCTTATCTAATTATAATATATTACTAATCATCTTTATTTATTCCTTAACCATTATTCTTTTCTTCCTGAATCAACTAACCGAGCATTTGTCATGATGCCCATGCTCTTTGCCATTCATCAGCCAGGAAATCACAAACTGCATAGTGGGCTTGGACAGATCATTGCCCTCTCCCTGAAGAGGAGGAATAAAAGAGTTCCGGATATTTGGGCCCGTATCAATAGCATTGTTTGGAGTTGGAGATATCTCGAGTTTCAGGTTATGGGCCGGAGCTTTTGAAGCATCAAAGTGCTTGGTTACTAGTATATCAGTTCAATAAGCCCGGGTCGTTTTCAGGGGCATTGCTTGAACTTTGAGACGAAGAACCTCAAATCTTTCTTATCCTTAACCACAGTTTATTGATTGCTGTCTCTTCTTAATTCAATCAAAATGGACATGAAAGATGGAAGTCTGAAGCAAGAAGCACAACTCAAGTAACACCACGTTTTGTATGAATAGGGAACTGTGCTTGTAACCGGAATTGAAGGAAGAAATGTGAGAAGAGGCAGAAGAAAGAATAGTATCTCTATCTCAACTTAACTTCTGCCGCACTCCATCTCTACACAGTTTTAAAGTACGTCAACTCTAGTTTTTTTTTTTTTTTGGATTAACATTATATATTTCAGTTTAGCCGGACTAATCCTAAGCCCTAAGAGATTTAGAGGAGGTAAATTTAGAACTTCAAGATCTCTCATGCTCTTACGTAACCTGTATATTTTTGCACACAACGAATCGTCACATATTTAATTGGTCGACTGCTGATTGATCACTGGTCTCTCTGGTCAATATCAGATTCCTAGCAACTCTCGGATTCCCTAGTAACTTCAACTCCTACCCTGCTGCTAGAAACAAGGTATCTGTAATTGATCCGATCAAGGAGCTTTGTTCAGGAGACTAGAGGATCATCAATTAAAAAAATATTTCATTTCTTCTCCTTTAACATGACTCGAATTCAAAACTTCCTATAAAAGATAGTCTTAAATGAAGAGTGTATATCAATCAGGTCATTCCTCGTTGTCACGTCAACTCTAGTTTTGTTTGAAGGGACCGTTGATGTCTCTCGTCTCCCTCTCTCGAGCTTCTTATATAAAGTTACAAATAGAATTTAAAACGGCAAAAATTTTGATAAATCAATCATAATAATTAGGAAAATTTTTTATAAGAAAACAAAATCAAAATATGATTATTTCAAAAGTTCGTAAGCTGACTCTAAACTGGGTAGCTTGGAGCTTAATCACGAGTTAATGGCTGATTAACATGGGGACTACATGATGATATAATGAATTAAGACAAATGGAAATGGGGTTTGATTTGATAAAAGAGCTGTCAGAGATCATTAATTATCATTAAGCCATCTAGTTCTAATCTCAATATCTCATAATGTCCATTGCCATTAGTGAGAAAGAAAAGCACATGATACCATCACATGCCTGTCACTGACATCATCATATCATATCCCATCTGGCCACGACATTCCCCTCTGTCCGGAGTACAAATCCTCTTTCTAATACAATCGTGTCTTATTGTGTCGCCCAAACGACGTTGTTTGGGCATTAAAATTTGACAGAGGATTAGGTTTTCAGCCGTAAGCTTTGAGCTTCAGCCACAGTTATTAACGTTTTCAACTCTGTTATTCCAATTAATAAATATCAAAACATGAAACAATTAAATTAATTTGATTATTAAAGAATCAAAATTATTTTTAACAATAAAAAACGTTAATAATAAAATAGAATATACACTTATCATATTTGAAAACAATTAAAATAAATAATCAGAATAAAGAAATATAACGCTTTTATTATTTATCATAATATAATGTTTAATAATAATAATATAAAAATTAATACAAAATAAAAGGAATTACAAAAAATGGCCTTTTCATTTTGTCCTTATTAGCAATTTAACGATAATATTTAATAATATTAATAAATAATAAAATTTTTAATAATAAGAATAAGAGCAAGTAGAAAATTATTAAATATCAAAAACGTTAAGCAATTAAATTAATGAAAATAATTAAACAACTATAATAAAATTTAACAATAACGAAATGGTAATAACCATAATAATTTTTAACACTAATATAATGGTGAATAATAATAACGAATATAAAATTAGCACTTATCATACTTGAAAACAATTAAAATAATAAGAATGATTAAAGAAAGATAACGTTATTATTATATATTATAATATAATTTATAATAATTATTATTGAAATAAATTAAAAGTCAAAACTGATTATAGGGAATTAGGGAAAATAAGTATATAACTTTTCCTTATTATTATCAAAAACAAAATTAATAAATAATCAGGGATTTAATCTTTATATTTAATATCATTAATAAATAGAAAATTTATTAATAATAAGAACAATAGTAAGTAGAGAATTAATCATTAAAACTCAAATTTAACAGTTTAATTAATAAGAGTAATTATATAACCATAATAATTTATAAAAATAATAAGATGGTGAATAATAATTACGAATATTAAATTAGCACAAGTATTAAAAATTCCGGCAATAATTTCTAGAATAACAAATATTAAGGAAATTACAATTAGCATATTTCAAAACAATTAAAATAGTAAGAATGATAAAAGAAACCTTAAGGTTTTATTATTTATTATTATATAATAAATAATAACTATTATTTAAATTATTTTTATTATGATTATTATTCATATGAATATTATTATTATTACAAATCCATAGATAAATAATGACAACCAAATTTTTTTTACTAACGTCAGAGCAAGACTGGCGTCAGTCACTGCCAGGATCGCGAGGGCGCACATTGCCTGGCTCGCTAGGGCGAGGGCCGTCTGAATTTTTTTAAATTTATATATGCTAATTATTTTATTTATGTCATTATTATGATTAAGTTTGTAGTTCAGAATATTACTTTTGATTAATAGATGTATTAAATGTGATGAAATTGGTTATTATTATTCATAACATTATTAAAATCGTTATTATTAATATTTATTATTTTTATTATTATCCATTTGTATGATTATTATTATTATTATTATTATTATTATTAAATTCCTTTTCAATATACCATGAAGTCGATTATTTTTTGTATAATAATAATTATTATTATTATTACTATGATCCTTATTATTATTAATATGATTTATATTATTATAAGGATTTTATATTTTTATCCTAATGTTAAAAAATATTATTAGTTTTATTATTATTGTTATTGTTATTGTTGTTATTATTTTGATGAAATTCGTTATTATAACTTTTGTTATTAGTAATATGATAAAATTATTATTATTATAATTGTTAATAATATTATTTAATGTTAGTTCCATTATTATAATCATATAAAAATATGATTATTAAATTTCATCTGACTGAGTTGAAATTTATTGGTGAGTGTGTAATTTAGTAATTATTATTTTGACTAATAATTTCCTTATTAATAATACATTTATTATTATTATTATTATTATTATTATTTCTATTGTTATTATTATTGTTGTTATTCCTTATTTACATTAATTACCTTATGACTATTTTAAGGTTTAGAATTCATAATCCCTTTATTAATGTGATTATTATTATTAGTTTTCCACTTGAGTATATTACTTATTATTACCAAATGTATAATATTAATTTAATTTGTTTAATAAAATTCATAACATTACTAATTTAGTTGTTAATAAGAATAAGCAACAAATCCATATTACGAAAGAAACATAAGGTTTTGGAGTTGCAGTACAAATAACCCACTTTCTATACTTGAAAACTTATATCTTTATTTACACTTTCTATAATTTGCACTTTATTTTTAACATAATTGTCAAATAATTCATCGTTTTTCCATGCATTTTAATATAACTATGAATAACACAACAAGCAATAAAAATATTTTTTTATCTCTTCATATCATAACTCAATATTTTCGAAAGTATAGGAAATCTTTTTTTTAGAACGCCAAAATATATTTCAATAACATTTTTAATGAAGAATGCCTATAGTTAAACAATTCGTATGGACCTTAAGCTCTTCCTATTTCTTTATAATCTCGCAATTAATTTCTCTCACCTTGATATGGTGAAAAAAAATCTAGGCATATTAGTGTAGCCTGAATTAACCAAATATAATTTACAAAACATATAAAGAACATATATTAACAAAATGTTATTAAAAATAATTGTAATTACTCTATTTATTTAAAATAATATAATATCTTATAGAGGCAAAAGAAATTAGCTTGCTAGATTTGTTACTATTTTAAAAATAACTTGAGAATCATTTACAATGTCTTCTTATTCAGTCATTTCATATGTGAAATGCATGAGAAATGAGCAATAACATATAATATTTTAGGTTAGATCAGTTTTCTGCCCTTATATGCGGGGGCGGATCTAGAAATTTTTTTGAACGGGGGAAAAATTTTAATAGAGATAAAATTTTATTTTTAATGGGGTCAAAATTTTAATAGGACTAAAATTTTATTTTTTATGGGGGAAAAATTTAAAAAAATAATTTTTTTAAAGAAATCTATTGGAGGCAGTGGGGGCAAGTAGGGGAGATCCGCCACTGCTTATATGATATTAGTTCATTGGTTAAAACATGTGCATCAATATGTGTGCCATCCATTGCTCCAATGGAATAATTAAAAATAAAATTGTATTATGAAAATAGTTAAATAAATATAATGATATAATAAAACTAATAATTAAATATATGAATACACTTGAAAATATGGAAAGTATTTTAAATTATGTCGAATCTCAAGAGGTGTATTGGTAAAAGATGGTAGAGTAATGACTATTTTACAAGAAGATTAACTGCATATAAGACTTTATAAAAATAGTTCAAAATTATCCATATTGAATGTTGAAAGCACTCTACATATACTCTAGTTATCTCACTATACCCTATAGTCATCAAGAAAATTGTAACTTGTTCGTCCTTAATCAAATAAATTGTTGGCTTTAAGTCTCATAAACTCTTTAACTCATCACATAAATTTAAGAAGACTATCTTTTTCATTCTTAAGTTTTCATAAATCCTTGCAGGATTTCTTTTCAAAAGCTCCAATATACAGTCATGACTTGATATAGCAAAAGTTCTATATGGTTGCTTATGTAAATGAAAATATCCATTCTCTTCCCCAACTAGAGAAAAAATAACTACCTCCATCAATGCATCATCTGAATCTGATTCAAAATCCAATAAAGAGACCATATAGCTACAATACCAACATTAAATAATCAATAAAGACATTAGAATATAAATGATAAAACCATTATGAGACACCACAATGTTTAACATAAATTTAAAAAGTTCATATTAAACATTCAGCCAAAAGGTTCATCCCAAATATTCATACAAAACATATACATAAAATATTCAAACCATAGAATAGTTCTTCATATAAAAGTGTTTAAGCCAATAGGACTTTAATATGTAATAACATGAAAAAATAATTAAAGAGACATAATCCAATCCATCTTTCTTACATTTGGCATCTTCATAAAAATCTTCGTATAAGTGGAGAATTATATAAAGCCTTCACTACTTTTCCACATTACAAATCCTCAACTCCCATATCATAAAAGGAATTCAAACATTCCATCATTACATTAGTCTCTTGATTAACTAATGAAGCTTCAAATCCATCCTATACAGTGTATATATATTGGTAAGGCCAATTTTTTCTCATGTAAAACATTCCTTATTTTTTATTGTTCATGAATTGTAATCAACACCTTTTCTAGAATGATAGTATGCCATCTTTTCCTTTTTCTTCTTAAGAGATTTTCTTTTTTTATTGTTCACCAATTGCAATCAACGCCTTTTCTAGAATGATAGTATGTCATCTTTTCCTTCTTCTTTATAGGAGATTTTTTTTCTTAGAAGGAGAATTTACAACTTGATCTTTTTTTTCATTGAATACACAAACTTCATCCGCATCAATTCTATGATCCTCTTCTTTGCTATTCAATAAAGATTTTGTTAATACATCATCATCATCATCACACCCAATCCGAAGTCCTGCAATAGATGTGCATGCAAATTAGTTATCTAAAAAAAACATAATTCTAAAAACCAATTGCATATATTTTTAAATCTATGAGCCATTTTATATACCTACAATGATGAAAAGTATGTTTAAAAAGAATATGATATATCAATAAGTAAAGATATATTTTCACCTTAAATAGATTTTCTTAATATTCATCTATAAAATTAACTTTACCTGTGAAGAAGTTGTAACCAATTCATGTTTCTTTGAGTAAGTTCTTAAAATTCTTTAATTTGACCATTAATGCATTATACATGTTCTTTAATTGAATATCACTATACCCTTTTTTGAATTTTGTTTCAAGACCTGCCTTAATATTTTTTCAACCAGATTTAGAAAAGGTTGTAGTTATTCGATTTCCCTTCTTCACTTCTTCAACAATTTATGAGATTAAACAAATCTTTATGGCATCATTCCATACTTCAATCTTTTCATTTATTTCCACATAATCATTGGAATCATTTATATTATTTAAAGCTTCCATCGCTAGAAGTAATTACATATAAGTGACTATAGAAAAAAGTGATAAGAAAATATTATATTAGTTAAGAAATCTCATTACAAGCTTTATTAATTTATTTCAAAACGGAAGTTACATGTAAGCTTTCTATGATCTCATAAATATAATGTGAGAGTGAAGGAAAGTGCTTAAAGAATCATCTCATGATATTCAATGAATTCCCTTAACCATTGAGATTGGTAATTTGACATTCAATTTTTATTTTCAAGTTGAATACTCCAGCTTATATTGACCAAGTGGTTTTAACATAAACAATATTAGCAAGTCGTTTGATAGCTTATATCATTGATTGTTGTCTCTTAGAGGGGGATTAAGTTGTTCTTTTACCACTGAAATTACCTTTTAAAACATGCAGCAATACAAGAAAAATCATATCTTACTAATATAATCATGAGAAGCAAATAAATCAGTTAGTATCTATCAAAAGGATGTATATATTCTTTGTGGAATTTTATTAAACACCAAGAATGGAATTTTTCTTATCCTTAATTAGCTTTGAAAATAAACCAACAATCAATTGTTGAGAACCCAAATCATTATAACATTATACAGAAGTTGTAGGATATTAACTAAGAGAGAAAAAGAATAATTAAGATAAGAAAACATTATATATCGTCATTGTCTTGTTGCTATTCACTAAAGAACTAGCTTGAACTAATATAAAATCTATAAAGAAAACTATGAAATTTCTCTTTTTATTTTCATTCGCTAGTGTTTGTTCAATTCTCAACCTTAATAATCTATTTTGGAAATTCTGCTCTCTCTGTGTGTTTTATTTATAACCCTAACGAATCTACACCCTTATTCTTCTCTCTCATTCACTGGACCCTATTTCTCTCTTTGAATACCAACTTTATCGTACCCCTTCAAAATATTTTCTTTTCTTATAAAGACAGAATCTTAGGGAATGTCAAAAAAAAAGTAGCAGTCTAATACCAACTGCATACTTCCTTTTCCTGGTTTCTTCTTTTTATGATTTCCTATACGGGTTCTTGCAAAGATCAACGAAAATAGGAGATGAAGATACTAGCTAAGCGTATGCATGTTCATAGGCTTATCATAGTAGGAACAGGACCATCGGGTCTTATATAGCATCAACTTGCCTCTCATAATGTCATATATTTTCTATTTATTTCCTCTTTTCTGTTTTATATGTTCTTCTTGTGTTAGTTATGTATGTGCATTCAATATTATCACAACAAGGTATAAAAAATCATCTTTAAAGATTTATGTATAAGGCTGTTGAGATTCCCTTTACAAAAGCATGTTGGGACAATTTGGAAACAACAATAACCAACATATATAATTCTACTTTCTAATTACATGTCGAATCACCAGAAGATTGTAACTTTCAAAGTTTTTGACCTAAACAATAACTTCAATTTTATAAATTGGTCACTCACAAAAAACTAGACATGAATGGAAAACAAGAAACTAGAAAATTGAGAAATCAGGAAAACGAGAGAAATAAATAAAAAAGAAACTATGGAGGAAAAAAATATGTAGATGGAAAAGATTTAAGATTTAGATAACTAGGTTTTGATAGTGGATCGACAAACCTAAAACTTTCAACGAATGTAAAACAGTTCAATGAGAATAATTTTTCAATATAATCATTAAAAGACCAAGACCAATTTTCAAAAATTCACTTAGTAAAAAGACCAAGATCAATTTTGCGAGCGGCTAGAAAAGGGGAAAGAAAAATTAGCAAATTTTTCAACAAGATTTGAAAAGGAATTAAAAAACTAGGAAAAAAAACTATCTTACATTCTATAGAGGTGAAATTTCATAAGAAAAAAGAAGCAAAAGGGAGAAGAAAGAGTTAAGGAGAGGTATGCTGAAATAGATTTTTATGAGAGAGGTTTGATAAAAGTATAATGATAAGAGGGAGAGGCGGTAGAACAATAAGAGAGAAAGTAAAATGATGTGAGAATTATACTTCTACAAGGTCACTAAAAAAAAAAGAAACGTGATTTTTTGTTTTTTCTGGCTAAGAAAACGTGGCATGAAAACATACAAAAACATCATATTTGTGTTTTTATAATTATATTGTGGTTATTTTAAATTTTAAAAACTAAAAATCAGAAAAATGTACCCCAAACACATTTGATCTCTATTGTACTTCTTTTTTTAAGAAAAATCCATAAATATAAATAGAACAAAACACTCCCTTAAAGAATTGTAGCCATTGCTTTTTTTTCCCCTTAATTTACTTTTTATTCTCATACTAATTAGAGCATTTATAAACAAAATTATATCCATGTAATCAATTTTAACCTTTTGCAACTAAAGTTTTGGATTGCATTGTTTAAAACTCAAATCTAAGCATTAATTCGCATGAAACTTAGATCTAACTTGATTAAGAATTTCTTTTTAAGACAATGAGCCTAAAATTAGATTTGAAATGAGAAAAAGCATTTATTACAAAAAAAAATTGGGATGAGCCTAATTAGATCTTCTCCTTTTTTTAGACTTACTTTTTTTCTTCATAAACTTGTGTATAGATAAATGTATAAGGCAATAATAGAGCCAACCCACCCTCCTTCCTTATGCAAATTACATAAAATAAGTTTCAATATCAAAATGAACTTGAGCATATAAATGAGCTCATAAGTCTAATCTATACTTCGTGAAAAATTTTATCCCAAGCTCAAGCCCACAACTGTAAAAGATGATGAGTTTATACCAAAAATAAAATTGGCCTATGCAAAGATATAAGTCCAACTAATAAACTTAATTCTTACTCATAAAATTAAAGACTTATTCTAAGCCTATTCCTACAAACACCTTGTTCATCTTTAACCAACATTCAAATGGATCAAAACTCATTAAATACACGTTTTCTGGAAATTTTTAATTCTTTTCTTTCTGTATCATATAAACAATGCAACTAAAACCCCAACTTAGAGATAGCTCTATCATCTCTACACTGTAGTCTGTGATATTCATTTTTTAATAGGAATGATACTACGACCACTTTGGTGCACCTTCCTCCTTTCAACCTTTTTTGAAATGCAAAAAAAAAAAAACCAATAATCTAATAGGTGCAAAGTAGCCCATATGTTTTGAACGTGCAACCAGGATGTAGGATCAAAATGAATGACTGTAAAACCAACATTAACGTAACTTAGATGGGTGCATGGTAAATAAACTAAAAACTTGAGAATGTTTAATCAATTTGAGGAAGACCTCGCATTGGATATTGATATTGAGCAAGGTGGCATCCAATGGGAGTGTGAAATGTGGGGAGAAATCCAATACCCAAATTTTAGTTGAATCACACAACCAAAACTGTCAATCCAAGCCATAAGAAATTTAGTGAGTGAGGCGGCGACTTGTGCATTTGCATGAGAAGCTAGAGGTAACTGTAGACTCTCACTACGGTACGTTTAACATGTTGTTCCTTGTATCAATATCATGTTGCTGCCACTTCTCGTTCTCCTTCTTTTTTTTTTTTTTTCCTTCTCGTGGTTTAGCATTCTATTATGCTAGCTGTTTTCTTCACCGAATACTATATTTTAACCTAGCTATACTCCTCAAATCTCCTGTCCTTTGATGTTTTTGCATATGACGTTCTATACTTGTGTTTTCTATTGTTCTCCAAATAACCCTTGACTTCTCATTTTCGTGCATTTCAATCTTTACCCAAATTGCAATTAAATCTTGACATCTAACATTTAGAACTCATTTTTATTTATTTTTTCAAAAATAAAATTAGAGGCTAACAAATTTATACCAAAATTAAAGCTAACAAAATGCACAAAACTATGATGATTAAAATACATGTAAAGGAAATCAAATTGAACCAATAAAAACATAACACTAACAATCAAAAAATACAATCTTAATTTCTTTCTTTCTTCTCTTCTTTAATTTCGAAATAAATTTGTATCAATTAATTTGTCTAATATGCTTTCTTGTATTTGTGATTTCTATTTACGAAATTTAAAAACTTTTTAATTAAAATTTTTTTTTGTACAATTTTAATCATTAGTTTAATATATTTACTAATTTTCATTCAAATTGCCTTAATTTTTTTGTTTAAATCTTTTTAACAATTAATTTTTATCGAATTAATTGTTAGTTTTTAACAGTTAATTGTCATTTTTTGACGTTTGAGCATATGATGTTTCGTTAGAAAGATAATACTTTTGGAATTAGGCCTTAAACTCGTGATTGTCACATTTGCTACCATTTTTAGATTGAAGAATCCATATTTTTGCTAAAAATGAGTCTGAATCATAGCATAAAAATGCTTGAAACGTACCCAAAAGAGGAAAAAATGTGAGACAAGAAAAAGCAACTATGTATATTAAGCCTTTAGTAAGGAGCCAGTTATGAAGTGTGGGGAGTAGAAGAGCTTAAAAGAAGTAGAAAAGTAGGAAAAAGACCAATAGAAGCTAGAGAAAGGATGGAAACAATGAAGTAGTGAGACAAGGAGCCAAATCAGTTGAGGTTGAGAGACATTTAAAGTAGATCTTTTCTCTATTCATGGTTTCAATTAATCTACTATAATTGGTTATTATAGTTTGGTCTATTTGGTTTTTCTATTTAAAGTTAGTTAGAACTGTTTAAGGTTATAATTGAATAGGTTAATAAAGAGCGGTACAATTAAATCTTCTATCATATTGATCATTGATGAAACACTTTTAAGAATTAATTTGGTATATGTATTCACAGCATTTGCTCCTTCTTTGCTTTAATCACCTTTCTAGTTTCTAATTACTTTCCCCTTTTAACTAATTATTATATTAAGACATATATAGAATTGACATATTATTATTATTAAAAGCTTTATAGTTATGCCCTTTATAATTCTTATGAGAATAATATGGCATATTCTTTTCTTACATATAATTTTAAAAAAAAAACATATTTCATACTTTAGATTAAATTTTCAATATATGCAGTCCTATTTTATCTTTGATAATTGAATTTAAGCCCTCCTAATGTTTAACAATTTGTTGGCTTTTAATCTCTCACAAAACTTTCATTTTTGTAACTTATAAATTCCATAATATATATACTAGGATATGTTTATAATCATGAGAAATAATCTTCTTTTGTATTAAGTATTGATTGGTGCTTTCTCCTTATGAAACCTTTTTCACGATTATATTTTCCATTATACATATGCTTCATCCTTCAACTTACATTCAATAAGTTTCACCTTTTTCATTTTACAATTTCTATATACTAAAAACACATACCTATTACTACAATCCAATCTAAAATTTGTTTAGCATTCAATTTTTTAATAAAGAAAGATATATCTATCTTTAATTTGAATTCATTATTATCTTTGCTAGCAAAGAAATTCCTTTTTATAGACAGTGTTTCACATAATTTCTACCAAAAAAAATTCTTCTTATATAAATCATCCATTTAGACCTACTATGTTTTTTTAATGATTTATTTATTTACCATAGATGTAGCTATTACAACATTATAATGAGTTTTAGGAGATTAGCTGACATTCATGTTACAAAATACTAAAGAATCTAAAAGAAAAGCAGTGCATATGTCATAAGATAAAAGATCTAAGACGAGTTATAAACTCCATCTTCATTTTATTTCTAGAGAGAGTATGTTGCATGTTTTTTTCATAAATGCTAGTCTAGATCAGGTTAACAATCCTATCTACAATAAGATATTTCGCTTCCTTCTTATCAGTGAATTGTGTTAAGTCAAACTGACTTTACGATTAATAATTTTGATGAAGAACAAATAATAAAGCAAAATGAAGAAAAGCATACGGAAGCAAAGCTAAAGTAAAAAGCAGACGGAAGCTAAGTAAAAAGCAGACGGAAGCTAAGTGAAAAGCAGACGGAAGCAAAGCTAAGTGAAAAGTATACGGAAGCTAAGTGAAAAGCAGACGAAAGCAAAGAGGAAAGCAGACGCAAAAAGCAGACGCAAGAATCAAAAGACGCATCAGTCTGAGTTAGTTACAGAACTCAACTGAATAACCGTTTCTTGAAAGAAACAAGAATCAAGAATCAAGAAGCAGTTGAAGACGAAGGCTGTAAATATGAGTCGGAGTCGATGATTGCAAAAGTTACGAAAGTTACAAGAGTTACTGAAGTTAGTGAATATTAGCGATTCTTGAGAGAATTATTGTGCAAAAATCTAGAGCTATTTTTCTGTAGAAAAGCTCGAAACACCTTTCAGTTGAAAGTAGTGCAGATAGCCTGAAGAGGCTAAGTGTGAAATAATACTGACTGTAAGAGACCTGAAGAGGCTCGAAAATAAAGAATACTTGTAAAGGTTTTGAGAGATAGTGAAATCTCATAAAGATATTTGAGGACTGGACATAGCCCACGATTTATGGTGAACCAGTATAAAAATTGTTGTGTCGAAATCTCTCAACCCTCAATCTCTCTCTTAACTCTTAGTTTTTCGATCTTACTGTTTTACGCAAGTTTTTAAAAATACTTTACAACTTTATTTTTTAGTAGTTCTGTGAAAAGAACAAGGTTCTGTTAACGAACGAATTTTCTTTAAAAGGGGATTAACGAAAAGAATACACAATTCAACCCCCCCTTCTTGTGCATCTGTATATCATTATTAAGTATTGATTTAAAATGTGATTCACTTCAATTGGTATCAGAGCTTGGTGTCCAAGGATCACCTTAACAAAGTGTGGATTAAAGATTATGGAGAAATCACATACATACATAGCGGAAGGTGCATCAGTCACTAGACCTCCGGCGTTCAACAGAGAAGACTATCACTACTGGAAAGATAGGATGCGGTTGTTTATTGAATCTACTCATGTTGACCTTTGGGACGTGATAGAGAATAGATCATACACACCTGTAGATGAAGAAAGGAATCCTATTCCACGAATCAGATAGACGGCTGATCAAAAGACGAGATTTCAACTGAACTCTAAAGCAAAGTTCTTCTTGAGTTGTGCCTTAAGCAGAAGTGAGTACAATAAAGTCCACAGATGCGATACTGCGAAGGAGATGTGGGACACGTTATCCATCGCACATGAAGGTACAAATCAAGTCAAAGAATCCAAGATAAGTATTCTTGTGCATCAGTATGAGCTGTTCAAGATGAAAGATGAAGAGTCCATTGATCAAATGTTTGGAAGATTTTAAACAATTATTAATGGATTAAAAGCTCTCTGAAGAACCTACGACAACCAAGATCACGTTCGTAAGATTCTGAGGAGTCTACCAAAGAGGTGGAGACCGAAGGTTACTGTTGTACAAGAAGCCACGGATTTAAGCGTATTAAAACTTGACGAATTACGTGGATCGTTGAAGATACACGAAATGGAGCTCGATGCTGAAGACAAGCCCAGACAGGACAAGTCGATAGCACTGAAAGCCGGACAAAAGAATCACAAGGCTCAAAGGAAGAGGAACTCATCAACAAAAGCGCTAAAGATTGAAGAAGCAAAGAATGATGATTCCAGTGAGTCAAAACAAGAGTCGAATGAAGAAGATGATAAGCTATCCTTCATTTCAAGGAAGATCAAACGGATGTGGAAGAAGAAGACCAAAGCAAATCCAACCTTCAAAAAGAACGTGAAAGATGATGGGAAGATAGAGAAGACATCCATCATATACTACGAGTGCAACAAGCCAGGACATTACAAGTCCGAGTGTCCGATGCTAAAGAGAAAACCAAAGAAGAGTAGAGAAGGCAAGAAAAGCATGATGGCAACCTGGGAGGATCTAGATTCGTCCGAATCAGATACATGCTCTGAGACATCAGAACATGCAAATATATGTCTGGTAGCCGAAGAGGAAAGTGATGAGGAGGTAACCTCGAAATATAATGACTTGCAAGATGCATATTCTGAACAACTAGAAGATTCCCATGCTATTCTGGAATAGTACAAACTGTTGAAGAAAAAGTATGTCGAAAACCTGAAAAATACACAAGAGATAAAAAGAGAGAACACCTACTTAAAAAAACAAGTAGAGGAAATCAAGAAAAAAGGAGTTATAGATAGATCCGAAGAGATCAATCAGCTGAAGCTTAGGATCAATAGTCTTTCAGCTGATCTAGCAATTTTTACTGAAAGTACGAGAAAAATGAATGATATGTTAAGAAAGTGTAGACATCCTAGTGACAAAATCGGATTAGGATTTACTGGGAATAAGTCTCAACAGAAAAGGAAGCCATCCTTTCAGAAAAAGAAAAGTTATCAATCACAGTTTCATCAACAAACTTATCAGCTGCATCATTATTATTATGTGCCTTATATGAGAACTAACCCTAAAGGACCCAAGAAAATTTGGGTACCTAAAAATAAAATAATATCTCCTACAGATATCCTTCCTTGGAAGAGGCAGCAAGCACCATTGGTATTTGGACAGTGGATGCTCGCGTCACATGACGGGAAGAAGGTCTATGTTCCTAGATCTTTAGTGTAAGAAGGGAGGATCCATAACTTTTGGAGACAACCAGCAGGGCAAGATCATTGAAATCGGTAAAATTGGTAAAGATTCCTTTGCATGTATTGATAATGTGCTGCTTGTTAATGGTCTCAAACACAACTTGATTAGTGTCAGCCAATTGTGTGATTCAGGTCTTGAAGTTACGTTCAATCAAAATCTTTGTGAAGTCAGAAACAAAGATGAGTCTATATTCTTTTCTGCCAAAAGACGAAATAATATTTACAAAATTCATTTAGAAGATTTTCAAAAACAAAATATTTCGTGTTTTTTATCAACTGAAGAAGAAAGACTGATCTGGCATAAAAAGTTAGGTCATGTCAATTTTAAACATATTTCAAAGTTGGTGAAGCATGATTTGGTAAGAGGCTTACCAAAAATAAGTTTTAACAAGGATTTCTTTTGTGAAAGTTGTCATAAAGGAAAACAAGTCAAGACATCGTTTTCTTCTAAAAATACCGTAACATCTTCTAGATCTCTAAAGTTGTTACATATGGATTTATTTGGTCCAACTAGGACGATAAGTCTTGGCGCAAAGAAGTATGGACTTGTCATTGTTGATGACTTTACGAGATTTTGTTGGATATTGTTTTTATCACACAAGGATGAGTCTTTTAAGTGTTTTAGGACCCTTTCCAAAAAGCTACAGAATGAAAAAGGAATGTCTATAGCCAGTATTAGGAGTGATCATGGTGGAGAGTTTGAGAATGAGAAGTTTAGAGTATTCTGTGAGGAGAATGAAAATTTTCACAATTTCTCTGCTCCTAGGA
Organism: Erythroxylum tenue; assembly: GCA_027568955.1. Taxonomy (NCBI): domain Eukaryota; kingdom Viridiplantae; phylum Streptophyta; class Magnoliopsida; order Malpighiales; family Erythroxylaceae; genus Erythroxylum; species Erythroxylum tenue. The sequence goes on along the minus strand of JAOSBM010000005.1, from coordinate 17,081,196 downwards.
CTCCACAGCAGAATGGAGTTGTTGAAAGAAAGAACAGGACGATTCAAGAGATGCAAGGACCATGCTGTGTGAGATGAATCTTCCTAAGTACTTCTGGGCAGAAGCTGTAAATGCAGCGTGCTATATTCAGAATAGAGTGTTGCTGCGACCCTTGATGAAGAAAACTCCTTAAGAGTTATGGAATGGAAGGAGACCAAATATATCCTACTTTCATCCATTTGGTTGCAAGTGTTCTATACTGAATACAAAGGAGATGTTGGATAATTTCGATTCAAAGACTTGGTCAGGAATATTTATAGGCTATTCTCTATCATCGAAGGCTTTTAGGGTTTACAACCTTACCTCTAAGACAGTTGAGGAGACTATACATGTCAAGTTTGATGAGAGTTCCCAACCCAGTAAGGAGGATGATACGGATAGTGAAACCCCTTCAGTGCCTTTGGTTGATATTAAAGAAGCTTCATGATCAGAAACTCAGTTAGACAAAAGTGAAGATATTCCGGAGACTTTTGAGTTGAAAAGAGATTGGAGATATAAGAGTTCTCATCCCGAATAGTTAATCATAGGAGAGACCTCAGAAGAAGTTCTAACAAGATCCAAATTTAGAAGAGAAGCTAATGTAGCATTTGTTTCTGAAGTAGAGCCTAAGAAGATTGATGAAGCTCTTCAAGA
>JAOSBM010000005.1:17046938-17059270 GCA_027568955.1 Erythroxylum tenue | reverse complement strand
ATTATTCATAATTTTTATCAAAAATAAATAATTAAATAATATATATTTAAATGATAGTAAATCAGGTTATGAAAAAATCAAAAACAGGAAACAAAAACCACTTTTTATGGTTTTCATAATTTTTGAAAACCGGAAGAAACCAAAACTAAAAACTCAAACAAACAAGATTTTTTATTGAATTTGAAAACAAAAACAGAAAACTAAAAATAAAAACAGAAACAAACATCCCGTAAGTTAATGAATTTTCGAACTTGATTTGAAGATGATCTGAGAGAGATATGAAAGGTTTTTTATTGAATTTGATTTTTTATTCAACAAACAAGATTTTTTATTGAATTTGAAAACAAAAATAGAAAACTAAAAATAAAAATAGAAACAAACACCCCCGTAAGTTAATGGATTTTCGAACTTGATTTGAAGATGATCTAAGAGAGATATGAAAGGTTTTTTAGATGTATTTGTTCTTCGAAGCTACTTGAAAGTAGAAGCAGTGCAAATATCCTTTTACGTGTTTGGCAATGCACCAAGAGATTTACTTTCGTTCAAAACTGAAATGGTAGGTCCAAAAATATCACCTTAGTTAAATAAATTACCTATGTTCGGATCCCTAAGAAGACTCGTTACACGTTTTAAAGCATCACTCGAAATAGACAAAAATCTTCTCCCTATAGTATAGAATTTGAAAAGCGTTCTTAAACCAAGGCAGCTGTTTCAGATTTACCTCCTCTACAGATTTATTTCATAAAACATCGTGGTAACAACCTTGGCACAAATCTAGAATAAGAACTAAATTTATCATCTTCCCCCTAACATCGTTCACGTTGAATAGATGATTTAGAGATTTTGATATCTTTCTCAGATGTAAGAGAGCTAAGCAGGTTATTTAAGATTTTACATATTATTGGTATTTAATTAAATTTTTAATTTTTAATTTCACAAGTAGCATTTAATAATATATAAGTTGCGTGAAAAAAGTTAATTAACGTGGTTATCTATAGCAATACTCTTAAAGAGAAATTTAACAAACTATTTTATTAAAAAAAATTAAAAATTAAAATATTTTAACGTTGATTTGTAAAGTTTAAACTAATATTATAAAATTGATTGAAAATTAAAATTTTTTATAATTAACCCAAACCAAAACTTAAAACATACAAATTATCAAAAAAAAAAACTTAAAACATACACGCCTTTTGTGTTGTTAGAATGCTTTGAAAAACAAAACCCCAATATTCCGCAAATTGGAAACCGTTGTTAGCTAACATGTTGGAAAAAGTAAAAACGTAAATGAAATCAGTGTTAGTTAACATGCTCACAATGGGCGTTGTTAATGTATGCGTCAAAATTTCATCCCTGAAGAGCTAAAACTTTTTGTATAACATGCAAGACATTAAGGTATAGCGAACTTATATTGAAAGGTAATACCTTGCCAAAGAGTTAGTTCTTTCCAGTTGCATGAGCCTGCTTATCATGCTTGTGGAAACGCCAAAGGTTGACCAGGCGCTCTAATACTGCTGCACTTTTTGCAAATAAGCCTGAGAATCCAGCGGGGTTGGATGGTGGTGGAAAATCTTCTGCCGGCATAGCAAACGGGCGTATCATCTTCTCCATTTTCGCTAATGTTAGATATGATCCCACTTCTTGCAACCTTTCTGGACCCATTATTGGCAGAGTATGTTCCTGATGCAATGACGCAGCCTCACCATCATTCTTCTGAAAACAAAACCAAACATATCAAATTGTACTTTTGCCATGTACCTGCTTCACTCCTGTGTCTTGTAATGACATCCTTTCTCTATCTTGACAAAGTTTATCATTATCCACCCAGAAAGCAATGAAAATAGAGAGCTAAGTACAATACAAAACCAAAAATGCTTTTTCCTAATTATGCTTGACCAGTTTGATTAACTCCTTCCGCCTTTAGTAAATTTCTTCCACTAATATTTTCTCTATGATAACATATTGTACCAAGCAAGAGGAAAGAACAGTATAAGAATATAAGTAACTTCTCTTTAATTAATGAAGACGTCCTACCTCCAAAGGGGATAAATCTGCACCACGGCTAAATGTCATTTCTACCCGGAACCGCTTTGGGTCTTCTAAAGCAACCTGCCATTCCAAATTCAAGAATAAATTGACTAAGCATAGCAGTTCACAAAGCTAATCCATAGTGAATAGATGTAGAGAGCACATAGTTTAGCAAAAAGGAGAAACTTATTCAATAACCATCAAAGAGCTAAACAACAGAAAGCACACAATTAGTAACACGTTCTGAAAAATTGGGAAGAGTTACCACCTCTGTATTCTCAAACATTCTTAATACAATGTAACTCATGTAGTCAAGCTCCTTGGTTTTATGCAAACGCTCCAAGGCTGTATGACAGACAAGGCTCTCTTCTCCTTGAAGAGATTCGTCAAGGTTACAGTAGCGAAGAACATTCATAAGGGAGTGTATGTGTGACTCCTGGCACATGAAGGTACATTAAATGAATTAGTCCAGCAATCAGTTGAGCTATGACGAAATATCGAATAACGAAATAAAATTTAAATCAGGATAGTTTTCTCTTTTTTTCCCCCCTGTTACTCATGTAAATTTCCCCCATGCAAGAGAAATTTGAGGGGTCGGAGGGCCCTGGGAATGCAAATAAATTCAATAACTAGGGAACAGCTTGATTGTGAGAATAGTTTAGTCATCAATATTTTGATTCTCCCATATGCGCGATTCTCTTGATTCTAAGTTTAAGGTTCTTAGAAGACATGCTATCAACTCATAAGGTCTGAAACAGAAGACCAACTTGTTCTTCCTTTCAATACAAGTATTATGCTATTTTTTGAAAATGACTCTCATTTACGGATCTATTTTATTTAAATGCGGCAGATGCTAATTTCATTTTATAATGAACTTCAACCAACTTTAATTCTCTTTTGTTTTAAAAGTATATCTGAATTCACTTTCATCATCAAATAATCTTCATGACAGCAGAACTGATCTTTGGCCATGTTGAGTTTCAAGAGAGATTTTTGATAATTGATCTGGAAATCATTTTTTTCTTTTCTTGGCATAAGAGAGGGCAATTGAACTGGAATTCACTGTAATAACTGAAGTGCCTCTGGCATTCACTACTCACTGGCATAATAAGTCCTTGCCAAAAGACAAACAGAGAAACCAAAATGGAAATTCGATTGAAGTAAAGACCTTCAAATATGGATGGTTAAATGTGCATCTGTGTTCAATGAACCTTCTTAATAGCACAGACAAAGATAAAAAATTTATCCACTAATTAGCACCGAGGTTAGACCTGATAGTTAGCAACCAGCAAGTACATTAGATGTCCATGACTACAGAATTGCGGATATGAAGAGATCATTTTTATGTTATATGACAATACAGCTTTTACAAGCCACAAAAGTATGTTTCTGTTATTCCTTTACAAAAAAGCAAAATTTTTATGGGTAAGAGTTTCTAAATCTAAAGGAAGCTAAATATATGTTAAAGTGCATAAAGTATCTTCCCCATAAAGTCAGCCACAAATTTTATTCTAGAAAATAATATCTTTTTCTAACTAAATTTGAAATGCTATTCTGCAGTTCCTAGACATTAGACCATCTAGACATACATATAAATACTAGTGGTAGTGTTCTACCTTTCATCTTAAGCGCCAAATTTTCTTATACCAAAAGAGATGGGACAGAATTGGAATGAGTAAACCTAGGAAAATCAAAGATGATAAACAGGAAACAAGAAAGCTATGTATGCTCACATCTTATTTCAACAATAAAGAGAGACAGTGGTTGAGAGAGATATGAAAGTAGCTGTAGAAAGACAAAAATGAATCCACCATACTCACAGATGTGAAATAAAGGCGGGTGCGGACATGGCGTTCTGGAGTCCTTACATTTGCAGCATACCTAATAGAGGTTAAGGAACAACGCACTGGTTAAGCATAAGAAAAGTTCACGCAAGTCAATTAGTTAAAATACTTACTTGGGGTCCAAACGGTATTTTATCCCTTTGTCATCATCATCATCCTGATCAATTGATATTTCACTTGTGCTTGTTCTTCTCGTGTCTTCATTCTTAGCAAAAAGCTTCGACTGTTGCTCTGCTTCCTCTTTCTCAATTTTTGTGGATGATGAATGTCGGTCTTGATGACTCTTAAGCTCCGCAACACTAATTGCTTCCTCACAGGTATTTCTAAGATCAATTAGTATCTTGCCCAACAGACGACGAGTAATCTGGGTAGCAATGGGTTCAGCTCTCTTTGACAAAGCATTACTAATATTTAAAAGGGCAAGAGGATACAGCAACTGATCAAGAGATGCAAGCTACAATAACAAATAGTACTGGAAGTACCTAATGAAAAGTAAAGTATAACAGTTGAAATCTTTTTATCATCTTATTTCCAACTTTTTGAAATTCTTTATCTTACACTGGTATTGAAATATTAGGCAATTCAGACCATATGATAGTCATTTGATTGTTAAACGTCCATTCAAAAGTTTTAAGATGAGGCCACTTGCTCTTGGTTCTGGCTATGATATATATACAAAGAAAGATTTAGAATAAAAAGATTTACCCAACACATATACACCATGCTATATCAAGCTTTTCTATTGATCACAAAATTTGGAAACAAAACAGGCCTAAGTATGCTTTAGTTGGGAAAATTAAGCAACCAATAAAAATGATACTCACCTTTGAGCCAATCTTCAATTTCTGTTTTGGATTAATTCCATACTCATTTGGGATTACGCCATCTGCAAGTAACTGGAACATAATAAAGAATGAATAAAGACAACTAAGATTGATTTGCAAATCGCTCTCTCTTATTCCTTGTATCAAAACATGCACCAAGGGATGATTTTGATTCACAATAGTGGAAAAACAGTTGATTTCAAGTTCAGATGTCACCATCCCAGACCACTGGAAATGGAAACATGAATGCGCAAATATCAAGTAAAAACAGAACCACTACAGGCAAATGTAGTGAGATGGAGAAAATAAAATAAAACAGCCAGCAAAGAAGGCAACAATCAGTCAGATTTCATTAGGTACCTGAGCAACATTGAAGAGCTCATCCAGCCCTTCTAGATTAAGATGAGCATTATGCAAGAGATCATATCTGCAAAGAAAACAAAAGACAGTAGATAGAAATATTAAATGAAAACATGACATGATACACACTTTTTTTTTCCGAAAATTAATAGATTTCATTATAAGAAAAATATATACAATCTAGAGAACAAAACAAGTATAATCCATAAAATCTAGATTACAAAGAATTAAGGTTCCTAGTAATCATCTACATCCTGAGATCGAGAGAACTTGCGAGACCACATAGTCCAGTATTACACCAATCCTCATCTGCTCTTCATGCCCAATGAGACTCTAAGTTGCGATCAATATAGCTCATAACCCGATACAATATGAATAGACAAAGCAAATTGAAGTTGACAAACCCTTCATAAAAGAAAAACTAGAGTGGTTTGATTTGCACACCATATATGGCTCAAAAGATTAACTTGCTAATGTACTTACCAGTTGGTTAAGTAGTTCAAGTTTTGAGAATATTGTATCCAACCTAGGAATGGAAAATACCTATTCACCAACTTGAGAAAGAGTGTTGAAAGATACGATGTTTTTAGGATTTCCTATTCAGTTAGGATGTTTCATAATCAAGGAATCTCATTCTCCTATTTAGATAGGATATCCCATGATCATGTAATCTCATTATTTCTATTTCCTTTTTTAGTTGCTAAGGTAACGTGTATATCACTAACCCTCTTATACACTTGTAAGCAATGCACAAAATATTTTCTCAAAGTTTGACATAATATATATATATATATATATGCATATCATTGTTTTAAAGTTCAATGAAGAATAGATTGATCTTTCAAGCGTAAAGCATTCTTTCTCTAGCAGTAATTCTTAAAGAGTTTTGAGTGATTCTTAAATTCTAGAAATGATCTCTAGAAACCTATTGGTGTGACATAAGTTTGTTTATTCCAAATCTTAGGAGTGATTTCAATTCAAACTTTACAAATGATTCCTAGATCTATCCATTTTATCAATTTTTATTTTTTAAAGCCTAAAAATCTTAAATTCCTGGACACTCAATTTTTACAATAGCCTCAGATATTACAATTTATAAATGTTTCGTCAAATTGTCGGCCTATCTTCTACCCACCCATCATCATAATTGGAACCACAATGCAATCTTGGAATTGAAGTAGCTAGACAAAGATCCACTCAAGCATTTGAGATTGAATTTTTTTTGGGTAAAAATGAAATTACTAATCATACTTTGACAAGGTTCATCAGGGTATAAGGTTCATCAGGGTATAATCCATTTTGAGCACAAGATTTACCTAGAACTAGAGAAATTTATCAACAATTTTCAAACCACTTGTCTTATTTCAAAGATTGTGTTCACCTATATGCAGAGGGAACGGTTAGGAACAAAATACTTGGATTACAAGACAGTGAATTCTAATATTTGCATATAACAAGCCTACAAGCTAAATGTGTGTTCAAGGAAATAATTAATAAGCTTAATAGGATAAATGCTACATTTCAAGATATGATTTGTTCTGTGGTAAATAAAATAGAGAAAAAGACAATACCCATGTACTTCAATGGAATGTATAGGACCATATAACAACTTTCTAAAACTAGTAGGACTGAATAAGGAGAGGACTTACTTGCAAGAATCATAAACATCAGGAATTTGGGTTATATCAAATCGTCTGCAAATCATACAACACTGCATGAGAGGATATGAGAATCTACCGAAACAAAAGGCTTTATAAAGCAAAGAAGTTTGGGGTTTACTTTTTCCATCTCAAGTTTCTACCTTCTAGAAACTCAAAGGTCTAAGACAATTTAGTTAAGTAACCCTTTTACAATACCTATGCTCATAGTGCAATTGTTGACCAACTCAATGTTGAGAAAAACTTACTCTTTGCGTTCATTGTACAAGTCCCTTTCAAGTTTTTTCCACCGAGCATACATCAAAAGGAATCCTTCGCTGCCACAGGGTAATCCAGCAGCTATGCGATCAATATCAATGTTTGTCTTGCCAAGGGCCTTCGCTTGATCATATGGGGGAACCACATCAAATGCACTTGTCTCAGTAAGTTCTTTATCTTCATCCTTGGCAAGTAATCTCACTTGTTCTGTGACCTTCTTAGTTAATTTGACCTACCAATCAGCATACAAGAAAAACAAGATAAAAAGTCATATCAAGCAATTGCTGCCGCAAGACAAGCAATATCTCCAGAAGGATCAGAAAAATCTACCCTGTAAAAGTTAACAGCACATCCTTGACTGATGCAAGCAAGTGAAATCACATATTTCTTTTCATCCAAAAACAAAAATAACAAATAGCTAAAATAAAGGTGAAAATTTTGTACCACAATTATGAGGCAACATCACATAACTGAAGGGAATTTCCTGATGTCATGGCCCAAGTGCCAGGGACCTATTTCAACCCAATAACCATGCTTTGAAGACATAATTTATTAGGTTCAGGAGTATACAGGTGACAATATCATGTTGTTTATATATGAAGAGAGGCCACCCTAGATACTGGGGGATCATGCTCTTTAACTCTCTTCAATCCTTACTCACTATGCATTTATATGATACAAAAGTGTGATTCCATCAAATTATATGCACGAACATTTAGTCACAGGTGATGATGATTTCATTCAAAATATGATTACCAATTTGGGGAGCAGCTCAGAAGCATTAGATGGAAGTCCAGCCCCATCTGTCATCCAAGGAAATTCAGATGGCCCATTGCTATTAACTGTTCTTGTACCAGATGTAATGATCTCATTCAATCTAGCCTGTAAAAGGTTAAGATATTCAAAACACTTTGTTATAGCATGACAGCATCCCAAGATCTAGAGAAAGCTTGAGGGCAGCTAAAACCCTTAAAAAAACATGCTAAAATCTTAGATCAAGCAAATCAGCACAAAAAACCATAATCTAGGATTTCACCGGAATTCGAACAAAAGTGCAATTAAATTTCATATCTATTCTTATGACTGATTGATCAAATATTGGATACTAAGTTCAGAAGTACATGATTGTTCAATGAGCAAATACAAACCTTTGATTCTTCCATCTCAATGCTAGCATTGTCCAGGCCATCCAACATAGAGGAATCCTTGCTAACAAGGGATACCTGATAATGCTTATGAAGTGAATCATAAATTCAGGATGAGAACACAGAAAACTTTTTTATGGAAAGTACAGACCAAGATTGGCGTTAGTTGTCCTTCTAGATCAAGAAGTCCCTTGGCAAATGCAGCTGCAGACATCTGTTAACGTATTTCTTATAAATGCCAGGTTCCAATTAAGTTCCAAGTGAATTAGGACTAATTAGAAAGGAATTCACAAAATAAGTCAGGACAAAACCACCAAAGGATGAAGACATTGTATTTACTACTAGAGGAACACCTGCACACGGCCCTCATCGGAGCTGTAAATTTTAAGATCATGACGATATGTGCTGTGAAGACGAAGCAAACCTGTACCTTCACCTGTAATTTATACACCTTTATCAAGAGATACACAAAAAGATGTTATTTTATTATTCCATACTTGAACATGATGAGTTACACAACACTTGGGTCATCAGTTATCCTCTCTAGACCAGATAACCAACCCAATGCAGAGACAAAACAGAGACGTTTCTCATGCAAATTCATTAATGCATACATAAATAATTGACAACATAAGTTTATAATTTGCTTTATACTCAATTTCAATTGACCACAAGTTTCGAAGAGGAATGCATCACTGCAAATTAAATGTCCTCATTTATGAACAAAATTGAAAACTACTTACGGTATTTCAAATTATTAATGACAGACAAGCTCATTTCAACCAAAAATCTCACGCGCACCACTCTTCGAGAACCAATTGTGTCAACTTAAAAACATCTTATTGTGGTCAACATGTAAAAGAAGCTCGACCAAAGAGACATGCTTTAACCAGGAAAGGGCTAGTAAGCCCAAGGTTATCAGATGTGTCCCTCACTGGCATAAAGTACAGGTTTGATGTCAGAAGTTTGGCCACAACTCAATATTAGCAATGAATGGCTACTAACTAACAAATTGAGTTGAAACTCTCCATCAATATCACCCACCAAACATAAGATATTAATAGCTATTACCATCTACAACCCAAATAGCTCTACAATCATCTCAAGCAGATGCAAATAAAAGAATGGTATTCTCAGCAAAGTTTAGGTTACTTTTCAATATTAGATTATCAAAGCCAGATTTTCTAAGAGTTTGTAACAAACTAACCGAAGACAATGGAAATAAGCCGCAAAGAATTCAATTTTGGAAACAAAAAGCTCATTATTTTGACCTGGATACATATTATTGCGGAAATATCTTCCAAGTTCTTCTGCCTGAAAATAAGTGGAAAATCAAATCAAGATAATGAAAAGAAATTTAATTAAGCACATCACGGATATGCAAGCTTCACTTCCAAACATGAAACAAAGAGATATGCATAGTGCAGCTACAAATTGATAACATTACCTGCTTTCTGCCAGCATGGGTAAGAACCCCACCATATTTAAGAACCATTAAAGCTTCAACTGGTCGCTCTTCCTCACCCTCACCATTATTTTTTGAAACTTTAACCCACTTGAGTGGTTTCAGTTGGACCTTCCTATAAATTCCAGAAAAATGCCCCCCCTGGAATAAAGAAACATATATATCTTAAGAGAACATATTCTGATATTTGAGACAGCTTGATAAGACTTAGCATGTGATGAGGGTAGCATCATGCCTGATGAAAAACATTTAATTGCTTTGAAATGCCAAAACAAGAATTGTGGAAAGAAAATCAAACTAATCCTTGATGTTCTTTTTTAGAAAATTATTATGCATGCTAAAAGGCAACAAGGGATCAATCCATGAAAGAACCAGCTTCTTAATATATAACAAAACAAAGATTTAAGAGATGAACCAGTACAAAAGCACATATATGAAAAATTTTGCTCATTAACTTGTGACCAGGAGAGTTTTTTAAAAGAAAAATCAAGAGAGAAAATAACCTCCTCAAGCACTGCTTTAACTTGACGTAGCTTTTCAGCATGCTCGAAGTCTTCTGCCTCACTATCACTTTCTCGACCTGGTCTGCAAGAAGTCAACAAGAAACAGCTCAATGCTCTTTAGATCACACGTCAATGGTCAGTCTATATTCATGAAAGTAGATAATTTCATAAACAATGAACGCCTCATCTTCGAGGAATGAAAGATTGAACTTCCTACGTCTAGATACTGAGAAAGAGCAGCTTCAACATTGTCAGGCATTCATCTGTAAAAGATTTGTCTTTTTGTACTATGGACAAGCTGTCACGTGTAATATCACTAGACTCACTGACCAAAGAATACCTGGTACGAGGTACAAGCATTCGTGTTGCATCCAACAAATCTTGCAACTGAACAGCACTTTTTAGTTTTGTCTGAAATAAATAGAAAGCAGTACAGAAAAATCAAGTCACAATAAAGAGATCCAGCTATAATCTAATAATGATTTAATAACAGAGAATAGAATGTAGAATAGCAAGCACCTCAGCCCGAGGTCGCCCCCCATTGTACTTCAACATCAAGTTTAGCAGTTTTTCCTCAGTCACCTTCAACTTCACCTTCTGTTTAGGAGTTCTATCACCACTGCCAAATCAAATATGTGTAACTACCACACAGAAAATCAGTGACCATGTAAGCATGCCAAGTTATACAAAACTTACTGCCTAATAATAGCAATCACACAACGTAGCTCCTCAGCCTGCCCAGATGTACTAATAATCCCACTTCCCTGGCGAGTTAATCCCTCAGAAGGCTGGACCGGTTCATTGACTTTCCATGGCAGAATGGGCGGAATTGCAGATGAAAGGTGAGGAGCTTTTGCATCTAAAAACATTTTTCTTAAAACACACGCAGCATCATCATAATATCTGTTTGGAGAAGACCAATCGAAAGAAAATGATCAAGTCTTTTATGTGCTTAAATAATGTTATATGTGTGTGTATGCCCCTATATGATAATACAAAATCTAATGATGCTTAAAAAATATTTTGTGTGTGTATATACTGCTATATATGAGAAATGTGTATATGTCTTGTGTAATATTTTTCTGAATAAGGCTCATTTTCAAAGATTAGCCTACCATAGAAACACCAACAAAAGATAGGCCTAAGACACACTTATGCTCAAATGGTTCTGAATAATAAAAACTGTGCTCTAAGGATTTCTAATAAAAAGTTTGCACACAATAAATTACTACCATGATAATGGCATTTATAAAGGTTGCAAGAAAAGCTGATGCATGAATTCCCAACACAAAATGCTTATTTACTTTGGTTTAACCAGGTTCAAACACCCACTTCTCTAACAAACACCTATCAAGCATGAACTATGCAAACAGAATGCACATGAATACATCAATATGCTGTCTCAAAAATTCAATGCTCATCATACATTATGGAGATACATAAAGCTACATTTGCCCTATTATCTCCGCCGGAGATTCATATCTTTGATCAAAATTTATTCTCTGCTGTTTTAGAGAAGATTTAGTGCCCTAAAGATCGGGGTAATATAGACACCAAAATGGGAAAGAGAGAAAGAAGATAGCATTTCTTCCGCATGGTCAGGGATCTGCTGAAAAAGAGGCACTTTATGCATATCAATTTAGATCTCTTTCTTTTATTTTCAGCTCTTTGTATTTACTTTCATTTTTCCTATCTTTATGGGAGACAAGATTCGATATAATCATTTCCTCATAGGTAGGAGATTCAAGTTATGTAATATCTAGAAGAAAGTTGAGCAAACACCCCAAAAAAGGGATAAAATAATAAAGAGGAGAAATAGAAACAAAGAAAATTGTGCCAGTATAGGAAAATGCAACTCTAGGATGTCTTGCCACCATTTTCAAAAATTCAAAGACATTAAACTTTAACTGTGATCAGACGACCGGACAAGGATTACTTGTATGAATTTTTTACAAAGCTCCAGCCATTAACATCGCAGACATAAGACCGTCCTTCACAACGCAGGAGATCGAACCCACAAACCTGCAAGCAAAATAAGACTATAGAATGAGCAACCGTAGTTGAATAACTATATAAACGGTAAGTCGAATCACCACACAACATTAATAAACACAGGAAGGTCATTGCACTTATGCAAATGATTCTTGTGATTAACAGCATGAAACAATGCTGTTAGCGACCATGCAGGGGAAGGCCAAGAGAATATCGTGAATGTTGGTAACTTTGTCAGTTTGCAGGAAGGACCAC
>JAOSBM010000005.1:17001766-17013954 GCA_027568955.1 Erythroxylum tenue | reverse complement strand
ATAAATCACCATTTCAAATTTAATTTCTAATTCACTTCCAATTTCCAATTCCAAAATGCCAAAATCCAATTCCAATCCCAAATTTAATTTACAATCCAATTCCAAAATTCAATTCCAATTTCAATCCCAAATTTAATTTACAATCCAATTCAAAAATTCAATTCCAATTCTAATTCCAAATTTAATTTCCAATCCAATTCAAAAATTCAATTCCAATTCCAATTCCAATTCTAATTCCAAATTTAATTTTCAATCCAATTCTAAAATCCAAATCCAATTCCAAATTTTATTTCCAATCCACTACCAATTTCCAATCCCAAAATGCTAAAATCCAATTCCAAAATCCAATTTCAAACTTCCTATTTCGGTTGAAAGTTGATAACTCACAAATGACAAATCACAAATCACAATTTCGGTTGAACCGAAATCAACAGCAAATGAAGTTCCAAACCCAATCCTCCACAACTCCACCTACCGACAATATTTTCATCAAGATTTTCATCAACCGTTCAACACTAATACTCTAATACAAGACAAATCCAATCCATTTCCAATCCACAATACAAAAAAAAAATTCATTTACCAGTCAACACACACCCAAAAAATTAGCTACACCGTCGGGTCTCGGGTCACTACCTCACTGGGTCTTCACTTGGGTCGGTGGCCGGCGGTGTTGGTTGCGATAGAGGGAGGACGGAGCAGGCAGTGTATCTAGGCGGCGTGGACGACACAACGGAGGCGATCGGCGAGACCACCAGAGGACGACAGACGGACGGAGGAGAAGAGGAAGACAGATCCAGACTAGGGAGGGGCGGCGAAGGGTGACAGACGAAGGCAGGCAGGCGGCAGACGAACGGAGGCAGGTGGCAGACGGAGGCAGGCGACGGGCGACAGAGAAGAGAGAAGAGAGTGGGCGGCCGAAGGTCGGGGGGGGTTATTTTTTGGTTATTTGCAAATTAGTCCCTAGGTTTTCTAAATTTTGCGGAACTGTCCGAATTTTTTCGGTATCTTCGGTACCGGCCGGTACCGGCTTGATTTTTTTCTCGGTACAATTGTTAACGTTTTGGTACCAGATTTCGGCCAGAACGGAACGTTCCGACCAGTACTATTGGGTCCGTGTTTTACGTACCGGGGCGAACTCAAGCCCAATCTAACTGGGCGAGTGAGGCCCCGCATACTTCAAGTTTGCACGCGATCACAACCTTAATCAGTATTGTCCTCTTTGGTCACGAGTACGATTCGAACCCATGACCTCAAGGTTTTGTTGCACTTTCATGCACGCCTCTTACCATAATCGTGGCTTGCGGCAAGGTAAAATAGTCCACGCAAATTTCACATGCGCCTAATCTCTACTATTCTTCTTGAAAGAAAGCTCTTTGTTTCCTTTTACCTTCTTCTTCCACATGCGCCTAATCTTCCTTGAGATAAAGGATAATTCATCTTCTTCTTCGCTCGAATCTTGATCTGATTCACTAGAGTCGTCATCTCGACTTCCTCAATCTTCAACGCTTTCGGCGATGAACTCCTCTTCCTTGGAATCTTGTGGTTCTTCTGTCTAGCCTTCAATACTATAGATTTCTCCCATATGGGTTTATCTTCTGCATCGAGTTCTACTTCATGTATCTTTAAGGATTCAAGTAATTCATCAAGCTTCAACACGCTTAAGTCCTTGGCTTCTTGTACATCGGTGACTTTTGATCTACATCTTTTCAGTAGACTTATGAGAATCTTTCGAATGTGATATTGATTATCATAAGTTCTGCCGAGAGCTTTTAGTCCATTCACGATAGTTTGAAATCGTCCAAATATCTGATCAATAGTTTCTTCGTCCTTTATCTTGAATAGCTCATATTGGTGTACAAGAATGCTTATCTTGGATTCCTTTACTTAACTAGTGCCTTCGTGTGCAATGGATAGAGAATCCCACATTTTCTTCGTAGTGTCGCATCTGTGAACTTTATCGTACTCGCTTCTGCTTAGGGCACAACTTAGAAAGAATTTGGCCTTTGAATTTAATTGGAATCTTGCTTTTTGATCCGCTGTCCATCTAATTCGTGGAATAGCATTTCCTTCGTCATCTACTAGTGTATACGGTCCATTCTCTATGATCTCTCAAAGATCAATATGATTTGATTCAATGAAGAGCCGCATCCTGTCTTTCTAGTAATGGTAATCTTCACCATTGAATATAGGTGGTCTAGTAAAGGAGGTGCCTTCAGCTATATATACGTGTGATTCTGCTATGGATCTTTATCCACACTTTGTAACGATGATTCTTGGACACTGAGCTCTGATACCAATTGAAGTAAATCATGCGTAAGTATAGACTTTATATTCGATATACACAATGCGCAAGAAGGGGGGTTGAATTGTGTATTCTTTTTGGTAAATACAATCCCCTTATATATTTTTGAAAAACTTGCTTTCTCAAAAACTATTGAGTGAAAATATCACGTTGTATTGCAGCTAACTTCTAAGTAATTGTATAAAAACATTAAGAATAAAAGTTGAGAGTTTAGAGTAGAAGTTGACACAACAATTTATCCTGGTTTACCCCAAACTGTGGGCTACGTCCAGTCCTCAGAATCCTTTATGAGATTTCACTATACTTCTCAAGAATACAAGTATTCTTTTCACCGAGCCTTTTCAGGTCTCGTACAACAAGTATTGTTTTTCTCACTTAGCCTCTTCAGGCTATCAGCTTTTCTTCTTTCTTACAGGAAGATGTTTGCGAGCTTTGTTATAGAGAATAGCAACTCTCAATGTTTAGCACAATGAATACAGTGTTTCTAGCTTTAAAATCTCTAACACTTTTAAAATCACTAACTTCTGTAGTCTTAGACTCCGACTCATATTTATAGCCTTCGTCTTCAACCGTTTCTTGATAACCGCTTATTTCTTGATCTTTGAAGAAATAATTATTCAATTGAGTTTTGTAACTAACTCAAACTGATTATCCATCCGACGTGGTATCGGGTCTTTGTCTTATTTTGTCCTCGCTTCGTCTTAGTTTTCACTTCGTCTTAGTTTCCACTTCGTCTTAGTTTCGTCTTCGCTTCGTCTTATTTTTGCTTCCGCACTTCCTCTTACTTTTGTCTTCACTTCGTCTTATTTTTGCTTCCGCGCTTCGTCTTACTTTCTTCTTCGCTTCGTCTTATTTTTTGCTTCTTTGCTTCGTCTTATTTTCGTCTCCACGCTTCGTCTTACAATGCTTATCTGCTTTGTCTTACTTTTGTTTTTCCGCTTCATCTTACTTTCTGATATTATTATTATTTGATGTTCATCAAAATTATTAATCGTAAAGTCATTTGGACTTAAAAAAAACATCCTCATTAATCTGGAATGGTGAATGGAGAGGAAAGTTTGGAGATTTTGATTCTTTAATGGATCATTTCCCTCAACTGAATGACGTACAGAATGAAGATGTAATCACTTGGACCCTTAACTTGAATGGTAAAGTCACAAATAAATCCTGCCATCAGATACTTACCAACATATCATTTGAAGCTCCTTGGAATAATCTTCTATAGAGAAATACTCGAATCATAAAGCCTCTCTAATCACTTGGCTAGCGATTAGAAATTGGCTTAGGACTAAAAGTCAATGGCATGGCAATATGGATTTTACTTGTGTATTACGTAAGGAAGTAGTGGAAGATAGAGATCATTTCTTCTTTCTTTGTAGATTCTCTAAAGCAGTTTAGATAACATATTACATTTGATTGGAGGAGACAACTACATATATGAATGGGAGCAAGCATTGAGCTAGTTTATTAGTCACTCTAAATATAGAATGTCCAATGGAATACCACTTAAAACAGCTTTCACTACTACCATTTACACTCTTTGGAAGGAAAGAAACAACATAATGTTTAAAAACATGGAAGAGGGGAAGTACCAGCTAGCAGATAAGATAGTCAACTAGATTAGATTAGCTATCATTGTAAAAAATGTGCAGAGTACACTCTCACTCGACATGGGGCATAGATGGAAACCATAATATGCTTATCATGTTGGTTTAGGACTTTTTACCACATATTGAATCTCTAATCATGTTATAATTCAATTAAGGCTTAATAGCTTAAAACACATTGTAATGATGTATTAGCTTTGTCTATAGTTAATGCAATTTTATTCATTTTTAAAAAAACATGAAAACTGATAAAAAGTAATGAATTTTCTCATTCCATGTAAATGGCAGTGAAAAGTAAAGCATTTACAATGTCAAGGACTTGTTGTTTTTGAAGACGCCTAGTTTCACCTAAATTTGTACATCATGTTATTTAGAGCTTACTAAAAACATTTGGGAAAATTACAACTGATGAGGATACATATGTATCCATCTTATAGATCTAATGAGGACAAGTTGTTTAAATACCTTCCTATAGGCATGAAACATAAAGTAGGAAATCAAATTGTTAAAAAGATCTTCTTGACAAGGCAATTATGAACATTACAAGAATGAGCAGACCTAAATTCAGTACATGAAGGCCTACCTCCGATAAAAAATCAGTCATTGAGAGTCTTTTCTAGTAACCTCTCACCACTTACTTAAACATCGACCAACTTACAAAAGATGTTAGAAGATGGATCTCGATAAAGGATGAAACTCATACTATGATTAATCTAATTAATCGAATATAAATATCATCATATTTTATAGAAAAAACTAATAATGTGATTTTAAAAAAACTAAACAAGTATTAAAATATTGTATCAACTTAATTCACACAAATATTTTATGTAAATATTAAATTCAAAACAATCGTAAGAGTAAAAAAGATGGGGATAGACTACGAATAGGTTCTTAGAACATGGACTCTTATAGAGAAGTCTCTAGAATTAGTAGAGATTTTAAACAAATATAAGATTCATATAGTGTGCATCTAGGAGGCAAAGTGGACGGGGGTTAAAGCAAAATAGATTAATGTGTTTAAATTGTGATATTTTGGGAGTTTGAGACGATAGAATGGGGTAGGTATTTTAGTTGTTAAGGAACTTATAAATCATGTTGTAGTTGTTAAGGAGCTTACAAATCATGTTGTGGAGATAAAAGGGATAAATGATAGGATTATGGCTATTAAGATTGTGGTGACTAGTGTTGTTTTCAATATAGTGTGTGCGTATGCATCAAGCGGGTTTGGATGAAAAATAAAAATGTCAATTTTGGGAGGAGTTAAATGAGGCGATTCAATAACTAATGAGAGTTATTTTAAGAGGAGATATTAATGGTCATATAGGGGCAGCATCGGATGGAAATCTAAGAACTCAGGCGGTTTTGGGTATGGAGATAGGAATGATAGTGGGATTGCTTTATTATATATGGCGGTAGTATTGGAGTAAATGATAGTCAATTCTTTATTCAAGAAGAACGAGGAGCAACTACTGACTTATAAGAGTAGAACCACGAACACTTAAATTGATTATTTCCTTGTAAGGTAGAGTGATCGACCAAGGTGCAAGGATTATAAGGTGGTTCTTAAGGCATGCTTAGCAACTCAGCATAGATTGTTAGTCTTAGATCCTGAAATTAAGGGATGGAGTAAGAAGAGAATTATTAGGAGATGTACTAAAGTTAGATGGAGGAATTTTATGGTGGAACAATTTAATGATAGAATAATTAATGGAGTTGAATGGAAAGTGGAAGGAGATGCGAATTAGATGTGGGGGGCATAGCAACTTTGTTAAGGAATATTGCCAAAGAGATCTTGGGAGTTTCGAAAGGGTCGATGGGTGATAATATGGAATCTTGGTGGTAGACTGAAGATGTACAAGAAAAGGTGAAGGCTAAAAAGGGAGCATGTAAAGCTCTATTGGAAAGTATCACAGAGGAAATGAGAGAAGCTAATAGAGATAGGCATAAACTGGAAAGAGGTAAAGAAGACATTCTCAGTGGCTAAAGGAGAAGCTTACGAGAATTTGTACAAGAGATAAGATATTAAAAAGAGAGAAAATGACAATTTTAAGTTGGCAAGAGTTAGGGAACAGAAAACGAGAGACTTATACCAAGTTTGATGAATAAGAGATGAAGTAGGGCAAGTGCTCATGGAGGATGATGACATCAAGAGTAGATGGAAGAGGTACTTTTATGACTTATTTAATGAAGGCATAAAGGACAACACCTCTTTAGGTGACCTCAGCATGTCTAAGAGATTTTGTAACTGATCTCAATGTAAACAGATCACAAGGGAAGAAATTAAAAAAGCTTTGAGGGAGGAGATGAAGAGCAAAAGGGCAGTGGGACTGGGTAAGATACCTAAAATGGTATAAAAGAGCTTATGCGTTGAAGGTTTTAATTGGTTAGTCAAGCTTTTTAATGTGATCCTCAAGTCCACTAGCATGTCGGATGAATGGAGATTGAGTATGTTAATTCCTTTATACAAGTGCTAGGGGACATACAAAATTTTAACGACTATAGAGGCATCAAACTACTTTGTCACACCATGAAGTTGTGGGAGAAGATAATTGAGAAGAGAGTAAGAAAGGAGGCTTCTATATCGAAAAACCAATTTGGCTTTATGCTAAGAAGGTCCACGATAGAAGCTTTACACCTCCTTAGAAGATTAATGGAATATTACAGGGATAGATAGAGAAATTTGCACATGGTTTTTGTTGATAAAGAGAAGGCATACGACAGGGTTCTTAGGGAAATTATTTGGAGGTGTTTGGAGGTCAAGGGAGTTCCTATGACCTATATACAGATAATTAGAGATATGTATAAAGGGGCATTGACTAGAGTAAGGACGATAAGAGGAGATACAGATAATTTTTCTATTAGTATTAGGCTACACCAAGGTTCCGCATTAAGCCATTTTTTTGTTCGCAATAGTGATGGATGATCTTACCAAGAATATTCAAGGAGATGTTTCATGGTGTATGTTTTTTGATGATAATATTGTCTTAGTAGATGAGACAAAAGAGGGGGGGGGGGGTCAATGTCAAGCTAGAATGTTGGAGAGAAATGTTAGAGTCGAAGGGTTTTAAAGTAAGCAAAACTAAGACTGAGTACTTAGAATGCAACTTTTCGAGCCATCAAGTGACTACCGATGTGGAGGTAAAAGATTAGATTAGAAATTATATCACGGAAGGAGTGTTTTAAGTACCTAAGGTCTACCATCTAAAGCAATTGAGAGATCGATGAAGATATAACCCATCGTATTAGATCAGGGTGACTTAAATGGCGAAGTGCATAAGGAGTTTTATGTGACAAGAAGATAATACTCAAGCTCAAAGGCAAATTCTATTGCTTAGCAATTAGGCCAACCATGTTATATAGGGCGAAGTGTTAGCCCATCAAACAAATACACAATAATAAGCTTTTGGTGATGAAGATGAGAATGTTCTGGTATATATGTAACCTTACTAGAAGAAATAGGGTGAAGAATCTAATGGTCAGAGACAAAATACAGGTGGCTGATTTAATGACAAATTTAGAGAGACAAGAATTAGGTGGCTCAGATGCATTAAAAGGAGACACCTTGACGCTTTAGTGAGAAGATGTGAGAAAATAATACTTAGAGATTGTAAAAGAAAAAAAAAGAAAGCCTAAAAAGAAATGGGGGGAAATGATCAATAATGATATGGCTAGGTTGGATCTTACCGTGAACTGATCCGTAATAGAAAATTTTTGCGTACTAGGATAGGGGTAAAGGATTTCTTGTAAAGAGGGCATTCGAGTTCTTGTAGGTTATATTAAACTTTGTCCTTTGCATTTATTATGTAGTACTTACCTCCTAGTCACTTTGGCCTATTTAGTTTCCTACTTAGTGTAATTAAGATAGTGACAAACCTAGTTGAAATTACTTTTGTTTAGGTCTTTTCTAGTGTGTATTTCTTTTTTTCTATTATGTATTTCTTCTTTTCTATTATGTATTTCTATCTTATCATTTATTGTTATTTATTGACATATTTTGTATTTTGCATTGCCTTACCTTTTTTGTTGCTCTTTATTAGTCATTTGAATTTTTTAGTACCTTTTTTATTATGTCTGCACGTTCATTTGTAATTTTGTAGTATCTTCATACTACATTGCATATTATGTCTATCAAAACAATATTTCTATTAAGTAGGAATAAAGCTGCGTACTATCGGATCTCTCTAGATCTTACGTCTCAATGAAATTTCAATTACATGTTAAATAATGATAGATGATCATGATTAAATTCAAAACGATCAAATTGTTTTTGTAATTTAATTTAGTTAAATATAATTGATTTATGTATATAAATTTTTATTATGTAAATATTTTAATTAATTTTTTAAGTGAGACAAAAATATTTTAAAATTTTAAAATTATTTTTAAAATTTTCTTAAAGAATAATTTTGACGTGAAAGTACAAGAGTAAATAGTATAAAAAGGAGGAACCTTTCTTTCTTAGCAAAACCCTAACAAAACCCCATCCTCCTCTTCCTCTTCCTCTTCCTTATTCAAGAGAAGATGGTACGCTCTCTCTTTCCTTTTATCTATATTTGTGTTTTCAGAAGGAATGATTTATGGGTGTAGGGTTTTTGTTAATTTCTTGATCGATTGATTAACAGACAGGAGAAGCTGTTAACCCAAAAGCATATCCCCTGGCTGATGCTCAGCTCACAATTACTATATTGGATCTTGTTCAACAAGCTGCCAACTACAAACAGCTTAAGAAAGGCGCTAATGAAGGTAACTCTGCTCTTTCTGTAGCTTTTTTCTGCTCAATCTTTCTTTTACCCTTTTCTCGTTTTTTTTTTTTTTGATTTGGCTTCTTTCTTTTTTAAGCAACTAAAACGCTGAACAGGGGTATCTCCGAGTTCGTGGTCATGGCCGCAGACACGGAGCCCCTCGAGATTCTTCTCCATCTTCCTTTGCTCGCCGAAGATAAGGTTTTGCCTTTTCCTTGTATTTAATTTACTTTTTCTTTTCGTCTCTGTGATACCATATGTGGGCTTTATTGAGTGTTTGGTCAGTCTTTTGCCTGTGTTACATGTCTGTAAAGTTTTTCTTTTTTCTGCTTCGTGTACTTGTATTCATATTCTACTCTTGAATTGGACTTATTTTTATCGATGAATTGCACTTGCTATGCGTAGTTACATGCACTGTCTTATTTACTTCGATTTTAAAGGGTTGCACATAACGTGTACAATCATACTTGTTCTCTGACTTAATTTGGTTCAACTGAGTCAACTAAGATCTTCTAAACTCAGAATTTATTCACTTTGGAAATTTCATCATTTGAACGGACAGCAGTAAGAAATTGAGGAGCCAGCTGTTCAATTCTATGGATTTTTATGATCATCAAGAAGCAAACAAAATTTGACCTCTTTAACTGTTAAATATCATACCGGTGTCTGTGTTATCATTATTATATCCTGTCTAAAGGAGTTACTATAAATGCAATACCCGTGACTTTTCTGTCCGATTTTGCAGAATGTACCCTATGTATTTGTTCCTTCAAAGCAAGCACTTGGCCGAGCTTGTGGTGTTACAAGGCCTGTTATTGCTTGTTCAGTGACCTCAAATGAGGGAAGCCAATTGAAAAGCCAAATACAGCAGCTCAAGGTACATGCATTTGGACTTGTTTCTTGAACAACTTTGTTGAAATTTAACCCAGGCTTATGACTATTTGCTAATAAAATGCAGGATGCTATTGAGAAGCTTTTGATCTGATGAATTGTTGTGTACTCGGTGTGATGGGCCTCTCGGATCAGTAATGGTTGCTTCTGTGGAGGCTTTGACTGATGAAGTTGTACCACTAGGGACGAAATATGTTAACTTTGTTGAGATTCTTATTTTCTCTTTTCTTGAACATTGCGACTGTGAATATCTAGTTATTGTATTTGCTAAAAGCTTGGGAAGAATCATGCTGTGAACTTCCGTTATGCTGTGGGTTTGTTTAATGTAAGCTGTTTCCATTTTGCTGCCTAGTTAATTTGATCGTGTTACCATATTCTTGAGTTCTATAGAACTGCAAGTGAGTTCTGATAGTTAAGAAAATGCATGAACTCGTTGCCATTTGTCAATAGGAAGCTAGCAATTAATTCTTGAAGTTTTCTGATAGTTCTCAGAGAATAATGCCTCTGGACCCGAGTAACACCTAACGCTCGCATAAGTCATTGTTCAGAGCTCTGTTTTAAACCCGGACCGGTCCGACCGGTGACCGGTCGGCTAATCGGTTCGGTCCAACTCAAAAAATCAGTTTAAAATTGAACCAGTGTGAATCGGTCAAAACCGGTCAATTGATCGGTCGGATCGGTCCGGTCCGACAGGTCCGACCACTGGTTCAATTAATTTTTTTTATTTTTATTTTTAAATATTTTAATATTATATATAATTAAATATAATTATTGCATAATTATTATGTCACAACCGGTCGAATCGGTCAAATCGCTGACCAGTAAGGCCACCAGTTCGATGATCGGTCCGAGTTTTAAAACACTGGTTCAGAGGTTTGCAGTATTCAGGACCTTAAAATTTTGAAGAAAAAGTTGGGGAATTATAATCTTCGTAACAGTCAATCATAGGTATCATCAAAATGATATAGTTGGTCCTAATTATGTTCATCACAATGATACAGTTGGCCCTAATTGAAATTAACAATGTAAATTTGATTGTGTTACAAATGTCCGACTTAGATATAAATAATTCTTTTAGAAAGTTCTAATTTTTAATATATGAATATTAATTTAAATGTAATTAGAACATTTTTTTCACTGAAATAATATGTTTTCTATTGTAGAATGAAATATCAATTTCCAAATTAGAATAATTGGGGCTGTTTGTTTCCGTTTTTTTCTTCTGTTTTTTGTTGTCGTTTTGTAAAAAGAAAAACAGGTAAGTAAAACGTGTTTGGTTTACTCTGTTGTGATTTTCTGTTTCTGAAAATAAAAAAACCACAACAGTTTTACAGAAACCAGAAAACATCGTTTTTTTGAATTTTGACATGTTTTCTTTGACAGAAAAATATTATATCCTTATGTTTTCTTCGACAGAAAAACATTATATCCTTATTTTCTATCTCGATTGATAATAATAATGATAATAATAATAATAATAATAATAATAATAATAATAATAATAATAATAAAAGTACAAAATTTATAATAATAATTAATAATAATAATAATAAGATAATTAATTTGGTATAATAAAATTAATAATATTAAAAATTGTGAGTAGAAAATTTATAAAAAATTTATAAAAATAAAAATAAAAATAATTAATAATAATAATATTATTAACAATAAATAAAAATTAATAATAATAAATTAATAATAATAATAAGAAGAAGAAGAAGAAGAAGAAGAAGAAGAAGAATAAAAATAAGAATAACTTAATAATAATAATAATAATAATAATAATAATAATTAACCATAATAATAACTTATTAAAAAGTAATAATAATAAGAATAACTTATTAAAAATTAATAATAATAATAATAATAATAAATTAATAAAATTAATAATAATAAGAATAACTTGATGATGATGATGATAATAATGATGATAATAATAATAATAATAAAACCAAACATATTTTTGTTTTCATTTTTTATTAGAAATCTCAACCAAACAGGTTTTTGTTTTCAGTTTTTATATTACATATCTCAACCAAATAGGTTTTCGTTTTTTTTAGAAAAAAAAAACAGAAACTAAAAACAGGAAACAGAAACCAAAAACAATACCAGAATATAAATTGTTGGTGCCTAATGACTGTGGTGTCCAAACAGTGTTGTCTTCACGCTGGTCATCGCATAATGTAGGTAAGAATGCATCTAAAGCAATAAATCCTCATAAGCTTCCATGCCATTGCCAGAGCCGGCCTTGGGCATGGGCCAGCGGGGCACCTGCCCAGGGCCCACTATAAGAGGGGGGCCCCTCAGCCCCTTTCTAAACTTAAAAGTGATGCTGCAATGCCTCGTTTTCTTTAGTTAATGTTATTTGAGCCACTTATTGGAGAAGATAAGAACGTGATATGGACAACTTCTTTGCTTGGTATGAATGAATTCGGACAGGTAACTTTACTTTACCTACTATAAACTTTACTTTAACGTTATAGTAGCGTTAAAGTCATTTACTTTTAACGTTAACATAACGTTATAAAAAAAATTTAGTATAGGTAATTTGTGGTCCCCCATACTTATAAATAGTCTTGAAATATTTAAGTATACTTTTACCTTCTAATTTCTTTATTTTCATCAATATATGTATTTAAG
>JAOSBM010000005.1:16957634-16986459 GCA_027568955.1 Erythroxylum tenue | reverse complement strand
GTGTTATAGGTTGACTTATGTAATGACAGAAACTTTGAGTGGATCTTTGACTCCCTTAGAGGACAATATGATTTTTCTGTTCTTCGGAGAAGTTGTAGAAAATTGAGTTTGTTTAAGGATAATTTCCAAAAGGGAAATTGGAATGGTTTTGTATAACGAGGAAAAAAAATTTATATCGGGATTTTCGGATTAGTCTTAGGGTTTCCAACGCGTCTCGCATAGTTTTTCGATCAGTCTTTGTTACCGGATGTCTGACATTCGTTTTTCGATTCGATTCGATTTGTTTTCCGATTAGCGAGTCTTCGCTATCTTTGTTCCGCTCCGTTTTTCATTTCGTTTCTCCAGTTGGGGGCCGATCTCGAGATCGGGTTCCAACACTAACTTATAATGGTCATAACTCTCGACTCCGATATCCAAAAATCGCATACTTTATACCGTTGGAAAGCTAAAACAATAAACTACAACTTTGTCTAATTTAGCCTAAATTAATCCAGCTTTTTCTTGGAAGTCAAAATACAATTTCTACACCTATGAAAAGACTTTAAAAAATGCAATGTAAGACTTGGAAAACCATAAGCAAAAACAACCATATTTCATTAACAAATCCAAACACAATTTGAGCCTAGATTTAATTACATATCAACATGCACATCAATAGCTTAATACAAATACAAATGGATGCTTAATGTTTGATATGCTTATAAAGTTATCCAAAGTCAGTAACTTAGTTACAAAAGTCTCTAACTATCTTTGAGTTTCCGATGCCTTGTAAGGATTGCTAACCGACTCGTTCTGTACCTGAGGAGGGAATAGCGGGGTGAGCTACACAGCTCAGTGGCTAATATATTTATAGCCATTGGCAATTTACCACAAATTCAAGCATATGCACATGTGTATATCCAACAATTCAAGCATCCTCTATCTACTCTAGCAATTCAAACATTAATCAATTTAGCTCAAAACTCACAACACTTAACACTCAAAAGCTTCAAGCTTGACAATTCAAATATGCAATGCATAAATAATTGGCTCGAGGGTTCCATGGAAACAGAATGGAGAAATCGAAGTTTGCACCATGAATAGAATGAGTCCATTTTTGGAGCTCATATGCCACAAGTGGGTAGCCGGAAGAAGGCTCTTGTCAACGTGCACGTGACAAACAGAATGGTTCCACTCTCGCCCAAACAAAAATACAAATAAAAGCACTTAATCATGCTCAAAATTATTTTGCCATATGCTCATACTTTCATGCTTTTTCCTTCTTTTCATTTAATTCAAAATGTTATAACCTCTTTCAAGGTATAACATAATCACAATGCATCAATCATTTCCAATCAAGTCACAACAATTCAATTTCAAGAAATCAACATACACACACATAGGCAAGAATTTGCCTAATCACACAATAACTATAAATAAATTACCCGCCTAATTTCGCTTACAAAATCCAACTCAAGGTTGTCTTTCCTCTTACTCTTGGGTAGGATTTTCTTGATTCCCTTCACATAACCAATTTCTATTCAAACAAACTTCCAACAAAAAA
Source organism: Erythroxylum tenue (assembly GCA_027568955.1). Lineage (NCBI taxonomy): Eukaryota > Viridiplantae > Streptophyta > Magnoliopsida > Malpighiales > Erythroxylaceae > Erythroxylum > Erythroxylum tenue. The sequence continues at coordinate 16,984,916 of JAOSBM010000005.1, read as the reverse complement.
TCCATAAACTTCAATAATCACATAAACAAAAGACTAACAAAATAGGCTTAGATTTAACCTACCCATAGTTTATCTAAGTTAGTAAAACCCAAAACCCTAATTCAAAACCCACGAAAATCAAAATGGGTCTCATCTTCTTTCAAGCTTGATTCTTTCTCTTTCCACGTTTTCTCTACTTCTTTCTCTACGTAAGCAAGAAAGAAAGATGAACTTACCCTAGACAAGCTTGATTCTTTCTCTTTCCACGTTTTCTTTCTTCTTCCCTCGCTTCTCTCACGACTCTCTTCTCTTCTTTCTTTCTTCTCTACGTTTTTCTCCTCTCTTCTTTTCTTCTCACAATTTCTTCTTCTCTTCTTTCTTACTCAAGACACATTTTATCCTTTTGTTCCAAAAATACCCTCTTCTTTGGTTGTCCTTCCCATTTTACCCTTCTTTCATTTGATCTGCTAACTCCTTTAATCCATTAATCACCATACTATACTCTAATTTAATTCTATTCTTTCTATCCAAAATTCTAATTTCTACTCTTGCCCACTAAATTAATAACTCAATTCTAAGAAAATAAAAATGAAAACAACACAAATAAATAAATCATAAATAAATAATTAAACAAATAATAAATAATTTAGAAAAACAATTTCGGTGTCCAACAATTTTCCCCACATAAAAGAATTTTTTCCTCGAAATTTTTACCTGAGTCCACAAAGAGGTGTGGATACTTCTCCTTCATTGCTTCCAAAGGTTTCCATTTTGCCTCCTCTGTAGAATGGTTCTTTCACAGGACTTTAACTAGCTTCACTGTGTTGTTTCTTAAGACCTTCTCCTTCGAATCTGGAATCCCCATTGGTTGCTCCTCATATGTCAAATCCTCCCTTAATTGAACTTCTGAAGGTTAAACTATGTATGATGGATCTGGTCGGTACTTCCTCAACATCGATACATAGAAGACATTGTGAATCTTAGACAATTCCGATAGCAAAGCTAACTTGTAGGCTAAAGGCCCAATCTTCTCAATGATCTCATAAGGGCCTATGTATCTCGGACTAAGCTTGCCCTTCTTACCAAATCTCAAGACCCCTTTCCATGGAGAAGCTCTAAGAAACACTTTGTCTCCGACTTTAAATTCCATCTGCCTTCTATGTGCAACTGTATAGCTTTTCATCCTATCTTGAGCTGCTTTAAGTCTCTGTTTCACCAATTTAATCTTATCAACCGTGACTTGCACCAACTCAGGCCCTAAAAGCCTCCTTTCACCTTCCTCATCCCGACAGATAGGAGTTCTACACCTCTTACCATACAAAGCTTCATAAGGTACCATTTGAATTCTTAAGTGATAGGAATTATTGTAAGCAAACTCGATTAAAGGCAAATGTTCATCCTATGAGCCTTTGAAATCCATTGCACAAGCTCTTAACATTGCTTCCAATGTCCGTATTGTCCTCTCTAATTATCCATCGGTCTGTGGATGGAAAGTTGTACTAAAATTCAACTTAGTTTCCAAAGCCTCTTGTAAGCTTTCCCAGAATCTAGAAGTGAACCTGGGATCTCTATCTGAGACTATCGAACTTAGAATCCCATGAAGTCTGATTATTTCATCCATAAATATCTTGGTCAGAGCATTCAAAGAATACGTTTGTTTAATTGACAAGAAATGTGCCGACTTAGTTAGCCTATCAACAATTACCCATATTGCATCATGCTTCCTGCTAGTCCTTGGCGATCCCATCAAGAAATCCATCGTAACCTTCTCCCACTTCCATTCAGGAATAGACAAAGGTTTAAGCTTGCCTGAAGGTGCCTAGCGTTCAGCCTTAACTTGCTAACACACTAAGCATCTTTTACCATACTCTGCAACATCTTTCTTCATTCCTTTTCACCAAAAATGCTCTTTCAAATCTCGATACATCCTCATACTCCCTGGGTGCATAGCATAAGGAGCATTGTGCGCTTCATCAAGAATCTCATCTTTCAGCTTTAACATTTCTAGAATACACAATCTGTTGCCTATCACCATCAATCCATCTTCTCTTATCTTTATTTCAGAAGGTTTACCACTTTTAATCTCTTCTCGGAGCCTGCTCAAATACTCATCTTGCTTCTGTAATCCCTTAATCTTCCCATTCAGCACTGGCCTCATTCTAAAATTAGCCAATACACAATTAGGCTCGACTTGCCTTAATGTTACCTTAATCCTGGCTAATTCCTTTAACAAAGGAACATACACTGTCTCCACATGTGTCATAGTAGACTTCCTACTCAGTGCATCCGCTACTACATTAGCTTTCTCCGGGTGGTAATCTATCATTAAGTCATAATCTTTTAACAGATTTAACCACTTTCTTTGTCTCAAATTCAACTCTTTTTGGCTCATCAGATACTTAAAACTCTTGTGGTCTGTAAACACCCTTATGGTGACTCCATACAAGTAATGCCTTCAAACCTTCAATGCAAAAATTATGGAAACTAACTCCAAGTCATGCGTAGGATAATTCAGCTCATAAGGCTTTAATTGCCTAGAAGTATAGGTAATCACTTTATCACCTTGCATCAACACATAACCCAATCCCTTCCTTGAGGCATCACTATACACTGTATACCCATCACTACCTAAAGGGAAAGTCAAAATCGGTGTAGTTGTAAGCCTATTCTTCAATTCCCCAAACCTACCCTGGCACTCCTCTGTCCACACAAATTTCTGATTCTTCCTTGTCAATTTGGAAAGTGGAGTTGCTATCATGGAAAAGCTCTCCACAAATCTTCTGTAATACCTGGCTAAACCCAAGAAGCTTCTCACTTCAGCTAAATTCTTAGGTGCTTCCTATTTCACAACCGCTTCTATCTTCCTCGGATCTACTCCTTGCTCTGAAATCACATGTCCAAGAAATGTGACTTCCTTTAGCCAAAATTCACATTTGTCGAATTTGGCATACAACTCGTTCTTCCTCAGTGTCTCCAAAGAAATTCTTAAATGTTCCTCATGCTCCTTATCACTCTTAGAATAGACCAAAATATTATCAATAAAGACAACGAAAAATTGGTCTAAGAAAGGCTTAAAGACTCTATTCATCAAGTCTATGAAAGCTGTAGGTGCATTCGTCAACCCAAAAGGCATGACTAAGAACTTAAAGTGGCCATATCATGTTCTAAAAGTAGTCTTTGAGATATCGGACTCCTTTATCCTCAACTGGTGGTAACCCGATCTTAAATCTATCTTAGAAAAGACTCTTGCCCCTTGCAATTGATCAAATAAATGATCTATGCGTGGGAGCAGATACCTATTCTTGATAGTGACATGATTGAGCTTCTGGTAGTCCACACACATTCTTAACGATCTATCTTTCTTCTTCACAAAAAGAACCGGAGCTCCCCAAGGCGAAGAGCTCGGTCTAATGTACCCTTTCTCCAACAACTCTTCCAATTGCTCCTTAAGCTCTTTCAATTCCACCGGAGCCATTCTATAAGGTGGAATTGATATTGGTACATTGGTGCCGTACCCGGAAGAAGCTCAATGGAAAACTTAATTTTCCTAGGGGGTGGTAGTCTTGGTAATTCCTCAGGAAAGACATCTGGAAATTCCATGACCACAGGAATATCTTCTAACTTTCCTTTATCTGCCTTTGTATCTACCATCATTTTCTGTACTGCCAGAGCCGAAATAACTCTAAGCGGACTTGCCTTCCTGTCCCCCATAAACACCACCTTTCTACCGTCGCCCAATTCGAACGCTACTATCTTCCGTTTACAATCTAAGTTGATATTATACTTCTCTAAGGTATCCATACCCAAAATCACATCTAATCCCCCCATCTTCAATGGCATCAAGTCCACCACTGATTATTCCTCACCAAAACATATTTCACAATCTCTATAGACTTGACTAATAATAATACACTGACCGATTGGAGTACTCACCATCAAAGGAGTATCCAATGGGCTCAAATCCCTACCATACACAGTTCTACCCAATGAAACAAAAGAGTGGGTAGAGCCCGGATCAATTAGAACAACAACATCAGTATCAAATAAGTTAACCGTACCAGTCATAAATTCTGGAGCAGTCTTTGCATCCTCCTGTGTCATTACAAACACTCTAGCTGGTGCTTGCCCCCTAGGTCTCCCTGGAAGATTCACTCTCTTAGCTGCATCTGAACTGCCCATTTATGTTGCAGTCTTATGCCCCAAAATTTTAGCCCTCTTCGAAGCTTGCATCTGACTTCTCTCCTATCTTGCATACCGCAGACACTTTCTAGCCATGTGCCCCTTCTCTCCACATTTGAAACAAGCCCCAGTCAGCTTGTAGCAATCCCCTCCATAGAACTTGCCACAATGATTGCACTTAGGTATAGAAGACTTATCCCCTTCTCCTTTTCTACTGCCTCTCGCTGTTGAGGCTTGATGAGAAACAGTAGAAGTCCTCATAGGTCTAGGCCTGCTTGCACCACTACTCCTCTCCTCAGACTGCACAAGGAAAGTCCTGACACTTCTCCCGGGCATAGAAGTACCACCTCCCATCTTGAACTGTTCTCTCCCTTTTCTCCTTTTATTCACGACTCTCTTTATGTTCTCAATGTTCTCCACCCTTAGTCCCACTTCAACCAGCTATTGAAAATCACAAAAATTTTGTACCACCACTTTCTCTCTAATAGCTAGATGTAACCTACGACACTTAGCTGCCTCACTTATCATCATCTCTGCGGCATATCAGGATAGCTGTGTAAACCAGCGCTCATACTCACTCACCGTCATTTCCCTCTGGGTAAGACTCAAAAACTCTCTTTACTTCTGCTAAACATATACCTCAGACAGGTACTTCTTCTTATACACTACTAAGAAATCTTTCCATGCGAGCACTGGCGGTCTCATCTGACTCCCTAGCACACTCTCCCACCAATGCAGAGCATCTCTTTAAAGGAAGTTAGCAGCATACACAACCTTCTCATCATCCTTACAGTCCATTTGATCCAATATCCTCTCGGTCTTTCTCATCCAAGTCTTGGCTTCTTCTAGATCCGTTGTCCCATAGAAATCTATTGCCCCATACTTCTTGAGCTTATCAAATTGTTTCCCCTTTTTAACTGGGGTCGGAGCAGAAGATTGCTGCATCTGGCCCATGGCTTGAGCAAATGCCTGAAACATCCTCGGATCCAATGGAGCAGGCACTTGCTCTTGTAGAAGAGGAGACTCTCGCGTCTATGATCGAACGGGCTCACTACCATGCCCTACAAAAGCCTCAACATTTCTTGGGGCTACTAACTCATTAGTACTCTCCTCCCTTAGCGGAGAGTCAGGTGCAATCGATCCTTACAATACTCCTTGTGTTCTTCTACGAGGTGGCATCTTACTCCTTCAATGTAAACACTAACGATTAGTTTATATTTTATTTTAAAATCTTAATCCCTACATGTATGCATGACATGCATGTCACTTAATGCAATACAAGTAATCACATAGCATAACAATTTATCCTACTATGCATTCTAGGCCTAGGAAAAACCTAAGCTCTGATACCATAAGATGTTGGACCCCGTTCTCGGAGTCCAACAATCCGAAGTCATAACACGTGAGCAAACTCATTTCTTCAACTCATACCGTTACTCTGATTCAATCGACCTTTTTCAAATCAATACCAAAAGCTATAATTTCTTATGGAGAGGTAGAGGAATGTGTTAGGAAACTATTTCTTCAAAAATCAAGTTATTTGGAGGTCGGACGAAGAAGTTATGGCCAAAAGAATCAAACATGATTTTGCCCTCCATCAAATTATACCTAGTTCGGGAAAATTAACATAACTTTCACTAGAGATATTAGATTTAGATTATCTTAGGACAGTTTCAAAGAGGACTTCGAGATCTACAACTTTTGTGAAGGACTTGAAGAGAGATTCTTCCATCTAGAGGGTCAAAATCTCGCATTTCCAAAAGTGTAGAGGGATCAGACAAAGGCATTCGTCTCAGACGAATGAATTCATCTCAGACGAAGATATTAGTTTCAGACAAAGGCATTTGTCTCAGACGAATGAATTCGTTTTAGACAAAGACATCAATCTAAGACAGAGGCATTCGTCTCAAACAAAGGCATTCGTCTTAGACGAAGGAATTCGTCTCAGACGAAGGTATCAGTTTTGGACAAAGGCATTCATCTCAAACGAAAGCATCAATCTAAGACGAAGGCATCAGTTTTAGACAAAGGAATTCGTCTCAGACGAAGGCATCAGTCTAAGACGAAGGCATTAGTTTTATACAAAGGCATTCGTTTCAGACAAAGGCATCAGTCAAAGCTGAGCTTTAACTCAGACAGATGGATTCAATCAAAGCTGAATCAGACGATGAATTCAGTCAAAGCTGTGCTTTGACTTAGACAGATGGATTCGTCTTAGACGAAGCGATTTCTAAGGGGTCTTCCTCACATCACCAAGAGTTCTAAATCGCTTCATTTACTATAATTGTTCCATATGTACATCGTCTGCGACATCCTAACTTATAATGGTCATAACTCTCGACTCCGATATCAAAAAATTGCATACTTTATATCGTTGGAAAGCTAAAATAGTAAACTACAACTTTGTGTAATTCAGCCTAAATTAATCTAGATTTTCCTTGGAAGTTAAAACACAATTTCTACACCTATGAAAAGACTTAAAAAAATGCAACGTAAGACTCGGGAAACCATAAGCAAAAACAACCATATTTCATTAAGAAATCTAAACAAAATTTGGGCCTAGCTTTAATCACATATTAACATGCACATCAATAGCTTAATACAAATACAAATGGATGCTCAATATTTGATATGCTTATAAAGCTATCCAAAGTCACTAACTTAGTTACAAAAGTCTCTAACTATCTTGGAGTTTCTGATGCCTTGCAATGATTGCTAACCAACTCGTTCTGCACCTGAGGAGGGAATAGTGGGGTGAGCTACACAGCTTAGTGGCTAATATATTTATAGCCATTGGCAATTTACCACAAATTCAAGCATATGCACATGTGTATATCCAGCAATTCAAGCATTCTCTATCTACTCTAGCAACTCAAACATTAATCAATTTAGCTCAAAACTCAAAACTCACAACACATAACACTCAAAAGCTTCAAACTTGACAATTCAAATATGCAATGCATAAATAATTGGCTCGAAACAGAATAGAGAAACCGAAGTTTGCACCATGAATAGAATGAGTCCATTTTTGGAGCTTATATGCCATAAGCGGATAGCCGGGAGAAGGCTCTTGTCAACGTGCACGTGACCATCATAATGGTCCCACTCTCGCCTAAACAAAAGCAAAAACACATAATCATGCTCAAAATCATTTTACTATATGCTCATACTTTCATGTTTTTTTTCCTTCTTTTCATTTAATTCAAAATGTTATAACCTCTTTCAAGGTATAACATAATCACAATGCATCATGCATTTCTAATCAAGTCACAACAATTCAATTTCAAGAAATCAACATACACACACATAGGCAAGAATTTTCCTAATAACACAATAACTATAAATAAATTACCCGCCTAATTTCGCTTGCAAAATCCAACTCAAGGTTGTCTTTCCTCTTGCTCTTGGGTAGGTTTTCTTGATTCCCTTTACATAACCAATTTCTATTCAAACAATATTCCAACGAAAAATCCATAAACTTTAATAATCATATAAACAAAAGACTAACAAAATGGGCTTAGATTTAACCTACCCATAGTTTATCTAAGTTAGTAAAACCCAAAACCTTAATTCGAAACCCATGAAAATCAAAATGGGTCTCATCTTCTTTCAATACAACCCATTCTCTACTTCTTTCTCTATCTAAGCAAGAAAGAAAGATGAACTACCCTAGACAAGCTTGATTCTTTCTCTTTCTACGTTTTCTTTCTTCTTCCCTCGCTTCTCTCACGACTTTCTTCTCTTCTTTCTTTCTTCTCTTCTCTTCGTTTTTCTCCTCTCTTCTTTTCTTCTCACGATTTCTTCTTCTTTTCTTTCTTACTCAAGACACATTTGATCTTTTTCTTCCAAAAATACCCCTCTTCTTTGGTTGTCCTTCCCATTTTACCCTTCTTTCATTTGATCTACTAACTCCTTTAGTCCATTAATCACCACACTATACTCTAATTTAATTCTAATCTTTCTATCCAAAATTCTAATTTCTACTCATGCCACTAAATTAATAACTCAATTCTAAGAAAATAAAAATGAAAATAACACAAATAAATAAATCATAAATAAATAATTCAACAAATAATAAATAATTTAGAAAAAAAATTTCGGGGTCCAATATTTTTATCATAAAATATAATATTATTTTATCTTCGCTTATACTTTATAAAATATGAAATGTTAAAGTTTCTAATACAACTTCATATAAAACTTTTGTTTGTCACGCAACAATATTTAATTACATCATTAGCAAGCTATATTTAAGATTTCTTATTCCACACATCTAATTAAGTGATAAATAATGACTTTTTTTTATTTTCATTAATTTTATGATTAGTAAAATAAAAAAGTTATTTTAATCTTATTTTTCTTATTTTTTTAATCTTAAAGAGGTAGATTATCTTGCATTTCTCAAATTTATTTCTCAAAACACTTTTATATGTTTACACTTCTCTAAAAGGTAGGCATTTCAAGATTAGATTTTTGTTTTGAAATTGTCAACCAGCATCTTATGAGTTCATTCTACGTAGGGTTTTTCTAGAAGGTTTGGTAGTTAAGGATTGGTTTTTCTTTCCTTAATTGACTTTTACAGTGGGAGATAAGTCTTCCATAGTTTACTTTTCTTTGTTTTTTTTTTTTATATCTGAAAATTTTACTGATGAGAGAAGTGGATTCAGGTCTTTCATCAATTATGATATGATTTCTCATCAGGTCTTTATTTCATCAATTATGATATGATCCTAACTCATTAAAATCTTTGGTACTTATAATAATGTTTTTATTTCAATGCTTTAACATATCAAAGATATCATTATAAGGTTAAGTAAATGAACAATATTGACTGCTTTAGTGGCAAAGTATCTACATGACAAGAACGGAATGAAAATAATTGAAGTAGGAAATGATACACAAAAGTGATTGTCCGTCAATCTAAATACAGTACAAGTGTATGGTTAGTACCGTCATCTAAAATTAAGAAAATTGGACTAGCCAATTAGCAGGGTTAATTGGAACAAGGTCCTAGGTTCGATTCCCGATAACGGAAGTAGTGGACCGCTCTATTAAGGGGCTGACCAAGATCATACCGTGATTCAATCCTCCAGCGATAATCGGACCTACGATTAGGGGCCTTTGAGATTGGAGATTCAACATTTTAGAACAAGAAAATTGGACCAGCTGATGGTTGCCAATGGCTGGGTGGATCTAAAATATGCGTTAATGTTTATCATAATTTTGAGTTGCCGGCTTATTTTGTCATTGGCGGAAAAATCAAAGAAAACGTTAAATAAGTAAAGTCAATATCTGTGACAACTGAAAGGACTGATTCACCCGCTTGTCTTGGACGAATCAGACGGCTCCTGTTCCAGTTCCAGGTAGCCAAACAATTTAAGAATGACAATAATGTCTCATCGACTCCTCTCTCTACACATTAACTTGATGTTGTATTGGTGCAACCGTCTGCGGTTTACCCTTTGACAGCTCTCTTAACGCTACTTACCAAGACTACCCATACACCATTCCTTACTGTTAACACTCACCCTTTACTAAATATCGTTTCTTGTTTATGGGTTTTGTTTCTTCAGTCCAATTTATTATGAAAATTGGGAGAATAAGAGGGAAGCAAGCGACAATTGTAGGACTAGAACGGAAACTGGTTTAAATATGTTTAGGCGACTGAGATGCTTAATGGGTTTTGACCAAAGAAATTGGTCATCAACCAGAAAAGCTCTCACTAATCATAACCTGCAGAGCCCACCTGTTCATAAACCAAGTGAGACTATACATGAAGTTGCTATTTATATTGACAGGTTTCACAATCTTGATCTTTTTCAACAGGGGTAAGTACTTTTTATGTTGGGTTTTGGTTCGGTGTTCATGATTTGCTTGGTTTATCGTTGTTGTAATTATTTATTAATGATGACACTAAGTAGTTCAATTATCAATGTAGGTGGTATCAGATTAAGGTTTCCTTGCATTTGGAGGGCAAAGAGTCCACCCCTTTGGGAACCCCTGCTCGGGTTGTTCAATATGAAGGTGCTTTTGTGACCACTGCTGCAGTTTGTATCTCTGACGTCTTGTGCATTTCCGTTTCTTAAATTTTTCATTATATTAATCTGATCAAGGAAATCTTTTGTGCAACTTTCTATTGACGGGTCTATGAAAATCATTATACATAAACTGCTGAAGGTTAAGAAAGAGTCTGATTCTATCAATTTTAGGACCCAAACCCTTCGCAAGAACTGTGACTGGGCAAAATTGCGTTTATGCAATTGTAAAGCCTGCTGCAAAGTGGAACTTGCTTTAGTTAATCAATTGAATATAAACTTTTCTAATTCATGTAAGTACAGTGTCTATGACTAATATGTGAATGACAAATTGTGATAGTATTCAAAGTTTAAAATGATTTCAAATGCTTTATTATTCATTTGTGCAAGCATGTTGCACGCGATGCTTTCTGTGGTTTCTCAATGTCTGTAATTTTCATGATCCACGTGATTGGATTATAGACCTAAATGCAGGAATTTTAACCTTTGTTTCAAAATGTTCCTTTCCCCAACCCAAAGCTCATCCATATTCGTTGTATCAGCTAAATGTTCTATTTTGCTTACGGTGAAACCTTTGATCCTGATGAATTATTATAATTCCCTTTAATCTTTTGGTTAGGTACACATATGTTTCTTGATTAATATGACGCTAATCCGAAATGTTCTTGATTGATTTATGTACTTTTCTATTTTGTACTAGTAGCTGATAATCAGTACAATTTATTTGAGATGTAGAGCCTCGACTTGGCTGTGAAGGTGCATATGGGATTTGGAGGATTAATGATGCGGACAACAGTTTCTTAACACAACCTTTTTATATCAAATATTCCAGACAGGATGTTTATCTATCTATCATGATATCTTTCATCCTATCTCTTCATGCAGAGGAGGTATTGAGATCTGTCTTATCTGATAAGAAAGCTACTGGTTATGATATTAGTGGGGATCACAAGCTTTCTCAAACAAACAAAAGTGGCATTTAGACCCATAGATATTCTATTATGTGCATGATGAAATAGGCATGATCAATCATTAGACTAGATATTTTCCATTAATTGAGATGTTCTTAACTATGATATTCTAGGTATGACTAGAATGTTTTGAGAAAATGTAGATCATAGGTATTTTATGGTTTTTTATTGAGGGAAATTCTTCAAATTAATCTAAGTTTCTGAGGATTATATCTGTTGAAGATTTTCATTATCAAGCTTTTATTTGTTGATTGTTAGATTAGATTCTGCTAACAAATATTTTGCATATTGACATGCCTTAACCTTTTCAGGGTGCAATCACTTCGGCTGTTATTTTGAAGTTTGAGCTTATGTATACCCCTCTTATAAAGGATGGGTTAGTTGGCATCGAACAGGATTTCAATGTTTTTTCCTTTCTGTATTAAATTTCATTGTTTCTTCATTTATCCAATAAATTGAAAGGCATATGTCAGTCTGACTCGTCTGAATCACATTGATTGCAACACATCATCTGCAGTTCTCAGTTGGAAACTCCTGTGTATGCACTTCCGGCAGCAGTCCATGAATTTCGGATTCCTCCAAAAGCACTTTTGGGGTTGCATTCTTATTGTCCTATACATTTTGATGGCTTCTATGCTGTCCTTCTTGATGCAAGTGTTCACATCATCATGCTGAAAGCTACTTGCTTATCCCCGTCAAAGGTAACTTTAGTGTCTAAAACAAGCTACATGGTCTTACCACTTCATTTCTTTCTCTTTAATTGTCTTGCCTTGGAAGCCTAAAATAGTTGCTAATATATCCATACTTTATTGGCCATTAGTTGCTAGTTAATTAATGGATCAAACCAAGTATCTAATCTCTCTAGTAATGATGACTTCTAGCTTGCTTACTTCCACCAAATGCTTGATTTGGACCATTTGGTGTAGTTTCTCTCAAATGCTACATTTATCAGGTATTATTGTCACCACAAATCAAGATAGTGATTAAGTCTGGATACTGATCAGTGACTCGGCCACTATACTACTCCAATTTCTATAGTGGATAAATAGTTGGCTTAGGAAAATAATAAAAACCAGATTGAAATACCAGTTTGACCTCACAATAATGAGTCAAAAGCTAGATGGACAAGGAAAAAATTGGTAGAAGCTTGAACTGACTTGAGGACGAAAATCCTTGTGGTATAGTAGTGTAAAAAACCCAAAGACCATTATACTTGATTTTAACTATTTTAAGTTAGTAACATAATTTTTTTTTCATTAGCTTAGATTTGAAGATATTTATAAAAACAATTATGAGCTAAAAATTGAATGAGAATTGACCACCATTTCTACCATTGAGCCACTAGTTGAACCAAAAACTTGGTTTCTTGGACAAGGTTTGTCTAATTCTAATAATTATGAATCAATGTAGTCATGACTAGTCATTTTAGAATCTGTGTCTATACATATGATGTTGATATTGTATGTTAGCTTGGTTTATTCAAGTTGATTGTTGATCTAGGAAAGCTTAAGACATCGATGTTTAACATAATTCAATAACAACAATGACGTGAGAAAGAAGAATTCAAATGATGTCTTCCATTGAAATCTCTATTCCCACAACTTTAATACCATGCAAAGGAAAATCTTCTATGTTTTTAGGCAGTTTGTTAACTCCTGAAACATGTTCTGACAAATTTCTTTGAGGCTCTTTCTCTTTTAGGAGGAAGAAAGAATGGTGAAAGGAGTGTTATAGTCTTATTATTATAAGATATGTAAATGGAGAGGAATATTTTCTTGAAACCTATGAGGTTCGTAAATTGTATGAGGTTACCATTGTCCATTGTTTTTTGAGTATATCATTTCCATGCAATAAGTTGTGGAATTTGAATTCTTTTTTGAACCTTAATTTACTAAAAAGTTCATGTTTGTTTTTGTTAACATTATATGCCTAATGGCCAGGATTTGAGTCAAGGGGCATCGCCAAATTCTAAGCAGATTGTGCTCATTAAAGCATTACTACAAGCGCATGATATATTTTGTGAAGATATGGAAAAACTATGCAAAGCTATAGACCAAGTTATTGACTTGGGCAATTCTATTTCCAATATGGGTCATGCAAAATTTCCTTTCATTTCCCCATGTATTCTCCATAATATGGATTACAATTCTCAAGCATCGTACAAGCTGGTGAATGGTGTTAAGGTACTGTGTGCTCCTGATATCAATGATGTTGAATCTAACTTTCTTGCTTACTTGAGTTAAGGTGAATCTGTCACATATTTGTTTATTAAATGTTTCCATTTTGTTTAAACAGAAAGTATATGGTAGAGCAGATCTTCAAAATGATGCGTTTCTCTATTCATTATCTCAAGATGATTTGTCGAAAATAATCCATTCTTTGGGGAACCAAATTCTCTTTATATGGAACCAATTTTTGACATTCCACAGGTATGTCTAATTATTGATTCGTTTCTTATAGCTTTTTGAGTTCCTCACTAATATGTAAAATTATGATTTTCTTTTACCCAACAGTTTATGAAAACCTTTTAAATTACCACCAATCTTTGTAACCCTTAGTATATGAGAAGAAAACAGTAATTTACTCTTATGTGCTTTCATTTACAAAGTTATCTCTTTTTCTTAGATTTGAGAACCGTTATTGTTTGCTGATTTTCCAACTAGAAGATAGTGTATCGAACCTCATATTTCTTTCTACACTCCAACTCAGTTATAATAAGTGTTAATCGCGCCAAGGCCCTTGTGATTTGAATTTATCCCTAAAGGTTCAGTTATAATTGGTAAAATAGATCTTTCTATACATTTTTTGTTCATATATATATATACACATTCATATTTATGATAAATTGTATTGAAATAGAATTGATTCCGTAACTAGTATGTAGAAGTTTTTTCGGTTACAAGATGATATTCATAATTTGTAGGATTTATTTTAATAATCTTCAAATACAAAGACCTCAAGGGGATAAATCAAACCACAAGTTTCTTTTAAGCAACAATACGATAGACTGCCTTCATGTATAAACCCTAAATACCCTTGGAAATGTGTTTCTGGTTGTTGTTAATAAACAATTCTCCTTTTCCAATTTCATGTCAGTCTGGGCTTGCTTTTAACTTGGGTGTTCTATTGATTCTATTCCATGGTAAAGGGGTTAGGTAATTTCATTGATACCTTTCTTGGCAATGGATGTCACCTGTTATTGATCTAGAATAAAGGTTGCAACTTTTTGAAATCTGAATCAGTAAGACCCTTAAAATTTTATGTGAGGACTCTTAATATTGAAGTCCGAGTTGTCATCAATCCTATGGGTTGTGTGCTTCTAAAATTTGAAAATTCTCCTATAATTCTTTTCTAAATAAATTTAGATTTATAAGGATAATGATTTATATTATTAGTTTACTTACATATTTAAATAATTAATTCAACTAATAAGTTAGTTTAGTAATTCTTTCTATTATGTTTAAGAATTTTCTAGGCAATATTATATATGTTGATGTAGGACGAATAGATGTATCATACTAGTGGTTAAGACCCATCAAATTTATAAATTTTTGTTGCTGGAATTTGAGTTTTAGGTTTGAAATTTCAGCTTAGATTGCTGGAATTTCAAGTTTGAAATAGCTAAAATTTTCAGATCTGATATGGCTGGAATTTTAGGTTTGATATGGCTCGAATTTAGGATTTTGGTTGCTGGAAATTCAGGTTAAAATATTGGAATTAGTGCGGTAAACAAGTAACGTAAGGTAGGAATTAGGAATCACTCCTATAGTTTAAGAATTACTCTAATAAGAAATAATCACACCTTTTAATTAAAAACTTAAGTTTATAGAAAAAGAATTTATTATTGAAGGGCTTAGTATTCTTTTATATATATATATATAAATATAATCACACCTTTTAATTAAAAACTTAAGTTTATAGAAAAAGAATTTATTATTGAAGGGCTTAGTATACGTATATATATAAGTTCTTAGAATCCTTATTTTAAACTAATCCAAAGCATGAATCCTATTCTAATAAAAATTCTGTATTCTTAAATTAGTTTAAGTCTGAAACAACTAGAATAATATATCTTCAATTAGGATAATGTATCTAACTTACTACTACTTTCTATTTAATAAGGAAACCTAGTATAAACTAAATTTCAGCCCTTGTTGTCTTTGTTATCACCTCAACTTCTACTTTTCATTCCACCAAATTAAAGCTTGTAGTTGATTAATTTTCCCGCTTTTTAATTTCTTTTATAAACTCTTAGTTCTTTTGCATCAATTCTGCTTGACTTGTATGAAGTCGTCGTCAACGTAGAATGTGACAAATACTGATCATGTAAGTTTGGATTCAACTTTTGAAATTCAGATTCTAAAATTTAAGTGCTATTGTGAATTGATTTTTCTTTCAACTTGATAGGAAACCATCGATATCCACCAACTCTAGTAGCTACAATTTGTTCATCAAAAACATCTTCCATCTCCTCTTTAAGATGGGGAATAGCTGGAATGCTCATAGCAACAATAGGAGATTGTGTATCATCATATCCATGATAAGTTTGCACCATTAACGATAGGATTCCCATGTTACTTGGTAATTCCAAAACATAAGCATTAACTTATTTTCTTCAAGATCATATAAGGTCTAACATTCTATTAATGAAGTTTCTTATATATTTCTTTTGAAAAACAATTTTTATGAATACTTATGATTGCATATCCGCTTCGTTGAATTTCACCAATCGGCGATGCTGTTCAGCACGTTCTTTTTAAGTCAAGTTATTAGTTATTATCTTTCTCTATATCTCATCAATGATTTCGCTCAAGTGTTCTTTAACACTAACTCATGTTATCAGTGCTAAAGGAACCAAATCAATAGGCTTCCTTGGTTGAATTCTTAAAACTATCTCAAAAGGACTCTTACCAGTTGAACTATTGTATGCAAATTCTGTATTTGATTCTAGGAATATGAAGAATCACATTTTTCGTAAGATATCATCTATTAATAAGTTTCTAGGAAGAATTAGGTTCCAATAATTCACATTGTCCTTGACCAAGCATTTTAACAAGTCCTGCGAGCTTCTATTCACTACCTCTATTTGTCTATCGGTTTGGGGATGGAAAGAACTTGAAAAACTAAAGCTTAGTGTTCGGTGTTTTTCATAGAGTTCTCCCAAAGTAACTCATAAATTTCACATCTTGATTAGAGACAATGGTTAAAGATAATCCATAGAGATATGTAACCTCGTTGAAGAAGAGTTTAGCAATGTGAACAACATCATAAGTCTTGGAATAATATAAGATAAGGATAGGGAATTTCTTCTTGCTTGACCTACCATCTTACTCTAAACCTACATCTAAACTTGTACCTCAAAATCAACAAGAAAGAATCTGCCCTTAACAATGTAATATTTGACAAGGTGTATTCAAGGAAGAAGATGATTATTCCTTGATTATGCAAGTCCTAGACTCCAACCTAGATCTTGATAATGAGGTAATAATTTTTAGTGAAACTAAATCTCATAAAGCCTTCCTTGTTAGCTAGGTGCCATTGTCATCCTTTAATGCTATCCAAGGATTTAACCTATGAGAAATGAAAATAAGTTATAAATATGGAAATGGATGCATTAGAAAAAAATAAAATTAGAGAGTTGATGAAGCTGTAGTAAGGAAGAAGCATATGGGTTGTACATAGGTTTACACAACAAAGTATAAGGCAGATGGATCAATTGAAAGATATAAGATAAGATTGGCGACCAAAAGCTGTACTTAAACTTATAAAATTGACTTCCTAATGAATTTTACTCTAGTTGCAAATATAAATATAATTCCCTTATCTTTAGGAGCTAACTATGATTGAGAAGATGTCAAGAGTGTGATAGGAATAGTAGTAGAGAATTGTATTATTTACGTAGATGTAGGTTACAGTAGCAGTATAACTCCTGGAAGATAGCTCCCAGGCCAATAATCAGATCATGCCCTCCTGTATCAAACACATTGGCATTCACCTGAAACTCCTCCTCATTCAGCTCCAACTTAATTCCCTTGCAAAGCCCTTGTGAGAAGGATCGATGACCATCCCCCAACCTAACCCCAAAAATTCTGGTTGCGATTGTCAATGGTTCAGATATGCATGGAAGGGACGACGCTATATTGGTTTATGAACCTTCGGGAACTCGACCCACGCATGACGTGGGAGAGATTTTCCCTTCCCCATCGTACCCCTACGGATGTAGGTTTGGATGGCTTAGTGGGTTGATTACTAATACTAGTACTAGCATACTGATAACTAGGAAGGGTGCTAACAGAGTGCATCGACAAAGAATCTATATGAAAGTGCCTCCAGGTTATAAGAATAATTTGTCTATTCAAAGTATTTGTAAATTGAAGAAGGCCTTGTATGCACAATGGAAGTAATGGTGATAAGATCTATCATATGAAGTTCTATGATCTTTGTAGTTAAGTTTAAATTCAAAATAAGATGTTGATGTCCTTAAGGTTATGTATGTCAATGGAAGTGTTTTGTTGCTTGTGAACAATTGCAAGTTGTACATGTTCTAACTACCTAATCTTTATTTTTCTACTTTTCCATCTTTGAATAGGCTTTGTCATGCACAATAGAGTATCTTTTTTCCTTTTTGTTTTTATTGTTTTTGGTTCCCCTTACACAATCTTGTATTTCATGTGTTACTTTCACAATAACCCTTTATGTGGGAAAAAGCTTTTAGCTCCTTTTTGGTTGAAATATTTTAAATGTTTGCTTTAAGACATGGTCTAATTCTATTGTATGTCAATCTAGAGCGAACAAGGAAAAGATATTGGATTATCTTCATGATACTTGGGCTGAGGATAGAAGAGTTGAATGTTCAATATGGATGGTGTACTCCAAGGATGAGGTACCACCTTATTCCATGAGTAGTCAGGTTGATTCTTCTTCTTGCCAGAGTCCCCTTCGAAAATTGTCAAGCCCACAAAAGTTAGCTTATGATGTAAGTAAATGTTGGTTTTACCTTCTAAATGTTATTTTGTTAGTTGCACAAAGTTAAAATTTTCACTAAAATACATGTTAGACTAACATTTTGGAGTATTTAAAATAAACCTTAACGTTTGCAAAACATTCAAAATAAATCCTTAGTAAATGGAAATTTGGATGAAGTTAAAGTTTCGTTCATTATGTTCCGCATCATTTCTGACGTGGTATGAGTTTAATATAATATTTTGTTTGTAGCGTGAGCCTGTATACATGTGGCATAATGGGACTCATACTTTAGATTAAATCTAAATTAATTTAAGTTTATTTTCTTTAATTATGTTTAATTTTTAATAAACCTTAATTGAACTTAATTAAACTAATTTAATCTCAATAAACTCTAGTTAATCTAATTTAATCTTAATTATTACACCAACTCAGTAGCAGATATTCATTACCAATCATAGAAATCCTAACAGCCAAATAGGCTCATCTTCTTTTCTAGACCCTAACATCCATTGCAAAACAACCTTTGCTAGTCGATGTCACTCTGAGGAGAAGCAACCATTGTACCTAGCTAATAACATGCGACCATCTTGTCACCATAATGTGTCTCCTATAGCCATAACACCATGGTGAGCAGTAGCAACTATCGTCTTTAGCCACTCATTGTGTCACCGCTATCTTTGTCTACACCATTTACAAATCTCCCCCTCCTTGTTGTCTAGAGTGATGATCATATAGTTCTTTCTCCTAGACAACTGCGACTTCAACCACCAAAGAGGGCAGTGGCAACTGAGCATTGACAATCAACCCTTCACAACCTTAACCACCACCAATAATCACCATAAGAAGGGGCAATTTAAAACAAGACTCGAAGCTTTTAGGTCTTTTAATCAAATCCAATTTTACACGTTCCGATTTTTCCTTTGTCTTGGCAATCAACATATGTGAGTTTCCAAAAATCCAGATCATATCTATTATCTTGATTGTAAATTAAAGTATGTGGGATTAGTGCTCGATTTCTAGATTGGAGAAGAGAAGAGAAGTTGCCAACGATGAAGAGGGCTTGATAGGGGTTAAGAGGAACTGAGATTTCAAATTGAAAATTTTGAATAATTAAGATTAAATTAGGTTAATTAGAGTTTATTGAGAATAAATTAGGTTAAATTAATATTTATTTAAAATTAAACAGAATTAAAAAGTTAAATTTAAATTAATTTAAGTTTAATCTAACATGTGGGTCCTATTATATCACTTATGGCCCATGCTATAAATAAAATATATTAACTGCTTAAGATTTATTTTGAACGTTTTGCAAATGTTAGGAGTTATTTGAATACTCTGAAGCGTTACAATATAATTTATATTTTGATGAAAACATTAAGATTAAATTTACACTTTTTGCCTTTGAACAAAATCTAGAACTTCAACAAGTTACTAGCCACACTTAATAGATTGCCATGTTAGGAATTAATAGCACTGGATTGTACCATGACCTCTTGAATATGTAGAAATTATCCTCTTTCATATGCCTATCAATGTTCACTAATTTTCTTGGTATTCGTGTACTCTTTACAGCCTGCCCAATGGGCTACCATGCATGCTGAGCTTCATCGGCAAAGTATTGCACAAATGAGGGTATGTAGGTAGTGGTTATTTTGCAATGTTTCATCTCAGTTAATTCTTATAAATCTATGGCTTCCATCCAGATCAACAATCGATCACTTCAAGATATGCATATGTTTGGAAATCCTTCGTGTGTTCCTATTGTTACTATAGAGCGTGTTGTGCACCCACCACTGCAGACCTTGAATGGAAACATATTTCTAGGTCATTTGGATCAGAAAGATACCCCAAATTTTCCACGTGGAGTAATTGGGACTGCTAAAGGATCAAATAACTTTAACTCAGAGAAGGATGGTAAAGTTCTGAAAATAGTTGTCTTCGTACATGGATTTCAGGCATGTTTCTTTTTTACTTATTAATTATGTTAGGAGCTTAATTTTGTGTTATTTTTTGATTTTCCGTCATTATCTTCCTTCTACTGCGGTACCAATTATGGAAGAGCCTATATGGTATACTTGTAGCACTTCTTTAAATAAATGGAACCTTATATCCCTTTATTCTGTTTTTTTTTTCAATTTTATTTTATTTTATGGGGGAGGGGTAAGTTGCAAAGACAAGAAGATATCAGTTTTGACACGGCAATAATTTAAAATGCAAGGACAATAATTTTTTGTAAGAATGCACGATGACAATAATTTTTTTAAGCTGTCAATCTTCATTTCAAACTTGAAAATAATTGAAAAACAACACTCTGACATAAGCTTGTGCGTCCAATTGTTGCACAAAGCATTCATACAAGACTTCTTTTTCTGCATTACTCTTCTCATCAATCTTTTATGATTGTTATGGTTTGGGTTATTTATACAGAATTAGCTACTTGTACTTCTAGATTCATCTGTATGTATAACTATATATCAAGAGGTGTTTGATATTATTTTGTGAATATTGCTAGTAATATGTAAAATTTGTTAAATGAAAAACCATTGAATAGTAAATGTAAACTGTTATGTTAATTGTAGTTCCAAAATAAATCGCTTTTTGACAATGAACATTAATTTTTTCTTTGGTTTTTAACAGAAGAAAAACATGGAAATGGAAAGAGAACTGTGTTGGGAACATGAAAAATTTTCCACAATTGAGCAGGCCTTAACTGTTCCTTTTCTATGTTAATTGTTTGTTATTTTTGGTGAATTTCCTAGTAAATAGAGATAATGATATCACCTCACTGGATCACAATAGGGGCATCACCTGGACCTACGACTTATTCGGAATCAATGGCTTCTGATAGATCCCAAAATAGAGTTTCTTATGTCAGAAGCAAATGAGAATAAAACACATGGGGATTTCAAGGAAATGGGAGTAAGGCTGGCACAGGAAGTTGTATGTTTCATCAAAAGGAAAATGGATAAAGCCTCAAGGACTGGACGTTTAAGAAATATTAAGCTTAGCTTTGTTGGTCATTCCATTGGTAATGTCATCTTAAGAGCTGCATTGACAGGTATATTCATCTGAGAATGGAGGGTCTTTTGATCAATTTCTCTGGCAAACATTGTGCTAAATTGATTGGTTATCCATTTTTCTTGGCTTCCCCCTTTTGTCAGAAAGCATTTTGGAACCATATCTCAGATACTTGCATACTTATCTTTCTTTATCTGGGCCACATTTGGGGTACATGTACAGTTCAAACACATTATTCAACTCTGGTCTGTGGCTCTTGAAGAAGTTTAAAGGCACACAATGCATTCATCAGCTTACGTTCTCAGATGATCCAGACCTCACAAACACTTTCTTGTACAAACTGTGCAAGGTACCGTAAAGACCTCCAAATTGTTGTAGATCCAATATGAAATTGTCCTTTTTACATGTTCTATTTTATGTGTGTGTGTGTGTGTGTGAGAGAGAGAGAGAGAGAGAGAGAGAGAATATATCATATATGATGTCTATGCATCTGTCGAAAACTTGGACCAACATAAATAGTGGCCAAACACTGCATTGGGCACTAAGTTATGCATTTTTTTTTCCTATTCCAGGAGAAGACACTGGAGAACTTCAAGAATATAATCCTGTTATCATCACCTCAGGTATCACTCTTCTTCTGATATGCTTGAAATAGATTATGTTATCTTGTCGTTACACTTGATTCTTTTGATGGATTTAATTATGAGGAGTTCTAAATGGTGTTAGGACTGAAATAGAAGAAATTACAGTAGGAGGCCTTTGAAATGGGAAATCAGTACAAGCAAAAGAACTAAAAAATTATAGTCTTCGTGCATTCTTGTAGACTATTTTAATTCTTCAAGCATGGAATATGTTCCTATTGCCTGCAAAGAAACTTTGTGATGACTGACAACCTGCTGTTTTCATGTTCCCTTGTCTAGCATGTATTCATTTGTTTGTAGGGAAGATTTTCAATTCCAAATTTGTTTCTGTATATCCAGGATGGTTATATTCCTTATCATTCAGCCAGGATTGATATGTCTCCAGCATCCATGTTGGATTACACAAAAAGGGGCAAAGTCTTCTGGGATATGCTAAATAATTGTTTGAACCAGATTCAAGCTCCATCCTCTGAGCCTCGAATTTTCATGCGCTGTGATATCAGTTTTGACACATCTTCTCAGACTAGGAACCTGAACACCATAATTGGAAGGGCTGCTCATGTGGAATTCCTTGAGTCCGACATATTTGCAAGGTTGATTATGTGGTCATTCCCGGAACTGTTTTGTTGATAATGGTGTACCTGCATTGAGTTCCTTATTTCTTATCACCCTCCACAACATTTGTTGTTCAATGAGAGAGAATTCAGTTACCCGAAAGATGTTGGTCCACCAGATGCATTACCTTGTGCTCTCATGTTGTTTTTCATGAAAGCCAATCCTTCAAGACATCTTGCAGGTGGGGTATCTGATGAATGTGAATGAACGCTAATCACATGGGACTGGTGTCTCAGAATTCTGTGGTTGAACCTTAAACAATGGAAAAGATTGACTTCACAACAATTTTGCCTTCCCGGTTTACTGGTGACCATTCTGGTTTTTGAAGAAAGAGATTGTTTTGTACCAGACATTTAGCAATGTGATGAATATGGTTGGGGGGAGTGATTTTTGGGATTGCTGATGTACATAATCTTTCTTTGTTGGTATGAGGCGAGGCGAGGATATAAATTCACAGGAGTTTCTGATATACAGTTTGCGTGAAGGAAAGAAGAAATGCTTCACACACTGTCCAAGTCAAAATGCAGAACAGAAGACTCGTACTATTATCGCTTCAATACACTGCTCTCCTCGGAGGGATTCTTTATCCGTTAGAAATAAACAATACCTATATGTTTGTTTATATTGTGAAGTATTCCTTTTGTATGGACTAGCATGTATAATGCTTTGATATGATTGGTTGGAAGATATCAATGAAAAACTTCACTATAGTTGAATCACGTTCTTGTTGCCAACTGCGTCTTCAAAATCACCAAACCATTGGTCATTGCTTAATTTCTCTGTAAGCTTTTCCCATTGAAAACTGACTCAATCCCTCGTATAAACGGCTTTATATCTTCAAGGTTGGGCTGTAGAGAATCTGAAGAAAGGATAGATTTGTGGGGTATGAATGTGATCTTGGAAGTAATGGAGTAGATTGCCATTTTCGACAGCTGTATTGAGGCTTGCGAGAAGGCGTTATCTACCAGTATTCTTCCATCATCTTTTTTTGCTTCTCCCTCCTGTCCTGTTCCCAATTCTCTCCATTATTTTATCTCTCCTCTCTTTTTGTTGTTGGTTAGCTACAAAATGGAAAGTAGCTTTGGTTGGCTACTTTTTTGGACAAGGGACTGGCATGTTCCTTGGTGCAACAGTGGGCGAATTATAACTAGAGAAAACTTGGCTTGGAGAATACCTTAATCAGTGAAGATTATTTCTTCATCTTCAACTTAATTAACATGGAGTCTTAGCATGTTCAAGAAAGACCTGTTCCTTGGTTCAACAGTGGGCGAATTATAACTAGAGAAAACTTGGCTTGGAGAATACCTTAATCAGTGCAGATTATTTCTTCATCTTCAAGTTAATTAACATGGAGTCTTAGCATGTTCAAGAAAGACCTTTACTGGCGAGGAAATGAAAACCTCAGGTTCATTGACATGGGGTCTTAGCATGTTCAAGGAAGACCTTTATTGGAGAGGAAATGGAAACCAGGTTTTACAATGGGCAAATTGAGGTTGGACTCTGTTGAGACTCGTTATAGTCAACAATATAGTAGGAAGAAAAGGGGTGGGCAGATCAGTAATTTGGAGAGTGTGTAGGGGTGTGGGGAGAAATATGATGCTGAGCTGGTGAGTTAGTTAGATAATGGGGGAATAAAAGGTCTAGTGTGGGACAGATGAGGATCTTATCTATGAATTGGTTATAATGATTTTGTAGTGAGGAGGTTAGCTAGCCCTCAAAGTCTGGCATATCAATACACTGAATACATCGATATTTTCTTCATTCTTTCTTCTTTTTCAGCTTTCCTTATTGATATTATGCCAAAGTTCTTGTGTTGCTGTTGAGTATTGTGATAGGAACTTGTTAGGATTTTGGATCCTAATAATTTGGTATCAGAGCAGTAAGGTGCTGCGATGGTTGTGACTAGAATGAATTCTAGAGTTGATAATATTGAACGTGAGATGCTGAAGTTGACGGAAGACTTGGGAACAATGGATGAAAAGATGAACATGGTAGAGAAAAAGGTCGATAAAATGGTCGGGGACATTGCTTCCTTGTTTGAATGTTTGAGACAAATCCAAGAGTCCTTGGGCAATAGAAGTCGGGAGAAAGCACCGCAAGAGGAGGTCGATGATATTACAGATTCAAGGAGTCAAGCTGAAATACCAATGGAAGAAGAGTTGATGATGAAGGAGAAGATTCATAGAAGGTTGGAAATCCCGTTGTTCTATGGAGAAGATCCGTTGGGGTGGCTGTTTAAGATAGAACGGTACTTTGATCTGAATGGAGTTTCGATGGCCAGGAGACTAGCGGCGGTAGTAGTATGTATGGAGGGTGAGGATTTGAGTTGGTTTTTGTGGCGAGAAGGGTGGTCGCCGATGAAGGACTGGTCGACTTTTAAGACAGCAGTGGTGCGTCGATTTGGAAGGGCTCAGGCTGGAAATCCCCTATCAGCTCTCATGAGGTTACATCAGCTGGGTACGGTGGCAGAGTATAATCGGGAGTTTGAGATGGTGTCGTCGATGTTAAGAGAAATTCCGACAGAAGTGGTAACGGTAGCCTACATCAATGGGTTGAAGGAGGAAATAAAGACAGAGTTGCAGCTGATACAAACCGATTCGTTGGTGCAGTTGATGGAGATGGCGCTAGTGACTGAAGGTAGGAATTGGGCTCTTTGGAACCCATCTATCCAAAACGTTAAGGGAGTTAGAACCCAATTCGGGTTAACCGGGTATGGGGGTGGAGAAATGGGTAATAAAAATTATCCAACCCACGGTAAAAACACTGTCATTTCCCCTTTACCAAATACGTTGCTCGGGAGCCCTAATCGACTAGTGGAGGGAAATCGAGCTACGCCGTCTCCCACCACACCGAGTCCAAGGGTGAACTCTTACCCAAATCGGATGTTCGAAGGTCGGCGACCACAACGGAGGAACTCTCCTTACCCATTTAAGCGTCTGACAGCTGAGGAGATCCAACGGAAGAAGGAGCAAGGTCTGTGTTATAGATGCGACGCTAAATTTGGACCTGGACACAGATGCGGCGAGAAGCAATTTCATATATTATTGAAGGATGATGAGCAACTCGACGATCTACAGGAAGAGGAGGCTGACCTAGTTAACCAGGTACTGACACTCAAACCTTGTCTTGAGGGGGACGGTTCGTCCACATTGGAAGAGCTGGAGCTATCTGTGAGTTCGGTGTTGGGGATAACGGGGCCTCAAACCTTTAAGGTGAAAGGAAAAATTGCAGAAAAGGAGCTAGTTGTGTTGATTGACAGTGGGGCTTCCCACAATTTTGTGGGAGACGGCTTAGTTGGAGAGTTGGGGTTGACGGTGAGCAACACTAAACCGTACAAGGTGAGGCTTGGGAATGATTGTAAAGTCCAAAGTGTTGGAGTTTGTGAGTTGGTGGAGGTGGTCATTCAAGGTACAACCATGAGGCAGAATTTTTTTCCTTTTGACATGAAGAGTGTGGATATAATTCTGGGGGTGGAGTGGTTAGAAACGTTGGGGTACATACTTATTAACCTTAAGAAACAGGTTATGAAGTTCAGGAGTAATGGAGAAAAAGTAAAGTTCTATGGGGAGCCTTGTCTCAATTCAGCAATGGTGTCTTTCAAAACTATCTGCAAGCTCCTGCAGCAGGGCGGCATTGGTTATGTAGTGGAGGGAAGAAGAGAGGAGGTTGTACACGAAGTGTCTGCACTGGAAGCTGTCCACCAGCAACAGCTAGAAATGAAGCGTGTCACCTACAGCATTGCAGCAGTATTGGAGGAATTTGATCAAGTCTTTCAACCCATTTCAGGATTACCCCCTCAGCGGGATATTGATCATGTTGTCACATTGGACCCAGGGGCGAAACCTCCAAACTCCAGACCCTATAGATATCCTTTTTACCAAAAGAATGAGATAGCAAAGTTGGTGAACGAGCTGCTAGCTTCTGGTGTGATCCGAACAAGCACTAGCCCATATTCCAGCCCTGTTTTATTGGTGAAAAAGAAGGATGGTGGTTGGCGTATGTGTGTGGATTATAGGGCCTTGAATAAGGTCACTATCCCTGATAAGTACCCAATTCCATGCATTGATGAGCTAGGAGGTTCGGTGGTGTTCTCAAAGATTGACTTGAAGTCCGGCTATCACCAAATAAGGGTTAAGGAGGAAGACATACCTAAGACGGCTTTCCGGACGCATGAGGGGCATTATGAGTTTAGAGTCATGCCTTTTGGGCTGACAAATGCTCTTGCCACTTTCCAGTCTCTAATGCATCGAATCTATAAGCCCTGTTTGGGGAGGTTTGTCCTTGTGTTTTTTGATGACATCCTTATCTATAGCAAAAATCTAACAGATCATGTAGCCCACCTAAGAGTGGCATTACAGGTGCTGGTCGACAATCAATTAGTAGCCAATCTAAAGAAGTGCAGTTTTGGGCAGCAGAAACTAGAGTACTTGGGGCATTACATTTCGGCAGAAGGAGTTTCAGTTGATCCTTTAAAGATAGATAGCATTCAAAATTGGCCAGTTCCGAGATATGTCAAAGCTTTGAGAGGTTTTTTGGGGCTGTCGGGATACTACAGGAGATTTGTAAAAGGGTACGGCAGCATAGCAAAACCCCTGACTAACCTGCTTTGCAAGGATAAATTTCAGTGGACAGCAGAAACATAGACTGCTTTCGAAGCCATGAAGAAGATGTTGACCAGTTCACCGATACTGATCCTACCAGACTTCACCAAACCTTTTGTGGTTAAGACTGACGCGTCGGGAACCGGTATTGGGATAGTGTTAATATAACACTCCACTCCCGAGTGACCTGAATCCGATATCGTTGGTGATATCCGAGTCCGTGCCCCGCGAGGGTGGCGTACTACATCAGTCGGTGAAGCTCGGTATACTTTTTTTT
>JAOSBM010000005.1:16946374-16957534 GCA_027568955.1 Erythroxylum tenue | reverse complement strand
AGGTTAGCTAGCCCTCAAAGTCTGGCATATCAATACACTGAATACATCGATATTTTCTTCATTCTTTCTTCTTTTTCTGCTTTCCTTATTGATATTCTGCCAAAGTTCTTGTGTTGCTGTTGAGTATTGTGATAGGAACTTGTTAGGATTTTGGATCCTAACAGACTTCAATCTTGTTTGGGCAAACTTCTATAAAGTTCCTTTAGAGTACTTTGAAGGTTTGAGCTACATCATTAGTTTCTACTGCAGATTGGCTTTGCTCGAGTATGTATGAAAGTATATATGGAGGACTCACCTAATTCTATCAAGATCATGAAATTCAATGAAGTAGGGGACTTGGTGGAGGACAATATTCAGGTTACTTACTCTTGGAAAACATTGAAGAGAGGTATAGTGAAAGTCTGGAGAACTAAACTCCAAGAAGATCAAGATGCAAGTACCCATGTACTGTAGTATTAGATCTTCCAAAGAATGTGCAGAGTGATGCTCTTAAGGAAAGTTCTCTGAATATGTATAAGCTTGCAAAAGGTGAAAATGGTATTCCAACTATTCCTTTGGAAGACTGTAAGATTTAATTTTTAACATTCTAAGCAATATTACAAGCATATAATTCACCCAAGAAGAATAGGTGGAGATAGGCTTATGAAAGATCAAGAAGAATAGGTGGAGATAGTCCTAGCTTAAAGGTTGCCTTTAACTACACCATTTACTCCATTTAGAGAGAAAGCAACAATAGAATGTTAAGAGGTTAATGGAAAATTGTGCACTATCTTATAAGATCATTTGTTGGTCTAGATAAACATTACTAGCCCATAAAGCAAATGTTAATTTTAGTGCACCAATGAGATTTAGATGGAATATTTGATTGTATTCTTCTTGAAAGCTCATATCCTTTAAGTTAAGTAGGGATGTTACTAATATAACTATTGATATGTAGTAAATGACATGAGTACCAGGCAAAAGATTGTTGGTACTTTTTTGTAATGAAGCCCTTAATAGGTTTGGTTAATGACATTCTTTTACTTAAACAAAACTTGATCAGTGAAAATTTTAAAATAATAATAATAAAGAGAAAGGAAAAAGAGAGACATAATTGATTTGTAGTGGTTTAGTTAAAGAACCTTTTAACTATATGTACTCCCTAAGCTCCATTTAAGAAATTCACTTCCTTTAATGGTTAAAGAGGAACCCTCCATAGATCTTCGTTTCTCTTATTTAAAGATGAATCACTTATAAATTTTATTTTCAAAGGTGAAGAGAAAGCTTGAACGAATCAATTTCTCTCTTAATTGATATTTCAATCAATCAAATACAATTGAAGAACTCCTTTCTTGATCATATCAATACAACAAGAGTTTATATAATGCTCACATACATATGAACATAATGAAATTATCTCAAAATATTTCCAAGACTCTCTTTAATTTTAATGATCCTTCTTACAACTCATATATGCTTTATTTATACTAAAAAAATATGATTGCTAAATACGTAAATTAGTTATTATAATGACTGAGGGCGAGCCTTGGGCAGGCCTTATTACAGTTATTATATTGGACACCCCGCCCTTGTGAACAGTGTACAGAAGAAGCGGAGGGTCAACTATAGAGGTGAGCAGATGATACAAGATGAACAGTGTATAGAAGAAGCAGAGGGTCAATTATAGAGGTAACAAAAAGCAGACGAATGGGGAAAACAGACGAATGCGGAGTAGACGAATGCGAAGAAGCAGACGAATGCGGAGCAAAAAAATGTGAAGAAGCAGACGAATATGGAAAAGCAGACGAATGCGGAGCAGATGAATGTGGAGAAGCAGACGAATGGAGTCAACTTAAGACGAAGTAAAGTCTTAAGACGAAATGTCATCATCACAGACGATATGACGTCATCACAGACGAAGCACCTTTACAGACGATACATCCTTACAAATGATACATCCTTACAGACGATATGACGTCATCATAGACGATGTGACGTCATCACATACGATACGTCCTTACAGACGATACTTCCTTCTAGATGATATGACATCATCATAGATGATATGATGTCATCACAGATGATACGTCCTTACAGACGATACCATTTAATACTCCTAAGCATCTCCCCTTCTAAGGACCATAATTTTGGACTCCGATATCCAAAATTACCTACTATAAACCATTGGAAAGCTAGAAGAAAGTCCTACAACTCTCTAGAAGGAACATTTGCCTAAATTAGCGTAGGTTAATCCAGATCTTTCCCTGACATCCGAACTTGAACTTTTTCCCTTATGCAAACTTTAAAATGCAATGTATAAACTTGAGAGAAAGTCATGAGCAAAACATGCAATCTAATTCCATTTTTGTCAAAAGATAAGAGTTTTTACAAAGCTTTAGTGAGAATTTCAAGCCACAAATACATTAACTTCTCAAAATCGCAAAATACAAAAGATACATGAATTATGAGTTACTCAAAATGCAACTAAAGCCTCGCTTTACAAAATTTACTTCAAATACAAAATAATCAAAGATTGGAGTGATGCTTTGACTCTCGACTACTCGATATCTTGCTCATCACTTACTTATGGGGAGGAAAATGGGGGTGAGCTTGAAGCTCGTGGGTAACAATTTTATAATCGGTAACAAGCAAAATCATTTATAAACTCACTTTCTTCACAAAAATTTTACTTTATGCAAACAATGTATGCATCACTCTTGTCAACTTATCATGAGCACATAAGCATATCAAAATGGTTCAGATGGATCCAAAAATAGAACGTACTACACATTTCCACATAATGGTCCTATTTAGCCATGAACTTATGGGAGCTCCACGCCACTAGCGAGCAGGTGAGAGAAGCCTTTTGTACGTTCTCCCTTTTCGGACTCGCTTTGGATCTTCTGCGTAGAGGTTAGCGCAAAAACCTTCGAACCAGAAATGAGAGGAGAGCAAGCATCTTTGTTCAATCGTAATCATCTGGCGGGGAACGAACCTCTTGATCTTTATATGTTTCTGAAGTACCTAGATTCCTGTCGCTTGGTTGCTGAAATAATAGGAGGCACCACACAATTGCCTTCAAAGATGAAGTGAGTGAAGGGAGTAGTCTTCTGATTCTTCTTCTTCACGGTCATCGATCAGTGCCATTCTTACCTCAATCTAGTGTAACTTTCTAATCGAAGAAGTTAGCCGTTTTGGGTGTGCGGTAAGGTAGTAGATCTAGTTGCTTGGGTCTCTCCAACGCACGCATCTGAGGCTAATTTTTTGCTAATTTCTCCTTCCAAGCGCTTCCTGGTCAGGACTGCCCGCAAGATGTTTGGTGATATGTGTGATCGGTAAGTGGTGTCTTGGGGTAAGTTGGTCCTGAGTAATTGCAAAGTGGGTCATATTAGGAAGTTGTTGTGTAGCTCCTGGTGTCGTTAGGTTACGAATTTCAGTCTTATACTATAGCCTTGTCTAAGGCAATCATTGTTGCCCTTTTTCGAAGCTTGGGTGAGTGCACCCACTCTACGCTCTCTCTTCTACGAGCATGACAGGGGTTCCGCTTGTGACTGGTCTTGCCCCACTGGTGACTAATTTTCAGATGGGACAACCACCTGGCTCTGCTTTCGCTGACTCTACCGTTATTGGTCCTGTTTTGTCGGATACTACTGCATTGCTTGCCAGGCCACCTTCTTCTTTTCGGGATTGTTTGGTTGGGCAGTCATTTCGGGCATAATCCGCTTCCTTGGTTGGGTTGAGTTCGGCTTTTGATCTTTGCAGTCAATGGACGGGCAAAATTCGTGTAGAGTATGAAGGGAATGATTCCTTGCGACCAAAGGTTCTGGTTGATGAGGATATTGTCCAGGAGGTTAGTGATAAGTAGAACGATGCTCTCATTGTTAAAGTTTACGGGCGGTCTGTTCATTTTACCTACTTGGAGAATCAGTTGCACTTGCTTTGGAAGCCTTCTGTCGGACTCGATCTTATTGATTTGGGGTTTGGTTTTTACTTGCCAAGTTTACAGTGAAGGAAGATATGTTACGAATAGTGTCCGGGGGTTCGTATATTGTTGGAGGTCAGCCATTATATATTCAGAAGTGGAAGCCTGGTTTTCAACCCTCTACAGCTTCTTCCTCAATGGTTACTTGGGTTCGTTTTATGGAATTTCCAATGGAATTTTATCGTGATGAATTCCTGTTTGCAGCTGCTAGTGCTGTGGGCACACCCATTAAGGTAGATCAGCAGACGTCCATGGCTACTAGAGGATGTTTTGCTCGAGTTTGTGTTGAATTGAATCTTGAACAACCTCTTGTCCCCAAGATTTTTATTGGCGGTGCATGGAGGTGTGTGAAGTATGAAGGCATTTTAGGGGTCTGTTCAGGATGTGACCGGGTCAATCATAGTATTGCCAATTGTCCAGAGACGATGGTTCCAGTGCCTTCTGGGGCGGCGACTGTTAGTGTTGCTCAGGATATGGCGCTGATTGATTCTAGTTCCACTTTTAAAGAGGGCATCTTTGGCCCATGTTTAATTGCACAGCGTTCCCACAGGCGTATTGTTAAAAGTACCAGGAGAAGTCCGTATCTCACACTATCACTGGAAATCGGTTTAACTCTTTACAGGTGGAGGATCGAGGGGCTATCACTGGGGATAAGGGTTCTCGGTTGGGCCTGGCAAGCAGATTTCCAGTTTTAATGGGCCCGTGGGTCCTCGAGGTAAAGGTAAGAAGCCTATGGTGGTTAAGGGGGTTGAGAGGTCTAGTAGTGAGAAGGGTCAGTTTCGGCCTGGGCATGTTATCAGTCGGTCTGTTTCCGAAGGTCCACTGGTTGTACCTAGGAGCAAGGCACCTTTGGAGGTTGGTCATAGTTCTGGGCCAAATGTAGAGGGTATGGTGTCTGCTGTATCTGACCAGATTTTAGTTGTGGATTCTCAGGATCCTAGCATTTCTTCTGCGGAGATGCCTGTGTTGCCGGCGTTGGATAATGTTGGTGGTGGAGTGGTTGTTTCGCTTATGCCGAAACCTTCCGACCCAGTTGCTGGTGATGTCATTGCGGGTGCAGAACCAATGGTACTTTCAGCAGCTTTGGCTAGAAACGTTAGTTGTGCGGTGACTAGTGTAGCTTTTTCGCCGACCGTTGAGGATATTTCGACTGATCATGACGATTATGGTGGTCGCTGTCGGAGTTGCAACCCACCTAGAAAGTTGTAAGCTTCTGGCCCCTTCTTGTCTTTTCTCTATTTTTTTAATGGATTTAAAAATCATTCAGTGGAATTGTGGTGGGGCTGCGAAACAGGGTTTCTTGACTCATGTTAAAGAATTATGTCGTCTTCATCGTTCGGATATTTTGATTACCGTGAAGCCTCGAATTTCGGATGACAGAGCCCATAGGGTGGCGAAGAAAATTAGTTTTTCTGACTTCTTCCTTTCTCATTCTGTTGGTTTTGCTGGTGGGGTTTGGTTGTTTTGGAATCAGACTGTTTGTGCTCTACGTTTGCTTCTGTTAGATACTCAGTTTATTCATTGTTCCGTTGCTGTTAGGGGGAGTAGTAATTAGTTTCTTACTGCGGTTTATGCTAGTCCTATTTGTAGCCGGCGTGATTTTTTTTGTCTCAGATGTATGATATTGCAGATTCTGTTGATGAGTCTTGGTTGTTATTTGGTGATTTTAATGATATTGCATATGTCCATGAGAATAAAGGGGGTGCTTTACCGTCTGTTGCTAATTGTAGTAGATTTTTACGACATTGGAATTATTGCTCACTTCTGGATTTGGGTTGTGTGGGTTGTCAGTTTACTTGGACACGCTCCATTGCTAGACTCGGTGTTATTCAAGAACATTTAGATCGGGCTTTATGTAATGCTAGTTGGCGGCTCAGATTTCCTGAAGCTTCTGTTATGTCTTTGTCTCGGCTTGTTTCTGATCATTTTCCTCTATTATTATCTTTGCGAGGTTTCTCTTCCTTTCCTTTGGAGAGGCCGTTCTAGTTTGAGGTTGCTTAGACTTTAAGGGATGATTTTAAGCACGTTGTTTCCTCGGCATGGTTTGCGTCTCATGTTTCTATTTCTGATGCTCTTTTGATGGTTCAGGAACAAGCTGTACGTTGGAATAAGGAGGTTTTCGGAAATATTTTTCGGAATAAGAGGGTTTTACTTAAGCGCATTAAGGGTGTCCATTTGGCTATTCAGAATTCTCCTTCTTCTTCCCTCTTATTGCTTGAAAAAGATTTGTTATGCCAATATGATTTGTGTTTGAAACAGGAAGAGACACTTTGGTTTCAGAAATCTTGTACTGCCTGGATCAAGGATGGTGATCGTTGTACTAAGTATTATCATGCGCTTACTAAAGTTTGTCGGAGACATAATAAAATTGAATGTTTGAAGAATGATGCTGGGGAGTGGGTGTCGGATCCCGCTTTATTGAAGGAAATGGCAGTGGGGTTCTATGAGCAGTCGTTTTCAAATGATGGGGTTTTTAATCCTGTGGGTTTGGCAGGTTTGCCTTTTCCTCGGTTATCTGAGACTGCAGTTGACGATATGTTGACACCTGTTACTCAGAAAGAATTTTGGCTGGCTGTTTCGAGTATGGGTTCTTATAAGGCCGCTGGGCCGGATGGTTTTCAACCAATATTTTTTAAGAAGTATTGGGATGTGGTTGGTGAAGAGGTTTTCCAGTTGGTGTCGCAGACTTTTACTTCTGGTGTGATGGATGCTCAGGTTGCTAAGGGTTTTATTGTGCTTATTCCTAAGGTTCATGCTCCAGAATCGATTTCTCAGTTTCGCCCCATTACACTTTGCAATGTGTTGTATAAAGTGATAATGAAGGTTTTGTCGAATCGTTTGAAACCTTTTATGGATGGTTTGGTTAGCTTGTTCCAGAGTAGCTTTATTCATGGACGTACCACTGCTGATAATATTATTATTACTCAGGAGCTGCTGCATTCTTTTCGGTGGTCTAAAAGTAAAGTGGGTCATTTTGCTTTGAAAGTTGATTTGGAGAAGGCCTATGATAGGATCAATTGGAACTATCTGCGGTTTGTGTTGCAGGTCTTTGGTTTTCCTTCTGAGTGGATTAATCTGATTTTAAGTGCTCTTTCTCAGTCTTCATTAGCTATTCTATGGAACGGCATCCCCTCTGGGCCATTCTCGGCGACTCGAGGGCTTCGACAGGGAGATCCAATCTCCCCTTATTTATTTGTTCTTTGTATGGAAGGTTTGACTATGCTTATTCAGAGAGCACTGAGGAGTAAACAATGGCTACCGGTTAGGGCGTCTAAAGGTGGGCCAGGTATAAGTCATTTACTTTTGCTGATGATTTGCTGATTTTTGGTAAGGCTTCAGCTCAGCAGGCTACCGTGGTCCGTGAGGTGTTGGATGCGTTCTTTCTGGCGAGTGGGCAGAGGGCTAATCTTTCTAAGTCAAGAATCTTTTTTTTCCAATTCTGTTTCTCGTGTTCGGAAGTCCCAATTACAACAGTTGATGGGGTAGTGGCTACTTCGGACTTGGGCAGATATTTGGGTGTTCCGTTGTTACATGGTCGTCCTTTAATTGCTCATTATCATCATATTGTGAGTTCGGTGGAGACTAGGTTGGCTAATTGGTGTTCTACCTTTCTGAGTCCAGCTGGGAAGGAAGTGCTGATTAAGTCTTCTATTTCCTCGCTGCCAGTTTATACGATGCAAACGGTTTGGTTACCTTCCTCTGTTTGTGGTAATTTAGATCAGTTAGCTCGTGATTTTTATTGGAGTTCCTCGTCGGAAAGGCGTAAACTGCATTTGGTTGGTTGGAATTGGCTTATTCGGCCAAAGTTTTTTGGTGGTCTTGCGTTCAAAAATTCTAGATTGATGAATGTTGCTTTGTTGGGTAAGTTAAGCTGGAAATTATTTTTAAATGATTCTGCTTTGTGGGTGAACGTGTTACGTTGGAAATATTGTAATAGTGGGTCTATCCCCTTTTTTGCGAAGGGTTCGACTTCTAGTTTATGGAAGGGGGTAGTTAAAAGTTTTAATTTGTTGTTTCCACTTTCGGTTTGGAGGGTTGGGGATGGTTCTCAGATTAGTCTTTGGTTTGATACTTGGTGCTTGGGAGTTCCTTTAGTGGATCATATAGAGGGTTTGACCATAGGGGAAGAACATTTTCGGGTCACACATATTATTAATGATGGTTCTTGGGATTTTTTGAGATTACGTTCTGCCATTCTGGATCATCTCAGGGAGGTTATTCAGGTCATTCCTTTGCCTTTATTTGCTTTAGTGCAGGATACTATGTCTTGGAGTTTTTCTTCGAATGGTGCCTATTTGGTTCGAGCAACTTATAAAGCCCTTCTTTCGGAAGAGTTATCTACTGTGTCAGTTTCGTCTATTTTTTCTTGGTTATGGAAGGTGGCTGGTCCGCCAAAATTGAAACATTTTTGTGGTTACTTGGACACTTTTGTCTTCCAACGAATTCTTTGCGGTTCTTACGGGGTTTGACTACCTCTAATTTGTGTGGCGTGTGCTCTTTATATGCTGAATCTCCTTTGCATTTGTTGCATGATTGTACTCGTACAGTTGCATGGTGGCAGCAGTGGGATGTTCCTCCTGATTTTTTTATTGTGGCAGATTTGGTTGATTGGCTAGTTTTAAATCTGCGTGTTCTTGCTGTGGGTCCTTTTGGTTTTGCCTAGGCACATTGGTTTCTAGCAGGTGTTTGGTGGTTGTGGAAGGCTAGGAACTTATGGGTCTTTCAACGAGAGCTTCTTTCTTTTCCAACTTTGAATGGTTGTGTCTTTAAAGTTGCCATGGATGTCTCCTTGACTTCGGTTTCCAAACCGAAGCTTCCAGGTGTGCGGCGTTGGATTGGTTGGACTGCTCCACCTACTGGTTGGGTGAAGTTGAATTGTGACGACAATTCTATTGTTAATCCTGGGCTAACCAGTGGTGGAGGGTTGTTGCGTGATTCTTTTGGTCATTGGCTATGGGGTATTCGTTTCGACTTGGTGTTTCTACTATCTTAGTAGGAGAGATATGGTCCATTCGCGATGGATTGATTTTTGCATGGGATCATGATTTTCGCCAGGTCGTGGTGGAATCAGATATCATGGAGGCAGTGAGGATGGTGACTTATGGTGTTCTCTCTTCCCATCCCCTATCTATTCTGGTTATGGATATTCAAGCTTTATTTGCTAAGAATTGGCTTTGTTCTATTAGGCATGTGTTTCGTGAAGGTAATTTTGCAGCAGATTGTCTGGCTAAATTAGGTCATGATATTTCGTTCACTTTTCAAGTTTAGGAGGAGATTCCTGACGCCCTCTCCTTGATTTTCTGGGCTGATACTTGTGGTATTTCTTTTATGAGATAGTTTTGATTTTCTCTCATTTGTAACCCAAAAAAAAGTGCACTTGACTTAATTTAGGGGACCACCACGAACCCACATAACGTGTATTTCAAGACTTGTAAAATATATTGCCCAAAAGGGGCACATTTCGAAAACTTGATTTCTTAAGCTTGATACCCTTTTGAAAATCATTTTCATAAGTCAAATAAAATTTATATACATAGATATATAGCACATTTTCAAAGCATTCATAGAATAATAAATGCACATTTTAGAAGTAGTTGAAACTCATTTATTTCCATGATTTATAAGAAAGCATTAACAACCTATTACTTAATTATAAAACCGTAACCCACCTTGAATTCCTTGCTTATATGTTGCTCAATTGTGCCTCTCCTCTTGCTCCTCTTGTCTTTCTTGACTCCCTTTTCATAGACAAAAATCCCAACTTCAAGTGGGTTTCAATTGAAAATCCATCAAAGTACAATCACTAAAATTAGCTCTAGAATATTTAAACCCATGCATTTCATAAGCTTCATGAACCAAAACCCTTCAAAAATCCCAAGCATTTAAAAAGTTCTTACCTTAAATTTTCACCAAATGAAGAGATGTTTGGTTCAAAAGAAAGCTCTTGTTTTTCTCTACCCTTTTTCCTTCTTGCACAACCCCAAAATTACTCTTTAAGACTAATAAAAATCAAAACCTAGCATAACTCGTTTCTTTTTCTTCTTTTTCTCTTTTCTCGTGCTTCTCTCTTCTCTCCTTTCTTCATTCACATTTTTGGCTTCTTAAATGCAAGCCAACAATTTTCCTTTTCCCATTTTGCCCCTCCTTCAATGCCTTAAGGTTTCTAAACTTTATGTGACTTGCCAAAATTGCCCTTACTCACTCTTACTACTTTAATACTTCAATTCCCTTAACTTATGTCATATTATCTTACCACATTAACATGCTAATTAATCTCAAATATTAATCCCTCAAAACCTCACATTAATTTAAATCATGCCTACTAAAAAAAATTGGGGGTCAACATATTATAATGGCTAGTAATAGTGACATTAATAAACTAGTATTACAAATGCATGATATTGGTCAAGTAATGTATTAACCATACTTATGGTACTTGAAATACATTTCTTTTAAAGACATTGATTGACCAATTTATGAGCACAATGCATACAATATTTTAAAATCTTAACATAGGTCAACCTAACTTTAACATCGATCGACCAAACTTCTTAAAATAAGTTTCTTAAAAACTTATCGTGTTCTTTCAAATATTAAAAAAAAACTCATTTGACAAAAATTTATCCAATACTATTTCAAAGGTTCCTTAAAAGTATTTTTGGTAAATCAAGATGTTTTTTTTAAACTTAAATCAAATTTCCTCTTGATAATGAAATGATTTATGAATTATGAACACAACGAAATGATTATGTAATATTTGAGCCTTTGGACTATTGAAATGACTAAAGTAAGTTTACAAGAAAGATTATAATGATTTGTCATATATGGAAAGGTTCCAATCTTTTTGTTTTTGATCAACTTAACTTGAATTGGCTTGAAGCTATCTTGATTATATATGTGCTCCACTTTGCTCATTTTTTTCATCCTCTAATTGTTTATTTCATTCCTTTAGCTCGTTTGCTCATTTTTTTTTCCTTCTATTGAGCTTGATCTTTCATACATTGCTTGATTTCCTTCCAATAAAGATTGTTGGACCCCGAATCCGGAGCCCAACGGATTGGAACATGAGCCTTGAACTTAACTTAAACCTTTGACATCAACCTTAATTAACCTTTGTTAGTACACTTACTAACCATTGTAATGTAGTTATCAATTTAAACCTATTTCATTTCCATATCCAAAAATAAAATAAAATAAAA
>JAOSBM010000005.1:16925063-16939845 GCA_027568955.1 Erythroxylum tenue | reverse complement strand
AATTAAATTATTCATAATTTTTAGTAATAATTAAATACTTAAATAATATATATTTAAATGATAATAAATCAAATTATGAAAAAAAAAAAAGCAAAAACTGGAAACAAAAACTACTTTTTATGGTTTTCATAATTTTTGAAAACTGAAAGAAACCAAAACCAAAAACAAAAACTAAAAACTCAACCAAACAAGTTTTTTTTCTAAATTTGAAAACAAAAACCAAAAACCAAAAACCACAATGAAAACAAACACCCCCTTAATTTATCAAAGAAGGGAATTGAAACTTATAAACCTTTATGTCCTTGATTATAGAACTTGTTTATCTTTTATTAATAAGGATATAATGGTAATTTATTTATCTTGTCTTGCTTTGTCTTGAATTTCCCCTCCTTTCCCACCAATTTGGTGGGAAATATATTTGGTCTAATTTTCTCTCCTATTCTTTTCCATTCTCTCCCTTTCCCTTTGCTTATTTTTGTCCAAACAATAGAAAGGAAGAGACATACAATTTCTTTTCCTTTCTTTTCTCTTGCTTTCCTTCCATCCAAACAAAGTCTAAATTCAGCACTTAGTACTTCCAAATATAATTAGGCAAGACTTAGTACCGATTCGTATTCATCGAAATCGGCCGGAACGTACTGTACCGATCGAAAAATAAAATGGTATAGGTTAAAATGGTATCAGCCGTAAGTACTAGCTGATATCAAAGTTTTCGGAACCCCCCAAGTATCGGCCTATATTATTTTTTGTATTTATTTTATTTTATTATATTATATCTTTTCACTTCTCTACATTAATAATGTGCTTGTGTTTTATTTTAAGAATTAAGGTTTAATGTCATCATCACAACTTACAATAGAATGATGAAGTAGATAGTACTCTTATGGAAGTTACGACGTGTCTTCGTAATACGTAACTGATCGTAGTTTGTGTGTAAATTTTAATTATTAACCTTTGATAATTCGCAAGTATATGGTTCGTTAGCATAATACCAAAGGTATCAATCCTACAAGGAGGGAACTAATATAATCCTAAAATCTAAGGCTAGAAACAAATATTAGAAATTCAAAATGTAACGAAACTACAACAAGAATTAATTCAATCAATCAAATTAAGAATCAAACACGAAAACACTAATTATTAAGCAATTGCAACACACCTAAGAATCAACCAAAAGAAATTACCAATTAAGATAAAGGAAATTTTACCTATCCTTAATGCTAACCTAACTGATTATGCATTATCGAATTGTTGGTTCTAGACTATCCTAGGGTTGATTACTCTCTCTCGAGTTATAACTATTAATCATAAATCATGGACCCTAATTAGATTATGGAAGTTGCAATCTCTCAATTCACAACCTATCCAAAACCCTAATTAGTTCTGAAGCTCTCTAATAAACTATCAGAAACCTATACAAGATCTCTCTTCGCACAAATTATCGATCTGATTCAATTTTGGTTTCTATTAAATCACCTAACTTTTGTTAGTCCAATTTAATCGCTTTTTATTCGATTCATCCTCTCAATTTATTAACAAATTATGCAGTATCATAATCAAACCACAACAACATCAAATAAACACATAAACAATAAGATTTTCATTAATTCAAGAATAAAATTTCAAAGGTGAGTTTAGAACATCCTCGACATTCTAGATCCTATCATCAACTGTTCAATCCAATTATATACAATAATAAAACTGAAATAGCAGGAAATACAATCTAAAATGGATGACGAGAGGCAGCGACATCAGGAAACCTCCTAATCCGACAAGTACTTCGAGTTAGCTTCTTCTCCTCTTCTCTCTTCCTTCTTCTCTTCCTCTATCTCTCGATGATTTCTCTCTAAGGTTTCTCAAGGTGACTAATGCAAAAGCTCTCTCTCTGCCTCTTTTTGTTATTCTTTAAATATCCTCTTGTGTTTTGGATAATCCTAAGGTTTTTCCAGGGTCAGAAAGGTCCAAAAAATCCCTAGAAACTTAACATTCTTGAGTATCTGCACTTCTACCCGACGCAGGCCACGATTGTGTAGGCTTCTGTCACGATCATGGCATGTAGGCCACGATCGTGGGCCAAATCTGGTGCTTCTGTCATAATCGTGGCTTAACATGCCACAATCGTAGGCCGTTGTTTCAGCCCGAATGTCTCCAAAATTCTTCTGTTCTTCGATGTTGACCTTAAAACACTAGCAAACACATCAAGGTACCTCAAAAACATAACAATTAGGCTCAAAGACTTGTACTAACCCATAAAATACTTAAAACATAAATAATTAACCAACTAACACAATTCTAACCTAAACACATACTTAATGATTGAATTAGCGGCTAAACACATATCAAACTATGCCCTAAAACATAATGCAATTTACACTTATTAACATCCCACACTTAAACCTTTGCTTTTTCCCAAGCAAACAAAACAACAAACAACACAAAATCACAAAGCACACAATGCAGTGATGAGACAATGGCTTCAACTTCATGAAATATATTTAACTTTAAGCACAATCATTCAAGTTATTCCAAATCATTAACACGCAAAATTTGCATCTAGGAGCTCTGGACTAAATATGCATATTAATCAAGACCCAAATGTCAAGTTATTCACCCTTTTCAATTATACAAGAAATTAATAATTATTTGGTCATTCAAACTTTGTAACTACTCCTAAGTACGTTTTCATGAAAAGTCAAGTTATTTACAAGTTCGGTAAGTGTTTATTAGAAAATATTTTTTATTTACTTTTTATTGACATGGACCTAGTCTTTTTATACGGAGGCAAACATTGGTGATGAATGTCGATTCGGTTACTCGACTAAGTCATGTTTTTATTAAGTTGCTTGGTTGGAACGTCATTATAGTCTTTTGATGTAGAGGCACACATTTGTGATGCATGTCGATCCGGTTACTCGGCTACATCACGTTCTCAACTAGCTACTAGCTCTATTCATAACCCAAAGGCCATTGGAATAGTTATTTATTTAAAATTAGCAAACACTTTTTTTTAATTAATACCTACCTTGTTGCTTTAGCTACTCGTTTTCATGAAAAAAAATACTAGCTAAGGTACTTAGTCGAGAGACCTAAAATTTTGAATGAATGTGACAACTTATAGGGTGATAAACTAACACTAAATCCTAATTAACTTGCATATTTTAGCCAAAGAACCGAGATTATTAATTTTGCAAGCTATTGACTCTTCACAATCTAATAGATTATGTTAAAAATTAAATCAATTTCAATTCATCTAAGCCATCGACACATTCACACAATTCACAAAATACAACCTAACAAACTATCATACAATACGCAAATTTCACACTCAAAGCAGAACACACAACCCTCCCTACACTTGAACAACACATTGCCCTCAATATGAGAAGGATATAAAAAAACACATAAGGAAAGAAGTAACATAAAATAAAACAAAAACTAAACTAAAGACTAAATTTAAAAGAAAAGGGTTAGAAACAAAGCCTCACAATGATGGAGGTAGGGATGGTTTCGGAGGTGGCAGTTGGATGCCTTGAGCCTCGAAGTATCGATGAATCCGACGTATATCTTAGCTCTGACGTCGTTGTGTTTGGTCCATCTCTTTTATCCTTCTAGAGTTCTATGCAAATGTGTCAGTAATTACCTTAGTGTTGCAAAGATTGCATCGAGCACTTTATTCCAACCAGGTTCTTCTGTGTCTTCTTCCTCTTCGGACTCCTCGCTAGTCGAGT
This sequence comes from Erythroxylum tenue, assembly GCA_027568955.1. Taxonomy (NCBI): domain Eukaryota; kingdom Viridiplantae; phylum Streptophyta; class Magnoliopsida; order Malpighiales; family Erythroxylaceae; genus Erythroxylum; species Erythroxylum tenue. The sequence continues at coordinate 16,936,117 of JAOSBM010000005.1, read as the reverse complement.
CCTCTTCTGTCTGCTAAGGTAGCGTTGTGCTAGAGCTCGCCTGACAAGCCCTAATCTTCACATGAGTCTTTTGGCTGATGTCTTGGAGTTCATGTTATAGGACTTTAGGATTTCAGCATGCCACAAGTGATGGTGATTTGGAAAATTCGGGAGGTAGACGGTTAAACCACTACCATTAATGCCATAATACTCAACAATGGTAGAAACCAACTACCCCATACCCAAATTGTTGCTCCTCTTATGTAGAGTCATAGTTCGTATAATGTTGTTGTGGGCATTCTTAACGTCGAATCACTCTAACCCAGTGAGCTCATTCTAATAACGAGAAGCACGAAAATCATCGTGTTGGTTGATAATGGACAATTCGAGGAAGCCGTAAATATCACACATGATTTCAATGTTCAGCTCATAAGTTCGTTCCTGCAACCTAAATCACATTTCCTTCGGGTTACTAGGTTCGAAATGAAGGGAAGTGAAGATTTCGAGAGTGAGCTCCTGGTAGACAGGATATTGGAAGTGTATAACCTTGGTCCATTGAATTCTTTCTGCTAGATTCTCTACCCTATCTCACAATTCTAGCCTATCAAGCGTATCAAAATCAAAATATTTCGAGACTACTATTTGTTAAACATTAAGGGATTAGATATGAATACCTTCCTCCTCTGTATAGATTGGGAAGGTTGCTCCAAAATCCACCCCTCGATTCCTTTGTCCTCGACTCAAGACTTGATTTCGTCCCGATGATTGGTTGTGCTTCGCTGACTGCTTAATATAGGGCATACTAAATAGGTGGAAGTTAGAATAAAGTGGAAATTTGGAAGTTGTTTAGAGAGAAGTGAGATTGTTTGGAGGTTCTAAACTTAGAGAGATAAAGTTAAAATGAAAGTTAGTGAAAAAATGAAGGATGAAGTGAATATATAGGTGAAGGAACGATAAAATGGTAAAAATTTTAGCTGAAAATCGCGTGGACAATTTTACCCTACTGCAAGCCATGATCATGGCCTACAATATTTTCACCACATTCTGATTTTTTTTCTTTTTTCCTTCTACACATTCCCGAGAACACTTCCTAACTCTTTATAGCTCTTTCACCTCTTTTTTTGCTTACTTCCTTGATCATCTAACTCATGTCAAAGTCCTATTCCTTCCTGACCTTATTTGGAAACGAAATAACCTAAGTACAGAATTCAAATCTAAATGTCAAAGGAAATAACATGGAATTAACAATCCATAGGTTGCCTCCCATGCAACACTTCTTTTAACGTCGGTAGCTCAATGCTCTTCTTGTGCTCAAGGTGGTTCAAATGAATAGTGTAATGGTAGCGCAGTCATCGATCTTACCATTTGCATATGAGCTACCATGCCTTGGGTTCCACCTTCCTTCTGCTTCACTTTCCTTCGCTTTCTCCTCGGCAATCGTTTCTTTCTAAATGCATTCCTAGAGGTTCTTCCCGTTGTCCTAGAGGTTTAGTTTCTTTGATGTTAGCTAGAAGTAAGGGAGAATTTTTTTCATTCTTCAACACAATAAAGGTTATTTGAAGCTTTCCAGACCCTCAGAGTTAGCTCACCCCCATCAACGTCAATTATTAAGCGAGTAGTAGCCAAGAATGGTCATCCAAGGACCATAGGGGTTTCCATATCGTCTTCAATATCTAATATAAAGAAATCTGTGGGGGAGGTAAAAATATCAATCTGTACTTGCACATCCTTAATAATACCCTTTGGCCAATAAATTGTTCTATTTGCCGTCTTCACTAGCATCATAGTGGGTTCTAACTCTTCTAACCCCAATTTTGACTAAAGGTATAGGGCATCATATTAATACTTACTCCCAAATCTAAAAATATCCTATCTATTTTAACTCAATTGATACTTCAAGGAATGTAAAAATCCCATGGGTCCTCTTTTTTTGTGCTATATTAGGGATTTCTTCTACTATGTGCTCCTTAACCTTCTTCTTGATTGATTCCCCTAGTGTGAGCCTCGTTTGTAGTTGTTCTATTATGTCCTCAACATTGTTTAATAAAACCTCTTAGAATTCCTCATCGCCTTACTTGAATGTGACTTCCGCTAAGCTAGAATAGGGTACGGAAATTCCAGTTGAGGTTCCTTGATTGGCTTAATTACGAGCTCACTTAGAAGGAATTCCCTATTTGCTTGTCTTTTTCCATTGTCTCCATCTTCTTTCATATGTTTGAGTTCTTTTCCTAGGTTTGAGTAATGGCCATGATACGTTCTTTTTGGTTAGATTCGGTATTGCTTGGAAGGGTTACTACATTCTGAATTGAAATTGCCTCTGCTAGTTGCTTGGGATAAAGTGCAGCATTCCAAAGGAGCTGGAGGGTTGGGTTTGAGGAATCTTCGCCTAGTTAACCAAGCCTATGCTATGAAAGTTGGGTGGCATATGTTGACAGATGTTAATAGTCTATGGACTAAGGTGCTTCGCTCCAAATACAAATTCAGCATTGATGACCCCAATAATATTGTTACTCCTGCTTCTTTTACTCCTCTATGGTGTTTGGTGACTGCAAATTGGGATGCTGTGATTTCTCACGCATTCTGGGCCATAGGTGATGGGAATACGGTCAAATTTTGGAAACATAGATGGCTGCCGGGTGTCTCAGAGCCTTTGCTATATGCAGCCAGTGGACCTATTCCGGATCATATGATTTATAAAACTGTATCTTTTTTTGTTACTGCTGATGGTGAATGGAGATGAGAGTATCTTTCTCAGTTGCTCCCCACTTCAATTTGCTCTTTTATTGCTGCCACATTGGTACCCTCCGATGCTTGTGGTAAGGACTCACATTTTTGGGATCTATCTTCTTCAGGAGCTTTTACTTTGAGGTCTGCGTATGATTTTCTTTCTGAAAATTATCTTACTTCTCACAATTTTCCTTGGAAGCTGATTTGGAAGTGGCAAGGCCCTCAAAAAATCAGAATATTTTTTTGGCTAGCCCTAAACAATGGAGTATTAACCAACGATGAAAGAAAACGACGACACTTAAGTGACTCTGGAAGTTGTGCTCTTTGCAACGACGAGCCTGAAACCCTTCTACACATTCTTCGAGATTGTCATGTTGCTGTTCAATTCTGGCATCTCTTTACTGATTTTAATAATTTGAGCTCCTTCTGGAATGTTAATCTAGAAGATTGGTTGTTGTTGAACATGAAAAGCTCTCATCTATCTCATGACCATCTTAGTTGGCCTACTATCTTTGGATTAGGCTGTTAAAACCTTTGGAAACGAAGGAATGACAGAGTTTATAATTCTGGTGTTTCTTCCATTTTAAATATCTTACAGAGTACTATTTCTGAAGCTAAATTGATTCAGGATACCCTCAACAAGTTGCCGTCGGAGAATAATAGTCCTTCGGGTTCAAGGTTAATTTTCTGGAAATGTCCGCAATCCCCTTTTATGAAGCTCAACACTGATGCTTCTTTGGCTGCCTCCACGGGGATTGCTGCAGGTGGAGGTTTGATTCGGGATCATACTGGTCGCTGGCAACACGGGTATGTTTTCAAGACGGGTCGCTGTTCAATACTTTGTGCTGAGTTGTGGGCTCTCTATTATGGTATTCAACTTACTCATAAACTTGCCTATTGGGATGTGATTGTTGAATGTGATAATGAGATTGTTGTCAAGATGTTGACCGGTGGTGTTCAAGCAAATTCAGGTTGTTTGGCTCTCGTTGCCAGAATTCTAGACTTACTAAAGAGATTCCATAATGTGCAAATCACTCACATTTACAGAGAAGGGAATTTTGCAATTGACTCCCTTTCTCACCTTGCTTTTGATTTTCCTCTCGGCTTTCATGTTTTGGGGCAAGTCCCTCCTAGTGTTAGTAGATGGCTTGATCATGATTTAATAGGGGTCTCCTATGTTAGGTAATTTTTTGGTTTTGTGAGCTTGCTCACTTTTACCTTACCAAAAAAAAAGGCGTGGTTCTTAGTGACTTGCAGTTGCTCGAACTTGCTTTCAGGCCTCCTATGTGCATCCTCCATGCCTCTAATTTTGTCTAAAATTCTATCCAACTTGGATTCCGTTAAGCCCAATTTATCTTGTTAGAAACCTGATTGTCCTTGGGGTCTGAATTGTCCTATAGCATTGTTCGTCCAAGAAAAGTTAGGGTGATTCTTTCACCCAGGATTGTATGTGTTGGAGTAGGGATTATTTCTCCCTCCTCGTCCACATTGAGTTCCCATATAATTAACTTAGTTCGGATTGTTATCCTTCACCATATCATGGTCCATCTATCCACAAAGTTCACACTTTAGTTGCAAGACTTTTACCGAGGCTGAGGACAAAGCCTTCATGTTGTTGAGTTATCTAGTTAAGTTGTCAATTTTTGCCTGCATCTTTGTCATTTGATCAATAGCTACAGCTCCTTTTTGTTCTAGGAAGGTAATGGGTTGTCTACTCCGCTGGTTCATCCATAGGCAGCTATTAGTCACCATCTCCTCTATCAGCTCTTCTGCTTCATCTAACGTCTTTCTAATTAGGGATCATCCTGAAGCTGCATCAATCGTGCCTCTCGCATATGGGATTACTCCATTATAGAATGTTTGCAATAGGAACTCCTTAGGTAGGTTATGGTGTGGGCATTTTCGTTGCAAGTCTTTGTATCATTCCCATGATTCATAGATAAATTCAATATCACTTTGCTGGAAATTGGTAATCTCCTTGATCATCTTCGTGGTCTTGGTAAGGGGAAAATACTTGTCTAAAAAAGCATGAACTTGTTGATCCCAAGTGGTGACATTTGCTAGGATGAGGGAATGGTACCAGGCCTTTGCTCTATCTCTTAGGGTAAAAGGGAAATGCCTAATTCTGACTGCATCTTCCGACATCTTATGGCACCGAAGTGTATCGTAGATTTCAAGGTAGTTTACTATATGTGCATTGGGATCTTCATTCGTTAGTCCATAGAATTGCACATTCTGTTAAAGCATGTTTAGGAGGGCTGATTTAATTTTAAAAGAGGCCACTTGTACGAGTGGCCTAGCTACTCCTTGGTTAGCTGCATTAAACCCTGGTCTCATGAAATCCATAAGGGTTCTTTCTTAACATCTTTGGTTCGCTCGTGATCAAAATCTTGCTGAAATTCCTTGGTCATTGTTGCTTTTGCGATTTCTTCTTCTTCTTCACTTCGAGCTTTCCTAATTAATCATTCTAATCAAGTGATATCTAGCTCTAAGGTTTCAACTGCACGACTCAAACTTCTCGTCACTCTTGTGTTCACACAAGAGCACGAATTCAGAAATAAAAAGAAAAAACAAAAAGTAAAAACTAACTAAAATGTCTTAAACTAATCATCTCCCCGGCAATGATGCCAAAAACTTGATCGTGGTTTAGTTATGGGTAAGTTTTAATTATTAGCCTTCGATAATCCACAATTGCATGATTCGTTAGCGTAGTACTAAAGGTGCCAATCCCACGAGGAAAGAACTATTCTAATCCTAAAATCTAAGGCATAAATAAATATCAAAAGTTTAAAATGCAAAGAAACTAAAACGAGAATTTAATTCAATCAATCAAATTAAGAATCAAACACGAAAATACTAATTACTAAGCAATTATAACAAACCCAAATATCATCCAAAAAAATTACCATTTGAAAGAAAGAGAATTTTACCTATCCTTAATGCTAACCTAACTGATTATGAATTATCTGATTGTTAGTTCTAGACTATCCTAGGGTTGATTACTCTCTCTCGAGTTATAACCATTAACCTTAAATCATAAACCCTAATCAAATTATGAAGGTTGCAATCTCTCAATTCACAGCCTATCCAAAACCCTAATTAGTTTTGAAGCTCTCTAATAAACTATCAGAAACCTATGCAAGATCTCTCTTCACACAAATTATCAATCTGACTCAATTCTGGTTTCTATTAAATCACCTAACTCTTTTTAGTCCAATTTAATCGTTTTTCATTCGATTCACCCTCTCATTTTATTATCGAATTATGCAATAGCAAAATCAAACCACAATAACATCTAATAAACACATAAACAATAAGATTTTCATTAATTTAAGGATAAAATTCTAAAGGTGAGTTTAGAACATCCTCGACATTCTAGATCTTATCATCAACTGTTCAATCTAATTCTATACAATAATAAAACTTAAATAATAAGAAATACAATCTAAAATGGATGACGGGAGGCAGTGATGTCAGGAAACCTCTTAATCCGAGAAGCACTTCTAGTCAGCTTCTTCTTCTTTTCTCTCTTTCTTCTTCTCTTCCTCTATCTCTCGATGATTTCTCTCTAGGGTTTCTAAAGGTGGCTGATGCAAAAGCTCTCTTTGTGCCTCTTTTTGTTGTTCTTTAAATATCCTCTTGTATTTTAGGCAACCCTAGGGTTTTTCTAGGGTCTGAAAGGTCCAAAAAACCCTTAAAACTTGACGTTCTTGAGTATCTGCACGTCTGCCCGATGCAGGCCACGATTGTGAGCCATTCCCTGGGCTTCTATAGGCCATGATTATGGGCTAAATCTGGTGCTTCTAATCATTACTTCAGCCCGAATGTCTCTGAAACTCCTTCGTTCTTTGATGTTGACCCTGAAACACTAGCAAACACATCAAGGTACCTCAAGAACATAATATTTAAGCTCAAAGACTTGTACTAACCCATAAAATACTTAAAATATAAATAATTAACAAACTAACAGAATTCTAACCTAAACATATACTCAATGATTGAATTAACGGCTAAACACATATCAAACTATGCCCTAACACGATGCAATTTACACTTATCAATAACATCAACATATAAGAAAGATAAGTTTCATTACATGTTTTCAAAGGCTCAACTAACATCTATTCCATATTGTGACATTTATGGGACTAACCATTACAATTAGGAATGTCGAGCACCAACCTATAAGCGAGAGCAACCAGGCATGTACAATTAACCTTAAGGTGCACCATACGAAAATAATTACAATTCAGAATGGAGCAACTCTTAAACTTATAGACAGAATGACTACACTCCAACTGAATATTTACAGTACCAAGCACCTCAAGTGAAGGAGCCAGCTCTGGAAGATATGATGGCCAATTTTATTCAAGAATCAATAATAAGGCATTAGGAAATAGAGGATCATATACAAAATATGGCGAATCAGATCGAACAATTGGCAAAGATAATATCTAACGAGATGCAAGAGAGTTTGCTTATTCCTACTTAAACAAATCCTAAAGAATATGGAATGGAAATCACCATTAGGAGTGGAAACGAGCTCCTAGAAGAAGAAGAAGAAGAAGAAGAAGAACAAAAAGAACAAGAAGAGGAAGAGAGTATTATACACAAAATAATGAATCTCCCAGCTGGAATGAAAACTAGCCGATGTGAATTCAATGAAAGATTTTCTTCACCTAAATATATTAAGCATAAAAGGTAAGATTTTCTTCACCAGAATATCTTAAGCAGAGTGAAGAATAGAGCTTATTAACGAAGCAGAGTGAAGAAAAGACAAGGGTTAGCCTGATGAATGGAGTGACATTCCAAGAAGAGCTTTGGGAAGAAGAAGACGAAGAAAAATCCATCCAAGAAGAGGACATAGAGAAATGGAAAGAGATAATTAAAGAGTGGATAAAGGTAATTGAGGAAGAACTGGAGGAGGAACCATAAAAGGAAATTACCGATGAATCATTAGTAGTCACCTTAAGTCTGGAGGGTTCCTACTTCCTCAAAGAAAAATCGTTCGAGTTAGCTGATGATTTAGGGAATTTTGTTATCCCTTGTTTTAATAATATTTTTCATTAAAAAGGGCATTAATTCATATGATTAGTGATTGAACCCAAGTTTCTAATTTTAATTGGTGACATTTTCGTGGTTTTTACTACACTTCTTGGCTCTTATTTTTAGATTTTATGCTTAATTGAATTCTTGAGTGTTTGCCTTTATTTTATGTAGTTTGTGAGTAAAATTGTCACAAATAATTAACAATTACACTAAATTAATTTTCTAAGAACAATTGATACTGCAAACTACCATTTGTTTATTGTAAGAGACTCAAAAAGTAGAGGCAAGGAGTGAAGCCTGAAAATGACGAGTCAAAAGGTCAACAGGAAAGTTTGTCGCGGTGACATTGCATAATTGATGTTTCGCCGCGGCGAATTATGAAGAATTCATCGTGAAACCTTTTGGGAAAAGTTTGTCGTGGCGTGAGGTTCATGTTGCCGTGGCGAAGAAACCAGAGACTTCCAAGCACATCTTTCGGGAAAAGTTCGCCGCAGTGAACCTTCAATTACTCGAACCATTTTCGGAAGTCTACCCACTGTGCAACCCGATCTATCAACCCGTTTTTGTAAAAACTACCTATTTTAGGTTAAGTTGAGGAGAAGGCCGAAAGAAGGAGAAGACACTCACTCTCTCTACCATCCGAACATCTCCTCTCATCCACACCATTTTTTTGCGCCTTTCACCGTCGACTGCCACCATGGATGCTTCCAATGGGTTCTCGGTTGTGAAATCTCTTGGAGTTATGTGTGGCTAGGCACTTCTCTCCTCTTGAAGATGTAGCAATGGATTGAGTTCAATGGGATTCAAAGGGGAGTGACTTAATTTATGTTTAGCTATGATTTATGAATTCTTAGGTTTAGGATTTGTAATTTATAGTTGAACATTCTTGATTAGAGTTTAATCAAGTAATGGATACTCACTGTGTTGTTGGGATTTATTGATGTAGAGCTTTGAGCTTAAATATATGAAGTTTCATATATGTTTATTATGATCTTGTTGAATCACTTTTATCTTGCATAGTTGTGTTTGATATTGAGTTGATTTGAGATCCCAAGTAACTTGTTGCATTGATTTCCCACTACACACACTAAGGGAGTTTAACAAGGTCTTAATAAATGGAGTTCATTGATTAAGACCTTGGATTTAAAGAGTTATTTAAGGTTTATCATTTGAAGCTTAGTGATTTTCACTCCCACCAAAATTTATTTTGAATTTTCAAGAGGATTCTATCACATTTGATCATTGCTTTTACCTTTCAAATTTCTATTCCCAAAATCCAAAAAATAGTTTTGACACATATAGTTCCTTTTTAATTTAGTAAAGATTTCCAAACGACAAACCCCTTTCTTTCTTACCAACTTAGTTTGCATTGCATGACATATAGGCTAGCTTAGGTCCATTCGTTAGGTTTCAATTAAGTGAGACAACCCGAGGTTGCATTCTATATTGCAATCCTTGTAATTAAATTTTTTATTTGACCTCTAAGGGTAAGAACAAAGGGCTTTGAATCAAAATGGTGATGGCTTGAGTTCAATGGGCTTCAAAGGGGAGTGCCTTAATCTATGTTTAGATTTGATTTATGAATTCCTAGGTTTAGGATTTGTAATTTATAGTTGAACATTCTTGATTAGAGTTTAATCAAGTAATGGATATCCATTGTGTTGTTGGGATTTATTAATGTAGAACTTTGAGCTTAAATATATGAAGTTTCATATATTTTTATTTGTGATCTTGTTGAATCTCTTTTATCTTGCATAGTTGTGTTTGATATTGAGTTGATTTGAGATCCTAAATAACTTGTTGCATTGATTTCCCACTACACACACTAAGGGCGTTTAATAAGGTCTTAAGAAATGAAGTTCATTGATTAAGACATTGGACTTAAAGAGTTCTTTAAGGTTTATCATTTGAAGCTTAGTGATTTCCACTCCTACCAAAATTTATTTTGAACTATGATAGCTAGAGCTCATTTTCAAGAGGATTCTATCACATTTGATCATTTTTTTTACCTTTCAAATTTCTATTCCCAAAATCCAAGGAACACTTTTGACACATTTTCCTTATAGTTCCTTTTTAATTTAGTAAAGATTTCCAAACGACAAACCCCTTTCTTTCTTACCAACTTAGTTTGCATTTCATGACATATAGGCTAGCTTAGGTCCATTCGTTAGGTTCCAATTAAGTGAGACGACCCGAGGTTGCATTCTATATTGCAATCCTTGGAATTAAATTTTTGAATTGACCTCCAAGGGTAAGAACAAAAGGCTTCGAATCAAAATGGCGTCGTTGCCGGGGAACCAAGTAATTGGTTCTCTAGGTTAGCTTTGTCATTTTTGCTGCTAAGTGAGGTTAGGAACCCTTGTTTAGATTTCATTTTAGATATTTTAGTTTCATACTTGTCAATAGTATAGGATTTCATTTTCTTTGCATAGCATCAAAATTTTGAAAATACCAAACAATGAACACTGAACCATTTGCACTTTACATGCTTAGCATTTTTACACTCACATAGTTTGAACATTTCTTTGATTACTTTTCAATTCATACATCCTTTACCTTCATACATACTTTCACACACCTATATACTTGCATCCATCACATCTCACCTTTTATTTGAATTTGTGCTTGCGAGTAAATTTTGTTACATCTTCTTTTCATTTGAATTGTTCGTGTGCATGCCCTGGAAAGCAAAACTTCTACCTTTCTATCCCAAAATCGAGAGACGTTTGAGAAAGATTAGAAAGGAGAGGAAAGAAAAAGAGAGAAGCAAGGTAGTTGTTGAAGAAGAGTCTAGTGGGCCAAGTAGTGATAACGACTCTTTAGAAGGAGTGATTATGGCCGAGAACTAGGGATGGCAATGGGTAGGGTTCGGTTTGGGTTTTATTCAACCCATATTCATATCCATTTTTTATGACTTAACCCATATTCATATCCATATCCATCGGTTTTTATGATTTACTACCCATATCCAAACCCATTGGGTTGTTCGGGTTTTTGGATATCCATCGGGTTGTATAGTACATAAAAATATAACTTCTAAATAGAAAATATAAAGAGTAGTTTTTGCGAACGCTTCAAATTAAAATTACTTTAATAATAATAAGTCAAGATTTTGATTTGTATGTATTAAAAAATCATAAATATAATAAAAATCTTAATGTCTAGTACAAAAACAACATACTTTTTTTACAATTTAGAACTAGAACAAAGATTGAAATAACTAAAGCTTCAAATTGTCTTTGCGTGAACTCCACAATATTCAAAACTCCATCTCCATATCATTTGCATTATTATCATCC
>JAOSBM010000005.1:16902030-16924963 GCA_027568955.1 Erythroxylum tenue | reverse complement strand
TTTCACATCCAAATTCAACAGGTCTGCTACTAACTGATTAAACATAGTGATGTGTTCATTCATAGTAGTACCTGGTCAATAATCAAATCGGAACGACCTTTTCTTTATAAGGAGCTTATTCTGACCACTTTTTTTCAGAAATTTGTCCTCCAATGCCTTCCACAATTTGTGTGCAGAAGTCTCATTCTTGAAAGCATACTTCTGCTCTCTAGAAAAACATGATCGAATTGTTCTGCATGCCAACCGATTTATGATACTCTAATCCTTATCTTCTACATATTCTGGTTTCTCTTCTTCATTAGCTATGTCAAGGCCCTGTTGGAAAAGGAAATCCAGAATCTCGCCTTACCACATGCCAAAATGACTAGTACCGTCAAATATTTCCACCGCCAACTTCATACTTGACATTGGAATCCTCTGCCATGTGAATGAGGAAGTCGATGCCACTTGTGTCATATGTGTTGTGTCCCCAGTTGCTGGTGAATTTATAGACATCATTACAAAATCAATTAATAGTATTCAAAATTACAAATATTACAAACAAGCCAATGATGAACCTTCGGCTCTGATACCACTTGTTGGGAAAAATCGGGTAATTTTTCCCTCTTAAGGTAAGCAACTAGTGAAGTGAACCGATTCAGTAATACCGAGGAAAGACCACCAAACGGACTCCTATGACAGTATTACCATTCTACGTAAAATCTCAGGAAAGGGCGGAGGGGTCACAAACGGTCCCACTTAAAACCCGACCTCCTAGACAGAAATTACTTGCACAGTATATTTATCACAACCTAACCTGTGTATACATACGAACAGTAAATACACCCAAATAATTGAACACAACACTACAAAGATACCCGAAAATAATATTGAATACTATAAATGCGGAATAAATAAAAGAGATAAGAAAAGAACACACCTGAAAATTGATAACAGAGTTCGGCTAATTTTGCCTACTTCTCCGAGCACCACTTAAGGCAGCCTGCTCTTATTAAGAATAGAATACTAAATTTGATATGTATACAAATTTTGAGCTTTTATCAAATTTTGGGATGACTTGATAAGGGAGGAGGAGGAGTTATTTTATAACTTCAAAAACTCCTCCTAACTTCATCTCTTCCCAATATGGGAGAGATATTGTGCCAAAAAAGTCAACAAAATACAACAAGTGAAGGGGTTCTCAATGGAAGAATGGTTTATATACTCATCGAAAGAGGCAGTATACATAACTTCATTGATGAGGCTTTGGTTAAGAAGGAAGAAGGAGTGTTGAATAATATAGAACCCATGATGATTACGGTAGGAAGGGATTGAAAATTTTATGTAATCACAAGTAAAAAAAGAAAGAAATGGATGATGAATGGCTATTTTTTTTAATTTGATGCATTAGTCATTAAGATTGTGTGAAATGATTTGGTTTTGATAGTTTAATGGTTAGCTACTTTGAATGTTGTTATGTTCAATTTCAAGAAGAAAAAAATGTTATTTTATTGGAATGGAAAAAGAGTGAAGTTAACTTAAGGTCATAAAGAAAAATCCATGTGGATGTTGAGTGGGCACGTGAAAAAGTACATTGACATTATTTACAAAATTTTATGATGAATCGATGAGATCATTTGAAATGGGACACATTAATCAATTGTGAAACGTAATCAATGGAAGTGTACGGCGAAATCATCAAGGTGATGGATATAAGCAACAATTAATACAAAAATTGTTAGAACAATATAAAGATGTTTTTTGCTAAATTAATTAGATTATCACCCAAAAGGAAGCATGATCATCAACTATTATTAAACGAGGATACATAAGTAGGGATGGCAGTGAGTTTTCAACCCGATTAATATCCGCACTACCTGACTCGAAAAATGGACATGGAGTTTAAAAATAGATTTTAAATGGATTTTAAATGGATGCTAAAAATTGGATGTGGATATGGATTTGGATATGGGTCTAGTGATAACCCGAACCGATGGATACCCATATCCTAGCCATTTTTTATTAACTCTATTTTCTTTTTTTAAAATATCTATGGTTAAATATAATAAAATATTAATATTTTCTGAGAAGAAACAGCTTTAAAAGCCTCACTTTACTCCTCAGTCTATTTTCTTATAGGATGATAATAATGCAAATGATATGGAGATAGAGTTTTGAATGTTGTGGAGTTCACACAAAGAGAATTTGAAGTTTTGGATATTTCAGTCTTTGTTTCAGTTCTTGATTGTAAAAAATATATATTGTCTTTTCACTAGATATTATGATTTTTATTATTCCAATTTTATGATTTTTTAAGACATACAAATCAAAATCTTGACTTGTTATTATTAAAATAATTTTGATTTGGAGCGTTCGTAAAGATCTGCTATTTATATTTTCTATTTAGAAGTTATATTTTTATGTGCTATACAACCCGATGGATATCCAAAAGTCTGAACAATCCAATGGATTTAGATATGGGTAGTAAATCGTAAAAACCATTGGATATGGATATAGATATGGGTTGAGTCATAAAAAATGGATATAGATATGGGTTGAGTAATACCCTAACCAAACCCTACCCATTACTATCCCTATACATAAGCTATAAATATAAAGCCATATAGATTTTCAGGGTTACGGAAGAGATAAATTGAGAAGCTGGTTAGGGATATATTGAAGTAAGGAATACTTAGAAGAAAGTTAGTCAAATTTTATCACTAGTGATTTTGGTGAAGAAAAAGGATCAGTTAAAAAGGATGTGTGTAGATTACAATGCTTTAAACAAATGTAATGTGAAGGATAAATATCCCTATTCCACTAGTTAATGAGTTGATGGATGAACTTGGGCGGAGGGCGAGGGGGTATGGAGCTATCTTTTTTCCTAAGTTAGATCTTACAGTAGTTCATTATCAAATTTGGATGTTTGATAAAGATTTGATCAGGTGTTTGTTATGTGTAAGTTTTAATTATTTACCTCTGATAATCTGCAAGCGCATGGTTCGTTAGCGTAGTACCAAACGTGTCGATCCCACGAGGAGGTATAATCTAATCCTAAAATCTAAGGCCAGAAATAAATACAAAAAAATCTAATTTCACGAAACTAAAACTAGAACTCAATTCAATCAATCAAATTAAATTAAGAATCAATCACTAAAATATTAATTACTAAGCAATTTGAACACACCCAAGAATCAACCTAAGAAAATTACAAATTGAGAGAAAAGAAAATTTACCTATCCTTAATGTTAACCTAATTGATTATGAATTACTGGATTGTTGGTTCTAGATGATCCTAGGCTTGATTATTCTCTCTTAAGTTATAACCATAAACCCTAAATCATAAACCCTAATTAGATTATGAGATCACAATTTCTCAATTTACAACCTATCCAAAACACCAAGGCAGCAGGTGTGAGGCGCAGTAGACATAAGGAAAGGTAGAATGTCACAGTAGCGCTGGAGTGAGAGGCTTGGTTGGTGGTGCAGAATCAAGATGCTGGAGTAGAGGAGCAGAATAGTGCAACATAGTGGAGACGTGAAGACAATGGCGCTATAGTGGCGTTGGACCAGTTGAAGGGACATTTAATTGTCCCATCAGGTACAGTAAAAGGCTAGCAATAAGGAGTTTTCGATGGGACATTAAGATCGGGGCTGAAGCAATTTTTCAGAAAATACCTATGAAGGGCTAAACGCCCTGACGCCGGTTCGGAGGTAATATCGACGCCGACGACCCGGGTTAAGTATTTTTTTATTATTTTGTTGTTTCTTTCTCTCATTAGAAATTGATTGTGTTATCCTATTTCAATTGATTTGGGTATTATGTATGGATAATCAGATTTTCGTTATTATTCGGTTATTTGTATATGAACCTATTAGGTATTGTGAGTGATGATTTTAATGCATTCATTGAATCATTAATTTCAAACCCATTGCTAGAATTTCAATATAATCCGTAATTATTATGTTGAAATTCATGTGTAGCGACTAATGGTTCGTAATTGTTAGGGATAACATGACCTAGGTTAAAGACGCATCGTATGTAGTTGTTGCCTTGATTAATCGATTTTCCTAATTCGTAATGCTGCCGCCTAATTAAATCTAGAGATCGTATCCTAGGTTATTTGGTGGTTAGGTTTAATTAATGATTGTATCTTGATTAAACAAAACATAAGAGAAAACTCAAGTTAATTATTAACCCATAATTAATAGTTTTTATGAGAGGTTAAAGAACAACAAATTAATAAAATATGTTTAGTCAGGGTGTAGGCCGAGATTGAACCAAAGAACCGGGTCCTTACTGAATTCCCCACATTTATCATTTTTGCATGTTTTCTTTAATTTTTTATTAGTTAGTTTTATTTTATTTTTCTTATTCCAAAAATCCAAAACCCCCCATTAAGTGTAAACACCGGTTAATTTCATTTCTTAAACTTCACATATACTCTCTGTGGGATCGACCTAGACTCACCACTGCTATAATAGTAGTATAGTTATTTTATTTTGACTAGCGTAACGACGCACTGTCACCTGTTAAAGCTTCAAGTTCTTCAAAAACACCAAGAAGTCTTAACTCCTTATGCAACTTACGTACATAATTGTGGAGGTTGGCAGGTTTCGGTTTCTTGTGGCAAGTGGAGAAGAAAACAAGGTGGGAGTAGCAAGTGAGAGATAAGAAAGCTAGATTTAACGTTGATGGAAGTTAGTGAGAAAATCCGCGAAGAAGATAAAGAAAATCACGAAGTGAGAAAATCCGTGAAGAAGATAAAGAAAATCACGAAGAAGGAGAAAGCAAGAACAAAACAAACTAGGTCTTTTCAGTATGATCGTGAAATAAAGATTAAGTTTGGCAAGTGACACTTGTCACTTGCCCACTTCCTATAGCCTCACTCAGTTCTCTATTTGTCTTCAATTTCTACTCCAATTGTCTCCCGAATTTTCAGTATCATTTTCTCACAAATCCTAATACCGTTAGCCAATTACAGTTGTCATTTTACACTTATTTCTACTACCATTCATCAATTGTCTTGCCACTTGGCTTTTTCCTAGTCCATAAATACTCATAATTTTGGAAATTTCCTAAATTTCACAAAAATTCTAATTCAGCAATTTATACTCTCCAAATTAGTTTTCAATACAAATAAACCACAATCCTCAATATATTATATATCTATATATAAATCAGTTATACCTGAAAAATGTCAATGAATGCATGTACAATTATTTTAATGTGTAAAAATCAATATTCACGCTTATATATATACTATATTATGCATGAGCATGAAATGTACTTTCTAACTTCTCAATAAACTCTCATATACACTTCTCTGGCTCTAACATAAGGGTAATGGAATATTACACAATTGGTTGATAAAATAAAAAAATATCAAGTTTTTATAGTACATGATTGGGTTTATGCTAAGTTACAATCTTATCTTCGTACCAGTGTGAAAGTTCGAGCTAACCAGATACTCTCTACTTTATATTTTAGGCCATCTAAGATTTTACAATGTATGAGAGTAGTTGCATATCTATTGGAGTTACTCAAATTCATAATGCGTTCATATTTCTCAACTTAGGAAGCATGTTTCTGATGTTACAAAGATTCAATCTCAACTTCCAATTTCTCTTCAGAATATCAGTAATTATCCCATTGCTATTGTGGAATGTAGAATGGTTCAAAAGCATAATAAGCCAATTATATAAGTTTCGGTGATGTGGTTTGATGGTAGTTTTGATGTTACCTGGGAATTTTTATACGACTTACAACAACGTTATATTGATATTATATCAAAGTAAAGTAGAAGATAAAGGAGACAGTGTATGTTAAATAAAAAACATAGAATAAAATGTTGTCATCTGATATATTTAGTATGAAATAAATAAAACAAATTCTATTTACTCGTGTAAGAAGCGAAAGTAAGTAGGTTAATGGCTATAATAAGCTCCAAGGTAAACAATAGAGATGGTGGAGGAGTCATATTTCTTTGGAATATTAATAATCCCCTAAGGTAAGAATTGTTAATAAAACTTTGTTAGCAAAAAGATCGGCCAGCACAGCACATGGAAACTTCTATTGCAGACAGCATGCCTGACATTAGGGAGGGAGGGGAAATTGAAGCTTCTACTGAAGTAGCTCACAATGCTGAAGATTTGGGGGATAACATGACAGATTGTAGCTCATCTCAAGCGGAGGAACCAGCAGAAATGGTTCAAGAAGCTATCTTTGAACCAGCTACCTCTAGGAAAATTACTAGGAGCAGTAGGAAAAGCTCCAAAGGGAAAATCAATTAATTTATGTCAATAGTACTATGGAATGTGAGAGGAATAAACAATCCTGTGAAGCTTTGTGCTTTAAAGGATTTTGTGAAGTAGGAGAAACCGTGGGTTTTTTGTATGTTGGAGACCAAAATTAGGGAGGAAAATCTAAATAAGTTAAGTTGTTTGGGCAACAATTGACACTTCATATCCAACCATCAATTCCATGCTTATGGGAGAATTATTATTGCCTATGATGACCTTTTTGTGGATCTAGAAGTTCTTGAGACTAATTCTCAATTTTTGCACACTCGGATTTACTTTAAATCCGAAAACAAAAGGATTCTAGCTACTTTTATCTATGGTTTCAATACTACATTTCAACGGATGGATCTTTGGAACTTTCTGCGACGGATCAAACCCTCAATCAATTCTCCGTGGATGGTTGGAGGGGATTTCAACACTACTTTGCTCAGATCTGAGGCCGAGGGGAACTGCAATCTTAGGAACTATTCCACAGATCTTTATGATTGTGTTCAGGATGTTGAGCTCACTGATCTAAAGGCTACAGGCCATGAATTTACTTGGACTAACAAGCAAAGTTCCCATTGGAACATCAGGAAAAAATTGGACAGAATTTTGATCAATCAGGAGTGGCTCTCCTCTTTCTCATTCAGCTATGCAAAATTTCTGGATCCAGGGTTTTCAGACCATACTCCTATGAAGCTGATGGATCTCTTCTCTTCCCACAAACCTCATCACCCCTTTAGATTCAACAACTTTCTGGCTGATATGGAGGGTTTTCAGGAAGCAATTCAGAAAGGTATGGAGTTTCGATGCTATGGAACTAAGCAATATATATGTATCCAGAAGCTTAAGGTTGTAAAGCAGGAGTTGAAGACTCTTAATGTGTAAAGAGGACAGAATCTCACCCAGGAGGTTGACCTCTCTGGGGACAAACTTTATTCCTCCCAACAAGCATTGGCAAGGAATCCCTCAGATGAAAATTTAGCTTCAGCTGAAAAAGAGGCACTCAAAAGGTACTTGGAAGCTGTGGCTAATCAGCATTCCTTGATGAAACAAAGGTCTAGGATATCCTGGATCAAGGAGGGGGACAGATGCTCTAAGTTTTTCTTCAATACTCTGTTAGCCCGCAAGCACTTCAATAGAATCACCTCAATTCATACTGAAGATGGGAATGAAGTTTTTGGCCAAGAAGAGGTAGCAAAGGATGCTCTATTGTTTTACAATAAACTTCTGGGATCTGACCCTTCCCCATTGCAGGGTCTCAACCTTATCCATATTGTTACCTCCAAAATCCCAGACCAAGAGGCTCACAGGCTCACTAAAATGGTTACGGACCAGGAAATTGATCAGGTTGTGTTTGGTATGAATGGTTCCAAAGCCCCTGGCCCAGATGGCTTTAATGGTTTCTTTTTCCATAAAGCTTGGAATTATGTAGGTGGAACTATCAAAGAGGCAGTGCGGGAGTTTTTCCTTAACGGATTTCTCCTAAAAGAAATCAACAAGACCTTCCTATGCCTTATTCCTAAAAAGCCTAGCCCGGCTTCATGGACAGACTACAGGCCTATATCTTGCACCAATTTCCTCTATAAGATTATAGCCAAAATCTTGGCTAACAGATTGAAAGAGGTTCTAAAGTTTCTCATAAGTGAGAATCAAGGGGCTTTTATGGCAGGTAGAGATATTGGGGATAACATTCTCTTAGTTCAAGAACTCCTAAAAGGGTATACTTGCAAGAGGGCTCCTCAAAACTGCACAATTAAGGTTGATCTTCAGAAAGCCTTTGATAGTGTGAACTGGGATTTTTTACTTCAAGTTTTGAAAGTGATAAACTTTCCTCCAATCTACATCAACTGGATCCACCAATGCATCTCTGCTGCTTCTTATGGGATTTTGATAAATGGGAGTCCCACTGGACTGATCAAAGGGAAAAAGGGCGTTAGGAAGTGGGACCCCCTTTCCCCTTACCTATTCCTTATCTGTATGGAAGTCCTCACCCAATTGCTCAAGTACAACATATCTCGGGAGCCAAGCTTTAGGTACCACTCTAAATGCAAAGGGATTTCTATAACAAACTTATGTTTTGCAGATGATCTCATACTCTTATGCCATGCTAATGTGCACTTGGTCTCTCTCCTGATGTCCACCCTCAATCAATTTAAAGGGATGTCTGGGTTATGTACTAACCTCCACAAGAGCTTCATTATTCTCTCCAAGAGTGCCTCTCACCTTTCGAATGCCCTAGCTCAAGCTTCTGCTATGGAAGTTAAAGACCCCCCTGACCTACTTGGGGATCCCTATTTCCTCTAAACGTCTCAGATTCTGTGAATGTCTCCCTTTGGTGGATAAGATTCAGAAAAAGTTGGGCTCATGGACCTATAAGGTTCTCTCCTATGGAGGCAAACTTCAACTCCTCAAATCAGTCATTCTGTCCATCAGCACCTACTGGAGCTCATACATTTTCCTCTCCAAAGGACTGGCTAAAACAATTGAGAGGCTGATGAAACAATTCTTGTGGGGACAAAAGAATGGGGAAAAAGGTATGGCTAAGGTAGCTCGGAAGTCAATATGCCAACCCAAGGAGGAAGGGGGATTAGGAATTGAATCCATAGTTACAAAGAATAGAATGCTTATGTCTAAAAGGATATGGAGATTATTAGATGATCAGGAAACTTTATGGGCCAAATGGATGCATACATATATATTAAAAGGAAGGAGCTTCTGGTCTCTCAACCCCAAGCCTAGCTACACTTGGTTCTTTAACCAACTTCTAGGCATGAGGGGGAAAATCTTTCAGCATGTTACTTGCCGCATAGGGGAAGGGGATAGATTTTCTTTCTGGTTTGACAATAACTTGGCTAATTCTCTTTTAAACCGCATTCCCAAGAAGGCTACACTTCAGGACCTCATTTCTAATGGTGAGTGGACACTGTCATCAGCTGAGTTAAACAGCCTCCATATTCCCCCTCTTACAAGACAAGGGGAGAGAGACACCTACTTATGGAGGGGAATCCCCATTTCAGAGATAACTCCCAAGATAATAAGGAAATTCAATGTAAGGCCAGAAAATAGGGTAGGCTGGAATACCCTGACTTGGAATAACACTCTCAGACCTAATGTAAGTTTTATGCTTTGGTTGACAATGAGAAATAGATTGAGCACTATGGATCGACTACACTTTTTGTCTTCCCCTAAGCAATGTATCTTCTGTCACATAGTGGATGAATCTAGAGACCATCTCTTTTTTGAGTGTGGCTTCTCCAGAACACTATGGTTCACTTTCTTTACCCTCAGTGCACCAGACCTGGCTGAATGGAGACTCCTAGACATAATGCAAGAGATTCCTAACCTACACGTATCGGAAGGTGACAAGGTCATAACCCTTATTTCGTTGGCTACCTGTATTCAGGTCCTATGAAAAGAAAGGAACTACAAAAGATTCAAGAATCAGACCTCTTCTCTGACCTCACTTACAGAGATCCTCGCTACAAGCATTAGAGAGTAACTGATAATCAGTTACACTTATCTTGCAGTGGGAGAACAGCCCATTTATGGAGGATTTAACTCCTGAAAGACGTGTCTCTACACCACACATCAAGCTATGCAGAATCTAATTTACCACTCAGATCCTCAGATCCACACCAATTTTGGAATACATTGAGGCTGGGGACTAACCTGGTGGTGGGGTGATTGAAAGCTGTAGGAGTCGTGTTGTTCCCCCTGATCTTTCCCCCTCAGCGTGTCTCCATTTTTTTCTGCAGATCTGATTGAGTTTGGCTTCGGGTACCTGCAAATCGCATGGAGGTTATCAGTATTTCCCCCCGGCGTATTCCTTGATACGAGTAGGCTGTATCACCTGGATTTGATTTTCCTTGTGGTGTTTCCATCTTAACCTCATCGTCGCCCTCTTTGCCTCATCAATAGTTTCTTTCGTTGTTGATACGCGTAGTCAGCATTACCTGGATCGACCTTTCTTGTGGTATTCCCATCTTAATCTCATCATCGCCTCTCACCAATCTGTTTTATCCGATTTTGGAAATTTGCACCGAGGAGCCGCGAAAGGCCTTTGGTAGTTTTTTCCTAATTGTTTAGGGATTTGTTGTTAAATTTGCTGTGTTCAAACGACTCTGTATGGTTAAGTGGACGGCTTTGATTGTCTACACCGCTTCTATGTAAATCCTTTCATTAATGAGATTTTTTAATTTCTCAAAAAAGATCGGCTATATAGTGTTATACACGGCCTAACCGTAGTTAGGAATGGTCATCTCTATACTGATAGCGGAGATCAGTTAATTAAAGCATGGTCAATATAGTTATTTACATCTGAATGATTTTTCTCCAGGTGCATGAAATTCTCTTACTTTATGTTTATACTTCTCAGGATGGAACTTTAATTAGTATAATGGAAGGTCATAAATTAGTAGTCCCCTCATTGATAGCATATGGTGGGGTTCACTACAACGGGAGTTGGGATGGGACCATCCATATCTGGAGCCTAAATAACCATAGTCTTCTAACTGTGTTAGAGGAAGATATGCTAAGATCTGTGAACTCTACCTTTGTCTCTAACTATGGCGACAATAAACGAATGAACATCTTCAAGTGAAATTATGTTTTAAATTTTAGTAAAATAATTAATAATTAATTAGATCAATAATGGACAAGTGGCAACTACGTGTCAAGTACAAAAATCAAAGCTGCTCTTATTTGTAGTTTCATTTGTATTAGTTGCATCTCGTTATGTTTAATTTGGTGTATATTGCACTATATTTGCATTTTAAAAGTTTTAAATAGGATTAAATAATTCAATCATGCTTAATTATATCTGATTATTCTTAATTCATAATTAATTGCATTTAGTTAGGCAGTGCTCAGTAGGATTCAGTTAGGTTTAATTAGAGCTTTGTAGTTTTGGACATACTTAAGTTTTAATGGTGATCTTGGGGATGCAAAATTGACGTATACGTTTGATTGCTAAATTACCAAGTTGAAAATTACAGTAGAATGTTTTAACTGGACTTTGACCAAGTTGGATCTAATAACAAATTAGTCAAAATTGAACTAAAGTCAAATTAAATCATGTTTGAGTATTTATACTAAAAACTCGAACTTGAAAAACTGAAAATTGAACCTTAGGGGCTGTTTTTCTGGATAGGATCTCCGGTCTTCCCTTCTAACGGTTATCTATGATATTAAGATGGTCGAGAAGATAACAAAGTATGAAACTAAGTAATATGTGAGCTCATACTAAGCTACCAGTCTCCATTCTTAGTTTTAACTTGAATGTGTGACATAAATCACATATATTCCAGCATTTAAACTTAGATACTACGTGAATGCAAAGAAGAATTGAAGACAGAAGAAATATGTGTTTGCAACAGAAGAGTAGTCGAAGAGAGAAGGAGGTGAAAGACATATCAGCTGGAAATGAGAAAAGTTAAAGCCTCATTCACGTGACACCCTATAGCTGAAATCAAAAGGTTAAGTGACTTAAGTCACTCCCACGTGATTGACTATTGAAATCAGAAGCAACACATTCAAAGCACTACTGTGCTGTCTTATTATTACATAAGAATTTATATTACAACTCAAAACGCAATAGAGAAAGGAGTCTCTTGATAAATCACGTGGAAGGCACATGGAGGAGAGTAGATGCAAATAAACATAGCATACTCTACGACATGACACATCAACTTGAAGCACAGTATAGAGGGATTCTTTTAATGAAACACGTGATAGGCACATGAGGAGAGTAGACTCAGCCAAGTCTTCACTGAAGGTCTTCATCTTCTCCATTAAATATAAAAGGACAGAACACAAGCTTCAGACATTAAAACACATATACAGAAAATTCAGTCTTCAATTGTTTAGTGTATTATCAGTCTTTGAGAGTGCAAAAATTAGTGAGAAGAAAAGAGAGCAAAGAGTGCTAGAGTACCACCTGTTTTGGGTACTGGTGAGTTTGAGGGGCTCATATTGCAGGTGTTCAAGGACACCCAATCTTTGTATCTTGTTATTCACTTTCCTTTGCATTAATGAAATTTCCTACTCCGCTATCAAGTGGGAACCTTGGATGTAGATAGTTTTTAAACTATCGAACCAAGTACATCTTGTCTCTTTAATTTCCTGCAAGTTTACATATCTGTAAAAGGTTAACAAATCTTTGTCAAGTTCTTTTGTTTAAAGAAACAGAGAATCAGTAGAATGTACCCAACAGAATGATTTTCTAATCTACCAAAAATCTTTTTCCATACTCAAATTCTCTATGTTTTAATAAATCCTAATCATCAACAAACATAGAAAATAACGTAATATTGAAAAAAGAAAACTTTAATTACCATTTCCATCAGTTTGATATGTCATCTTTCATTTTCATTATTATTCAATGTTACTATAGCTGATAAACAAAAATTAATTATGGGTTATTTAAGTATTATACTACTTCTTGGTGAGGAGTGAGGATCGTACATCACAGCTCTTCTTAATAGATTAATGGTTACCCAACAAAGGGCCATAGGCTATAGACCGGCATTTAAGGCCCTGTTTATTTCTGTTTATTTTCTATTTTTTGTTGTAGTTTTCAAACAAAAACAATTCATTAAAATATGTTTGAATGAGTATGGTTACTGTTTCTTGTTTCTAAAAATAAAAAAACCGCAATAAATTTATAGAAACATAAAAAAAGACATTTTTGTCAGATTTTAAAACAAGATTTTTTGTCTTGTAACACCAGAACACAAAAATACTACCAAAAAGTTTCAAGCAACACCAGAAGTGGGATAAGCAACACAAGTCAATAATCAACCATCTACCATTTGGTCATCGTCAAAGAAGTTACCGTTCGACTGGTCCACTGTCCTTGACATTACCTTCCCTACACACGACGAGCAAGAACCAGCCCTGCGTAAATACACTAAATCAACATCTTCCTTCTCTACATGGTCAAGAATGTACACATCGTCTGGGACTGTTATCACTTTCTCTCCTTCCGGAGTAATCAGCTTCACGTTGTATGCCGCCATGGCCTTAATCCGCCCTCTGAATTGCTCAACTCTCCTCAGAACTTCAACAACGATCTCCACATTTCTTTCATGAAAGTTCTGGAAAATTCCGCTGACAACAGGAGCTAAACTCAGAGTAGCAACGAACTGCTTCACGTCGATACCAGAAGCAATAACCGACTCGACAAGGAAGTGACCATCTTCGGCAAGTCTAAAGGCGAGGTGAGCGTAGTAGTTGAGGAGGGAGCTGCGGAGAGTGGTCGAGGCGCCGTGGACCAGAGAGGAGAGGAGAGGAGTGCGGGAGTGGAACGTGGAGGATCTTAGATTGGGATGATAAAGAAGAGATACACTCTCACGATTTTGTAGCTGTTTTATTTTTGAAATTTACGTCGTTCTTTGCATAGAGTGGATGGAGCACATGACTTTATAGCTATTTTTGTCTTCACTCATTTAATGTAGCGTGGAGGCATTGAGGCTTTATCCTTACAAAGACATTTTTGTCTTCACGCATTTATTGTGAAGCCTTGTTTCACGTCTCTTTAATATAGCATAGAGTAAAGTGTCATTTAATGTGGCATGTGAAGCCATTTAATGGAGGCTTTATCCTGAAGACATTCTTTGTCTTCACAAGCCTTGTCTTCCCTGACTAAAAACCAGTTGCATTATGTTGTGATGTTTTTTTTTTGGTGAAAAGGAGACGGAGACAAAGAACCCCCAGCTAATGCCTTAAAAAGGCAATCGAACACTGATCATTATGCAAGAGAAGCCTCATCCCTGGGACCGGATTATCCCAAATAAGCTTATGTTGTGATGTTATCATTGGATAATGTCTGACCTATCTGACATGTTTTTAAAACAATTGCTTCAAACTTTATCCAAAGATGTTAGTTGTAACTCAACGTATTATAAGAGGTTTAAATAAACTCTTACTAATATGTTTCACTTTTACACCCTATTTAACTTTTAATAAGTATTATTTTAGTAATATTGGAATCCAGAATGATATTCAAGATAATAGTGAAGATTTACTTGGACCTTTTTGTAAAATATTGAGGTGTATATTATACTTAGTTTTCATATGTATACAAATAATGTGTAATTTTTTTAATAATATATAATTTGCATATATTTAATTTTAGCTATAATGATAATTAATAAATTTAAAATATATAACATGTTATATTATAATTATTACACATAATAGTATAATTATAAAAAATATAAACATGATAATAAAATCAAACACGTTTGTGTTTTCATTTTTTTATAAGAAATATCAATCAAACATATTTTTGTTTTCAATTTTTATATTACAAATCTCAACCAAACAGGTTTTCGTTTTATTAGGAAAAAAAACAAAAACAAAAACCAGAAAACAAAAACCAAAAACCAAAAACCAAAAACAACAACAAAAAAACATAAGTAAAATCAAAAGCCCCTCAGTAAACAATGGAAAGGAATAAACAGAAAACTAAAATAATCAGATATTACATTAGTTTGAAATTTATGAATTTGCGACAAGAGTTGAAAGACGAGTCTTGCTGATAGGAGGCCACCACCCAAGTAACAAAGTAGTTTACAGGATGCAATAGCAATTTCCTATCCTTATCTTGACATAAAAACAGGGGGAGGTGGTGATGAAAGAAAACAAAGAAATTAACATGAAATGAAAAGCCTATCATTTCATAGGAGTTCCTTTGCTTTTCCTTACCAATTTCATATTTTAAAATTCTATTCACAGGCCAGTTTGGTATCAAAACTGCTCAGACAGATTGCAAAAGCCTGAAAAGCAGATAGAGGATACCTATAGTCCATTGTAAACATATCTTTGCCAACTTTACCAAACTGTAGAATAATCTTATCGTGCTCTGGAGGCGCAGGCTGAGATGGGGTTGGAGCACCAGCAGCTGGCTGGGTGGCAGCAATTAACTGAAAATTCTTAACAGAGGCTACAGTCACCCGTCCCCGGAAGTTAAGGCACCAACACTGTAATTGTTCATGCCATCTTGGGGGCTTGTTTTTAAGAACGAAGGGTCTCATTTTGCCATCCTCATCGTCTTCATGAACTACACTAATCTCAGAAAATCTTGAGCTGCTAAATTCAACAGGATGGTCAAGAGATTTTGTGAAAGAAATGCTACAAAATGAGTCCTCGAGGGAGCAGGGAAGAATCTCTGGTTGGCCAGGAACAGTGCCACCAGCATCCAGTGCTGATGCTGGGATGGAATGCATAACACAGTGCATTCTTCGAGGGCCTCTTGTCCCTAGCACATTTAATTCATATGTTATCTGGGCTATGTTGTAGGTCGCAGATGGTACTTTTGGGGACACCTTTTTGGAATAAAATCTTCGGCTCGTTTGCCCAGGAGCAGGAATATGAGCAGAATTGAATGGAGCTTGTGTGTCATACATTATAAATTTTGTACCCAAGAAGTTCGATCTGCATTGCAAGATAACATCCCAGCTTAAGATGAAAAGCTATTGATGCATAGAAAAAATAGGATAACAAACAGCAGCATTTATGTAAAACTAGCTAAAAGATAAGAATAGACTCCTGGTAAAGATGATGCAAATATCTTTTAATTCCAAATAAGAACAGCTTTGATCATCTAAGCAAAACTTTTTTTTAAAAAAATCCTACGACATGACATAAGCTTTACAGTTAATTGTTTAGGCTTGATCCTCTTCTACAAAGGGTTAGCATGAAGTCCCTTCAATAGATTAAACATCGAGAATAAGCCATAATTATGGTTACCAACATCCTTTATCAAAAGTTAGAGATCATCTAACTCTTGTAAGCATCGTCTTGTTATTTATGCATACCTAAGTTTTCCAATATATGTGTTGCTGGATCTTGAAATGTTGTCAGCATCCATTGAGATTATGTACTCTGTGCAAGTAGTACGCCGGTTCCTTTTTGCAGAAAGGAGAAATTTACCATTTTCAACGAGTAAAACTGCAACAAGGAAGAATAGAACAAGAAAATGTATCAGAAGGATTGCAACAGGAATAAGTTTTTGGAGTTGTCAACCAACATTGATAATCAATAAATAAACTTCAAGCCTGCCATAAATAGGAATCAAAGTTATACATCAGAAATTATACAAAGACCTCAAAGAATACCAATGATCCAGATTAGGAATCTCATTATGAACCAGAAAAACTTGGCCAATCCACTCAAAAACAATATGTTCAAGAATGATATGGGCATAGTTGGCAATTATCTGTGATATTAAAATTGTCAAGCAAACTGTTTTTCCAGCTTAATTATTAACTGCTTTGCTATTGTACTTTTTGTTTCTGCATTTGGAAGACTTTCATGTAAACAGCTAAAGTATGGTAATTTGAGCAGCGAAAATACAACAGTTCCCTTCTATCACTTCTACAATGATCAAGGAATGTAAACCAAAAGTTTAGGGCAATCAGAGTTAGGAAACAAATAACACTAACAGGAAAGTCTGAACAACCAGAATAGGAAACCTAAAGTTGATAAAAATTAGAAGTCCATGAGTAAGGACTATTGAAGTATGAGGCCAGATGTAACTTTCAAGTTACATATCAAGCAATGATATCCACAACACAAGTTAACTTTCCAGATACTACCAATAATTTGCCACTAAGTTATGACATGTACAAGGGGATTATTAACGATAAAGAAATACCCAATTGATCTACATCTTGAGTACAAAATTAATAGAACTACCATTTAATGCACACGAGCTCATTAATGCGTAGTCACGTTCTTGAAATTCAATTTTATTATATCTTAGTTACACAATTTCTGATGGAATGAGTCTTGCATAAAATCAAATAAAAATGAAACAAGGAAAAATAATCAACCCCATTTAATGTAAAAAAAATTATGAAGACCCTTAAACAGCCCGAGAGATGCTTACCAGGGCTAAGACACAGAAAAAGGTGATATGTCAAATTAGATTTGTCCCTTTTAATGAAGCATTGGATGCTTCCATCACGTGGTCCTGGCTGAAGTTACACAGAAAAATTAGAATGAGTACACTTTAACATCTAAGGAAATTGTTCTGCTTAGAAGAACTTAGATGATTAATGTAAAAGATACAGAGACAGCTCGTCTCAAGGATCATGGAAAAGAACCAAAAAGCCAGACCTGTTTCAAAGAGACTGGAAAGGTAAGTTTCCCGCAGAACTCAGGACTCTTAACAATTTCTTTGCACATAACCCTCCATGATCTACAAACAGCAGCACATGCAACAACACTCTTTCGAGTAGGCCATGTACTCTCACTCTCCTCAAGCCTTCTTATTACATCGTAAAGTAATTCAGGAGGAAGGCTTGCCCATCTACTATTCTGGATCACAACAAGTTCATCATGGACACTGTTTAGTGAACCATGAGATTTTCCTCTACGATGACCACTCAACCTTAAGTCAAAGCTCCGCCTAGATAAGCTCCCAATACTATCCCTAACATCACGAACTATGCTGCGGAATGACATCTTACAGCCAGGTATGACAGCAAATAAAACGGAAGTTGCTATAGCAAAATTTCTTATGAACTATTTTCAAATCCCAAGTGCATGTGCCTGTCCATATATTAAAAGTTGCTTTAGCACCCAATAACCAAAGATAAAGGCAGACATTAAAGGTTAAAAAAAAAAGACAGAGAAAAATGAGTGACGAGTAGGCAACGAGAGCAAAACGGTAAAAGGCTCTCCAATGTGACTAGTCGAAATTATTCAATAGCAGCACTTTTCTTTGCGCATCATTCTAGTATCACCTTTCTAAGTCTTTATACCTAATTTTCAACGAGAAAGCTACCTCGGGTTCTAGTTATCGAATAAGTTTCTAAAAAGCGCCACCATGTAAAAAAGTAAAGACATTCTTTCTAAACAAGAATCTCTAGCTGGTATAAACAACTATTATACAAACACGAACTAGAAGGCCTTTTCCTTCAAATATAATTTCAGTTAAAAGCGAGGTCCAAGAACGAAAAGGCCTATATGTTGAATACAATGTAGAATAAAGCAGAGAACTTGTTTCTCTCAAAAACATGCCGTATGCAAATAATGGTAAACAAAAGTGTCAAAACATCCCATCTTTTCCAAACAGAATCTTGAAATGCTTTTATCACCCTCAACATCAAGCAAGAAACAAAATGTGAATTAACCCGCTGGTATTTCTCTCTTCTTCATCATGAATTTCCATTCTTTGTACATCATCAGTAGTCTAGTAGTTGTTACCTTCTTTAGAAAAAGCTAACCAGTTTTCAATTACATATTGTGTAGACCATTATGTCAAAATACATTAAAAAAAAAGCAATGTAAAGTATAAACCATAAAATAGTGAACAAACCTGCCCAAGTGATTGCACATAATCAAAAAGTCAAAGCTGAACAACTCGCCCTCTTAGCTTAACCACAATACATCAAAGATCTGTAAAAACCCAGAAAGGATAATGAGTAATCTGAAGGAAAGAACTCAAATTTGTTTACCAAATCCTAAAATTTAAGCAGAGAAGGAAAAATCAAAGAACAACCCAGCACGAAGACGAAGAAGGAGATCTAACAGTGTACCAGAAAGAAAGTAATATCCAGACTTAAAGTGGTAGAGGGAGAGAGAAGAAGACCGAGAAAATCTCAAACCCAATCTTAGAGACAATTTTATAATGGCTGACAGAAGAGATCCACAGAAGCAGAAAAAGATAGGTCAAGTAAGAATTTTTACAAACACGGCCTTTCCTGCTTCAGACTTTTACCCTCTCTCTTTCTCTGAACCGGACCTCAAACTCACTTTTCAATTTGGCTCATTTCCTCCGTTCTTTTATAGCACTGCATTGTTATTATGTATTGACTATTGACTGTTATTTCATTGTGAAGAAAATATTATTAAATGGCCACTACACTTCTTGATCGAGAACTTGGCTCCCAGGACCGAAGCTCTTGGCAGGATCACGGCTTTGACTGCCTGCCTGTTTGTTTCGCTGGTTTTGGTTTTATGCTAATTATGCTTATTTATTCCCTAAAGCTTTGTTATTAATTTTATTGGATAATGTTCAAGCAAATTTTTGCTTTTTGAAATGGCTTATTGGTCATTTTTTAGCGAATTGAAAGGTTTTAATTATTTGATAATAATTATATTTGATAATTAACTGATTAAGTTAAGGAATTAAACTCAATCCGCTAATTTTAAAAATGCTATAAGAAACATTTTTCTTGAGCGGCTAAGAAATTGAGAGAATAAAAGAATATTATATCTAAAAATTATTACAAATCACTCAAAAAAATAAAAATAGAAATAGAGATGGAGATATAAATAAAAAATAAAGATAAAGATATAAATTTGACTTAATTTATACAAAATTTAAAAAGTTAATTATTAAATTAAAATTTTAAAATATTTAATATTGAATTAAAATTTTCAAAAAATTAAATACTTTTAAATTTGTTTTCTCTAATTATATTACATTAATTAGGTCCTTTTTATATCAATTTTTAGTATAAAATATTATTATCAGTTGTATATTGTGTTTAATTCAATTCAATTTAGTCTAAAATTAATAAGTAAAATTTAAATTAATTATTTTTATCTAAATTTAAATTTTAAAAGATTAATGTAAATATTTTTCAAAATAATTTTATTTTAATTTAATATATTAAAAATACAGTTTCAATTTTTAAAATTTAAAAAATTAAAATTAAAATTAACAAAACAAAAATTATATTTCCTTAAATTAGAAATTAGATCGATATCATTTTTATAGACCCAATTTTATATTAAACTCGTTAGTGCTGCATTTGAGCAAAAAAACTCCTGGTGTGATCCGACCGAACTCATTTTCAAGTTTATTTTTAGTGACATTTAAGTGATCTCTCAAGTTCTTCAGTTGGCCATTCGTGATGCAAATTTAAGAGAACTTTCAGAAGTTTTAAATCGAACTCATTCGTCATTGAAAAATTATATTGAGAGGGCTTTCAATGTTCTTAAAACTCGATGGAAGATAATGAAAAATGATGGTGTTAACTTCTTTTATTTTATATAAATTCTTATGAGAATATTCAAATAAATACTAAGATATAAACAGCTAATATTCGTATTCTTATAAATCTTTTTTAAGTCATACTCTCGTAAGTAATTTTACACATAAACAGCTAATATTAAATAGTTAATTTTATTAAACATATTTAAATAAACAGCTGATGTTATCCACCAATTAAATCAACTATATAATTCGTTATTAGCTAATCGATGATAGAATCAACTAACAGCTAATAGAATCCGTTGATTGCTAAACATGACCTATAACTTTTATTCTGATTTGTTCATTTTATTTTGTAAGTAAAAATATAAATATTAATAAGTCTTTTGATTCTATTTGTATATTTCTATTGTGATTTTCTTATTTTGGTTTCTTAATTTAATATATATTTTTAAATAAAAATACAAATTATTTATTTATTAAGATCAATTTAGTCACAAATTTATTATTGATAATGATTAAATATTTAATTTATTAAAAATAAGTTAATTTATTAAATTAATTTTTTAATCTCTTCTAGTAATAATTAATAATAAATTTACTATATTTATTAAAATAAATAATTAAAAAGTAAAAATCTATATATTTATAAATTAAAAGTTATTTATAAATATATTTTTAATTATAAAAATAAATATTATTTGGAATTTGGAATTTGTATTTTGTAATATTTCTTTAAAAGAATATTTATTTTCAAAAAATTAAATTAATTATAAAATCAAATTATATTATATTATTTAATTATACTAGACATAGTTCTTACTAAGAATAAATATTAAATAATTATATATTTAGTCAATAGTAAGTCATATTGTAATAAAAATAAAATTACAAAATAAAAAAATTTTATAAGTTATGAAAATAAAACATTAAACAGAAAAAGTATAAACGAAAAGTCAAACAAGCAAGTTTTCTATTGAATATGGAAGAGAAAACTAAAACTGAAATGGGAAGTAGAACGAAAGATACTTAGGGGGTGCTTGATTAAGGAATATGAGAATAAATCAATGAGAAAGAAATGAATGATAATGGTTAGTTAT
The DNA here is from genome assembly GCA_027568955.1 of Erythroxylum tenue. NCBI lineage: Eukaryota > Viridiplantae > Streptophyta > Magnoliopsida > Malpighiales > Erythroxylaceae > Erythroxylum > Erythroxylum tenue. The sequence continues at coordinate 16,903,648 of JAOSBM010000005.1, read as the reverse complement.
TTATTATGGTTGATTGAATAGTTTTTTTCTACCCTAATTTTAGGTAATAATCCATACCACTCATGTGTGGGAGGAATAGTTTTGATTCCCGCAAACACTTTTTTTTTTAATTTAGTCGGATGGCAAGAGTTAAATTCTTGTATAAATAAATTGAATACTAAAAATTATAAATCTAGTCAATATATGAAATTTTGACTTGGTTAAATTTTCATTTATTCTTTTGACTTTTTCGCTTAATTGATTTCGAATCTATATATGCTTTTGTCTACTATGGTATGATCAACATAGATTATATTTGAAAATATAAATTAAAGTTAAATACATTTGATGAATGTGAGAATTCAATCTTAGTATTAGAATTATTTGTTTATGAATCATTTAGTTTCACTTTCAGTTTTCTATTAAAGTTTTTAGTTTTTAGTTTTAAATTTTAAATTTTTGTTAAAAATAAAAACTTAATTGTTTGAAATGTGTAATAAAAATTAAACACAAAAACATATTTAATTGAGATTTGTAAAAGAACTAAAAAAATCTATTGATCTTGTTTTTGTTTTTTTTATTATAATATTAGATGATAATATTAAATTCAAATATCAAATTATATTCTTAAACTAATTAGTTCTCATTATTATTATAAATAAATAATGTATGAATATTTAATATCATAAAAAATTTATATTAATTCATTCTAGTTAAATAATTAAAGAAGTTAATCATTCCATAATGCTTTAAAGAATAATAACACTATCACTTACATCGGTTAGAATTTTTGTTAACATAATCATTAACATTTATCTAACAATTTTAATTTGTTTCCAAAACATAGTCGAAAGTTGTTATACTCTACTTAGAAGCTTACATCCTTATTTGTTCCATAATTTGCCATTCATTGTTAGCATACCATCAAATGATTCATCACTTTATCTATGTATTGTAATAAAGTTATGTATGACATAACACGTAAATAAAGATGTATGTTTGTTTCTTCATATCATGATGGAATCAAATTATAAGGAATCTTTTTTTAGAATATCAAAACATATTTCAATAGCTTTTAACGAAGAATACATGTAATTAAACAATTCTTGTGAGCATTGAGGACTTTCTCTTCTTCTATAATCTCATAATTATATCTCTCATCGTAAAGAAATTTAGGCATATGAGTATAACGTAAGTAATCCAAATAAAACTTACGTAAACATATAAAGATTATAATATTAACAAAATTTTAATAAAAATTATTATATTTATTTCAAGTAATGTAATAGTTTATTGAGGCACAAGAAATTCGTTCATCATATTTGATATTATTTCTATAAAAAAATTACTTTCTCGTTCAATTCATTACATATAACATATGTGAAACACATATTAAATGAACAATAACACATAATATTTTAGGTTGGATCAATCCTTTTACCCATATATATTTTTTGTTAATTAATTGAAATATACGCATCAATATGTGTACCATCTATTACTGTTGGACCCCAAACTTTTGATGAAAATTAGAAATATTAAAATGAATTTAAATGAGAAAGAAATTGGTGAGAAAAGTTATGAATTTAAGAAAATTTGATGAATTTAAGAAAAGAATGATTTTGATTTTGATACCTTC
>JAOSBM010000005.1:16888718-16900530 GCA_027568955.1 Erythroxylum tenue | reverse complement strand
AATCTGTGATCTCTTTGGCCAGTTCATCCTCTCAGCTCCTTCGTCGGCTCTCACATCAGGAGGACTTGTTACAACTAACGCTCCATCAAGGGCCTTCGTTTCTGCCAAGTAGCATTCCCTAGCCATTCTTTGCTGACCCCTGACAACACCGATGCTTATCTGCCGAGCGGGGGTTTGCTGGTGTGACGGTTGAGATTGTAAAATTTGGCGGATTAGTAGATCGGTCGCTCCCTCTACTTGTCTCTGGGTGATGCGAATTGGTTTCAACATTGTCCTCCAGGGCTACACTCTGCGCTTCTTGATCTCAGTTGTTGGATTGTTGTGATTGATCCTTCGGATATGAATATTGTGTTTGGTGATTAGGGTTTTGAGGGGGTAGCTCGTCAGTGCTAGGATTTTGGTTAACGAGTGGAGGCAGCGTCAACGGAAGGGCAGCGGGTAATTACAAGCCTATTCGTTACATCGCAAGTGCCGCGACGGCGGCTACATCAGGATTGGCTTCTACCGCCTGACTTATCTGAGTGGTTCTAGACGTGGTGCCCGGACGTCCTGCCCCACGGTGGGCGCCAAATGGTTCAGTCGGATTTTGATGGGGCTGGATGTCGCTGCTTGGATCCATGATTCTGACTGACCTTAGCAAGAGAATACCTGCAAAACAGCACAAGGCACGCCGGGGGTTGATTCCCGGTAGGCCCCTCCGACGCTCAAGTCAGTCTTTTTGTGAGGGTTTTGGTGGCTGTGAATATAGAAAAGTAGGGTTCTAATGTCGTACCTTTTTATGATGAGGTAATGAACTTATATATAAAAGAATACCTGTTAGGTTTAGGTTTTCCTTATGAGTGGGAAGTCACCATCCATGAATGGGCCATCTACACCTGGGCCTGGGTCTGGGCTTAGCACAACCGACCCAACCAATAGGGAAAGTCTTATTTTACCACTTTTTTCATTATTGAGACATATGCTGATTATTAAATTTTGTTGGGGGGATATTAGATCCATTCTATCTTTTGTATTCCTCCATCTCTTCAATAGCTTCTGCTTTTATGGAAGGGCAATAAGTTAGAAATTGTCTAGGTGGATTCTTGACTTTTCTATTCTAAGGTAAACGTTATGATGGAAAAATTCTAAGAAGATCAAGTGAAGCCAATTCAAGTTCAAAAATTATCATATGAAGAGTGTTTGAAAAGGAAGGATGAAGAAAGGATGAGAACATAATCAAGAATGTTGGTAAAAAGCTATCATCGTTCCTATTAATAGGGCGATGAAGTTTCCATTATAGAGGAACCAGATGAGTAGATTCTCACAGAAGGAAGTGATGGTAGCTGCAACCGTGAAAATCAAATTTTGAATGCGGCAAATCATTGAGAATTTAAAGGAATTAGAAAGGCATGAAAATGTCGAGCTGGTTTTTAAAGAAGAAGGATTATAAGTAGAAGAAGAGGACGATGTGTAGGATTTGAAATTCGCTCTTAAAAACATTGATGACTTTGGGATCCAAAATCAAGAACAACATAAGAAAGTAAATTTGTGTAATTTAAGAGAATTTCACAGGGTGTTCATTAGAAGGAATCTTAATCCAAAAATAAGAATGCAATCAATTAAAGGAATTCATGGATTTTTTTGCTTAAGTCTATACAGAGATTCTAGGGTTAAGTAGAAGAATGGTAGAACACAAACTTCCTATAAAATCGTAATTTCATCTTTAATACCTACCTCCTAGATGATGGTCCAAATAAATTGATTTAAATATTAAAGAAGAGATTAAAAAGTTATGTAAGGTTGGTTTCATTAGACCAGTCTTATACTGAGTGGCTAGTAGAGTTGTACTTGTAGTAATAAAGAATAATGGTAAGTTAAAGTCTATGTTGATTTTGGGGATATAAATATAGCCACTCCTAAAGATGTGTATATGATGCTAATTGGAAATTCTTTAATCAATGCAACAACTGGGCATTCCTTATTTTCTTTTATGGAGTTTTTTTTTTCTAGTTATGATTATATTTTTATAGCTAAGGGTGATATTTCGAAAACAACTTTTAGATGTCCTAGATCAATAGGAACATTTGAAGGGTTATAATGCCCTTTTGTCTTAAAGAATTTAGGAGCCATTTATCAAGGAGCTATGAATGCTATCTTCCATGATTTAACAAGCCGTACATTGAAAGTTTATAGATGATATTGTTGTTAAATAAAAAATGAGCACAAATAGAATTTAAGGGAAGCCTTTTAAAAGATGAGAAAGCACAAATTGAAGTTAAATCCATCGAAGTGCCCTTTTGGAGTAAAAGTAGGAACTTTCTTAGGTTCCTTGGTCTATAGGAGAGGGTTTGAATTAGACTAAAAAAGAAAAGAAAAAGCCATTCTTGAAGCAAAACCACCTCAAAATAAAACGGAACTCCAAAGGTTTAGGTAAACTACGTTAGAAGGTTTATTGCTAATTTGGCTAGTAACATGAAAGAATTCTTAGATCTCTTGAAGATGAAAAATTATGAAGAATTCCATTAGGAAGAAAGGCATTAGATGGCATTTTTATAAGATTAAGGAATACCTAACCAAACATCCAGTATTTGATTCGTTGCAGAAGGGAATACCTTTAAAATTATACATTTCCACCGTGGAGGAATCTATTGGGTGTTTACTAGCCTAGAATAATGAGGTAGCCATAAGCAAGCTATTTATTTGAGTAGAATTCTGATGCTAAAAGAAAAGAAGTACGTTCCTATTATTAAACTATATTTGGTGCTATATTTTTCTTACTCTAAATTAAGGTATTATTTTATTTAAAATAAAGTTTATGTGGTTTTACAAACCAACTTAATGAAATACATATTGAATAAACCAATTTTCTTGAGGAATATTATAAAATGGCTTATGACTCTTATAGGCTTTAACTTGATTTATTACCCTCAGAAGTCGGTGAAGGGTCAAGCATTGACCTATTTCTTAGCAAGCTACATGACGATAGAAGTTCGAGAGAATATGGAACATTTAGTACTTACCTATGAAAAGAAGCCATAGGAATTAAAATTTGATTGTTCTAACAAAGAGAAGCCGGTTGGTGTCGAGATCATTATTATGACACCAAGTGGAACAAAGACCCTTCTTTCTTTTAAGATAGACTTCCTATACTCTAATAATCAGACTCAATATGAGTGCCCAATAATTAAACTAGAACTTCTGGTACATCTTGGAGCTAAAGAAAGTCTCTTTATGCGAGATTCTTAGCTGGTATTACAATAGGTTATAAGAGAATATAATTGCTTAAGTTTGACTTTGTCGCCTTGTTATATTGTTACTATTCAATTATTAGAATTCTTTAATCAAGTAGAATTTCAACATATTCCTTGAGGAGAAAATTTGGGGGGAGGGGGAGGGAATGAACTTTCTTAAACCACATATAGGTTAAAAATATTTAGGGAGATGGTATATAAATATGTTGTTATACAAAAACGATCTCATCCATCTATTTATAAAAGAGGGATTTCCCATGGATTTTTTTTACATTGTTAAAGAAATCACAGAGAATTGGAAAGAGGAAATCAAGAACTTTTTAGAGAACCCTGGTAAGCAGGTGCCTCTTAGACTTAAACTGTAAGAATTTAATTTTGTATTGATTAAAGGAGTCTTATTTTGCTAGGGAAATGATGAACTTATTTTAAGGTACCTTGTGATTCGAAAAGCACTAATAGTAATGAAACAAGTTCATAAGGGGGTATGTAGAGCACGTCAATCTAGTATAAAGATGAGGTGGCTTATAAAAAATCATGTTACTAATGGCCTTCAATATTGAATGATTGTATATCATATGCTAAAGGCTATCAACAATGACAAAAATATGTGAGGATACAACAAATTCCTACCTCTGAGTTACACTATATAATTAAGTAAAGGCCATTTATGGGTGGACCATTGATCTTATTGGTAAAAATATACAAACCCTCTTCTAATGGTCATAATTTTATTTTACTGGCAATGAATTATTTTACAAAATGGGTGGTGGCTCAACCTTTGAAGGAGGTTGAACAGACTGACATAATGTAGTTCATTAAGGAAAAATTATTTATCAATTTAGGATTCCATAATTAATAATAAGTGAACAGAGAACTAAGTTTATTGGCCAAGAAGTCAATGATTTTGCTGCAAACTATATCATGCAATTGTTGAATTTAACTCCTCACTATGCTTTGGCTAATGGATAAGCTAAAGCATCAAATAAAGTAGTCATTGAAATCTTAGAAAAGATGTTATAGTAGTAATGTAATAACCCGTTCTCCATATTAAGGGTTAGAGCTTTAGTTGTCATTAGGAATTCATGAATTGCATTTCATTCACATGCATCTCATTAGCATACACACATGAATTATGAATTATGAATTATGAATTATGATTTTGTACATATTGTAAGGAATGCATATGCACTCAATTGACTCATTTCGAGGTATGAAAATATTAAAACGTTCATGATATGAATTGTGAAATGTTTATGCCTTAAATTTTGGTTTGATTGATTACAATTAGTGAATTTGGAATTATTTGATATAATTGGAAAATTGAGGAATTAAATGTACATTTGGTCTAAAATGCCAAGTGGTAAGAAAAATTGATACATGGAAATTAGGATGATTAAGCCTATAATTGAGTGACATTTGGTATTGATCATTGTGTGACAAATGGATTAGTAAGTTGATGACAATTGGCAGCTGTGATTACATGACATATGACTTAGTATTATTGGTGACATATGGCAACATATTTACCTGATAAATGTTGCACATGCCTTTAGACATATGACAATTTAATTTGGTGACATATGCCATTGTAGTAAGGTGACACCTAACACCTTAGGTGTAAGCTTTAATAGGAACAACTCTAACTAAGCTCATTCTTATTCTTCCTTCCTCTCAAACACCACCGAAGCACTTTTCTATTGTTTATGATTATGTCCAATTCCTACACAAATAATCCATGTTTTACCTTCACAAAGTTAAGTAAAGATCATATTGTTGTTGTTCACTGAACCTAGCCGAAATCCATCCTAGTTCCACCTTGAAAGTGTGATGATTCTGCATGTTTAGAGTACTGATTTAGAGTGACTTTTGAGCTGGGATTAGAACTAAACAAGCAAGTAAAAGATTAGTGTTTATGTCATGTTATAATAGAGAATCGATGATGATGAATTAGGTTGAATTGTGAATGATGTTAATGATTGATTGTGCTGGAAATATCTGCATGAACTTGGGTACTTTTCTGTTATGTTTTTGCACGTATGAAAACAATAGGTTATAGAATGTTAAATGGATGATTTAGGTTGAGGTTTGATTTATAAATGAAGGTGGATTCATGGTAAAGATAGGTGTTATTGAAGTGTTCTTGAATTTGGAAAATTAGAGCTATAGGTCAAAATTCTGGTTTCAATTTCATATTCCTCTTTCGATCTATTTTAAATATCTTTAGGGCATGAATTTGAAGAAACTCAGAAAATCAAAGAATGAAAGTTGGAGATATAGGTCTTAGCTTGACCTCTATGAAAGTGTCTTGATAAAATAGTGACTAGAGCTTGAGTTATGCTTGTTTTTCCTAATACTTCCTGTGACAGACGACCCCTATGCAGGAACATTATATTATTTCCTAATTTTTGGGGACTTTAGAGCTCAAATTAGTCAAAGTATAAAACAATGAAAATTTTTTATTGATGTCTTATCTGTTAAACAATTTGTACAGAAGATATGTTGATAAGTTTATGTAGTTAATTGAAGTCATAACCTAAAGAAGGGACTATTTTGATGTGGTTAAGTTCAAATATAGAAAATAATGGTCTGTTAAAGGAATAAATGAGTTCTTTTTAATGAAAACATGATCTTAAGAACATGAGAAATGTGTATAAGGTATGGATGAATGAGCATTGAAGAACTTGGGGTAATTATGAATGAGAATTGAGTAAATGTATGAAAATATATTGCCGAAAAAAGTTTGGTGATTGTATAGATTTAGCTTGTTGAACTTCCAGATTTAAAGTAACAATTGTGTGTGTGTGTTATAAGAGGTTTTTGATCATGAAAATGTTCAAGGATAAGTGTAAAATATGAGTTGTCAATAGTATAAAGATGTTTTTATGAATGCAAATGAGATCCAAAGAATATGAGTATGGTGAATCAGGTATGATTGAATAAGAATTGAGCAAATTGTGTGAATGCATAATACTAGAAAAAATTGATGAATTATGAATGATGAATGGAAAGTGATCAAGTTTACTTAAGGCATAAACCTAATTGCAAACTAAATGATGTACAAGTCATGATGTATAAATGATTAAGATTTGTGAATAAGGTTACATACCTGGAATGGTCAATTGAGCATGCATTGAACACGACACATATACATGTGTAAATTTGAGTATTTATCTTATTGATCAAGTAGTGATGTGTACATGTGTGTATTGTTTGATTTAGAGGCACAAATCGATCGCCACCATCCAGACATTGTCGGCTCGTCGAGGCAATAACTAACTGGAGCGTACTGTGAATAACCTAGATGTGTGACCTCGATTAGAAACGTGTTTTGTTCATATTGTTTTGATTAAACTTGATTTCTCTATATTGAATCGATATTGATATGATTATGACATTGATGATTCCTGACAATTGATTGTTCGAGGAGTTTGATATTCGGGATTGCATTGGGAGTGTTTGTGATTTGAATGTGAATAAGGAAAATGAATTCTCAAGTATATGTTGAATGTCGGACATAGATATGATGAATTGTGGTAATTGAATGTGTTTCTTGACTGAAAATTGATTGATGATATATTATGTTAAAATGTTACACTTCATTACATGAATATGCATGTTCACATAAAAGAGTTGTGACCAGAGCAGCCAACATGAAAAGAGCTTTAAGCTCAGATATGTGTACACAGAACCTTATGCTCAATTTTTAATGAACCTGGTATCCAAAACGGGTACAGAATAATACTGAAATGAGCCTGGTATCCACAACAAATACGGGAACGATAATTGATGAATAGACGCTCAGTCACAACAAATTAAAAATGGAAGTGAGTCTCATTTCCATTTGAATTTGTATCTTTACATGTGTTTATGAAATTGTTTGCAAATGAATGTTGAATTATATTTAGATAACATTGTGAAATGACTATGAACTTGATGGTGATATGAAGAATTGTTATATATGAATGAAATATTTTGAGATGATTATATGAAGTTAAGTGATTGTATTGTTAAGGTGCTTATTGAAGCATGATGAATAATGTGATATATGTGGCATAAATCTATGTTATATTGATTGAGCTGAGTTTATTTATGTGATATATATGATCTGTTTTGAGTGAACACAGCAATGATGATTCACTCATTGAGTTCACAAAATTCATCAAAATTGCAACGTTAATTTTCAGGTACTGAAAGGAGACCTTCCTTATAAAGCAATATAGTTGGTGTCTAGTTTTATCCATTTTGGGATCAAGATACAACTCAAATGTTTGGTCAATTGTCATCTAAGGATTTTAGATAGAGTGCTTTTGTATAGTTTTTCATCTCATGTAGAATATTTTGTATAAACAGTGTGAACATGGATGGTTTTTATATTGCAACTATATGGATAGTTTGTAATGAAATGACAATGTAAAACATGTTTTGTTAATGAAATGAGATATGTTAACATTTTAAATACTTATGTTCTTTATGATGCCATATGAAGTGAATGTAATTGCTCTAACATGCCATTCCCATATGGTATGTGCTCGGATATTCTAAAGAATGTCGGGCTTATGTCCTATGGTAGTGGGATGCTACAAGTAAAGATTAGCTTAGGATTTTTTCTGAGACCTTAAGGGTATATTGAACTTCTAAATGCACTATTGTAGGAGTTAATCTGTTCATTTTGACTTATGGTCATAATGTTATTCTCCCTATAGAAGTAATGATCCCATCTTTAAGAGTAGCTAAGTAGAATGCTTTGAAGACATTTGAGTATTCAAATACAATGATGATGGAATTAAGATTTAGATGAAGTTTGTATTCATGCTTTAAATAACATAATTTTACAAAAAGAGATGGTGGTAAAATTCTACAATAAAAGAGTTCATGAATGGAAATTTCTAGAAAGGGATATGGTATGGAAGTTGATTATATCATTTGGAATGAAAGATAGATAATGGGTTAAGTGGTCCCTTAATTGGGAGGGGGTATTTCAAATTTATAGGGTTTTAAAAGGTAATGCCTATTAGTTATCTAGTTTAGAAGGCAAATCTCAAAATTGTTTTGTTAATGGAAAATATTTGAAAACTTATACCTACTCTATAGGAGAGTTTATGAATAAAGGAATAAGAGTAAAATTATCCGAGTCAAATAATTAGGAAACTAGAATAATCACCCAAGTAATAAAAATTCAAATCATTTAGGCCAATAAATATGCCACAAATAGTTTGTAAAACATAAATAAGTTTAAAGTTGATCTAGTTTAAAAGATTGAATCTCTCCTTATTATTCGATACAGAAAACTTAATCTTCCTTAGCCTATTAAACTTATGGTTTCTAGAGGTTGACTTCTTCCTTTTATATCGTTGGCGACTTCCTCAACTCTTTAACTATCTACTTGACCTTATTGAATTCCGAGTTAAACCACTTATTGTCCTACTTTAAAGTATTTTGTTTGTCCCTAATAAGTTTAATAGCTTTCTTATACTCAAAATTTGATCCTCTTAAGAGTTTAATTCTCTCACTAGATCATGAATTTTTTCCAAGAGGTTTTTACCTTTAACCTCTTTCGTATCATATTCCGTTCGAAATTTTTGTGAGGGGCTTGATTTTTTGGAATAGATAATTTGGTCATGATAGGAATTCTAGAAAGAAGATAAAACCTTATGGTTTTACTCAAAATTCGTATAATAATAGATGACTAGGTTACAAATCAATGTAGGAAATTTTGCTTAGGAAGGAGCCACATTGAATTTCAATCAAAGATTGGAGTTCTTGTTGCGTTGTGAGCTTTGTAGACTTCTTAACTCCTCAAAACTAACTTTTGGCACAACACTTGAGAGAGTGTTAGGAGAAGGGTCTAAAATTCTTAGATTAAATAGTTCTTATAAGGATGTTGCCATTGTCAAAACATCTCTGGCCTACAACACATAGAAGAATTCGATAAGAGTTTAAAGGATTTTTGTAAAAAAAATGAAAGGAATTCCTACTTTACCTCTAGCAAAGTGACTTTAATAGTATTTGGTTTAAAATAACTTCTATCTCTTCCAGATTCTAGTTCAAGGGAAAAAGGTAAGAGGTGGTAGGTTTGATGCTAGGTCATTTGTGAAAGAAAAGTAAAAAGTATGAAATCATGGTGGGAATGAAGAAAAAAGAAGTTAGGAAAAGCTATATACCATCATTGATGTCGTTCTTGGGAGTGGAAGAAGGTCTCTTTAATTACAGGTTTAATTAATTTTAATTTCTTCAAGTAGCTTGTTAGTTGAATGGGTTGACTTTCTATCAAATCTCTTGGGAACTGGTGTCTTGTCCATTTTAGAGCTTGAAGCAAACAAATACCTCTCTTTAAATTTCCTCTTAACGATAGGGATTGTAGTTGTTATTGCTTCTTTCTAAGAAACAGTTTTTTCTCTCTTCTCTTCCTTCGACATCTAGAATGTTGAAATTTGTAACAAAAATGTAACATCCCGTTTCCATACAAAGGGTTAGAATCCTAAAAATTTGGTACATGTGAGATCAATCAAAGAAATTAGGAAAATACATTTCATGCTCATGCATTACATAAGGTGCACATGCACATGAATAGTGAATCTTTGCACATAACAATAATTGTACATGCATTTATTGACATTTCGAGTATAATTATTAATAAATGTGATTGTTACTGAGAATTATGGTTTATTTATATTGAAAATTGATTTGGAGAGTGTATTTATGTCTTAGAATTTTTTTTACAGAATTTTAAGAAAATTTCTGAAAAATTTGGGGTAATTTTTAGACTAGAAAAAATGCCAAGTGGCAATACAAATGATAAATGGTAGTAGAATTTACTGTCAAATGGCAATGAAAATTTTGATAAATGACTTTAGGATTTATTCCCAAGTGCCATTGAAAATTGAAAGACAATTAGAGTAGGAATCGGATTTAATTGGACTGGTTTAATAAAAGAGCTAGTTGAATTGATAGAAATTTTTACATGTGGCAAGTGACAAATGTCACTTGCCAAGCCATGTCTTAAGTCTAACCATTCTTTAAATTTTTTAAAGGCCATTTTTCTCTCTCTCACGATGCTTTCTCTTAAAAGCCTTTGGAGTTTGTTTTTGGTTGTCTTCCTCTCATCTTCGTAGCTTCTCTTCTTCCTCTTCTTCATGGGCTTTGATCTTTTTAACCTCCATTTATGTTGAACCTCCCAGTCGTCTTCCACCTTGCTCTCTTTCCCACTAAAATTTGCTAACCTTCCAACCCTAAAGATGGCGATGATTGTGGGTGGTGTTTGAAGCAAGGGTTGAGTGACATTTGGAAGAGTTTAGAGCTACACCAAGTAAGTTATGTTTTAAATGTCGTGGGTATGGTTCAATTAAGCTATAATTTTACAAATTGAGATGTGATGGCTTGGTTTGCAATGTTCATGCATGTGTTGTGGGTGATGAAAAAAATTATGTACTTGTTTTGTATATTTTGGAGTGGTACAAATTTATAGTGAATGAGTTGATTGAAATGGAGTAGAAAAGCAAGAAAATAAAAATTGAAAGTGTTAGATTTTAGAGAATTGGAAGTCTGAATTTTTTTGAGAATGAATAGTAACAGTGTTGAATTTTCAAGCTAAAACTTTCATAAATTTTTTGTGTTTATGTAGGCAGATTTTGACAAAATTGTCTTCGTAAAAGTTGTAGATCTTTCTTTTAGCTTTCCATTTATATAAAGTATGAAATTTTTTAGACTTTGTAGTTGAGAGATATGCTATTTAGAAGTCTGCGATTTTTCATGGGATGGGCATCCGGGACAGCTGCATTGGTTTAAATTTTAAACACTTTTTGAGGCAAAATTTGTTTTTGAGGTGTTTATGTAAGTTGTAGTTCTAGAAGTGTTCTTCAAAATGGTTTTTTGAATCACCTTAATCCTATATTTGTAGCAAAAGTCAGGCCTATTTTATTAAGACAGGTCGGACGAATCGCGACGCTTTGCAACGCTTCGCGACCGACCCGCAGGTCCTCCTCCCAGCCTGAACATGTTTTACTATTTTTATCATAAATTTTTCATCTGACCTCCAAATGACCTGATTTTTAAAGAATTTGATTCCTAACACATTCCTCTATCTGTCCATAGAAATTTATAGTTTTTGGTATTAATTTGAAAAAGATTGATTGAATCAAAGTAAGGGTATCAGTTGGAAGAGCATCAACTAGATATTTTACTGAACATGTTTCAGTATTTTGATGATATATTGAGCTGTAGGATTCCAATTGAGATGATTCATGATTTTAAGTAAACTAGAGACATAGGGATACAAATAATATGAAGAAACTGAATCTTTGTTCAGTCTCTAAGGTGCTTAATTTCTAGATGAAAATTGGGTATAGTACACTATTTTTGGATAAGAGCAGTCTGAAAATGTTTGAGGTATATCTTCAAAATTACTGAACCAAATTGAGTAATTTTGGTGTCAATGGAAAGATAAGACATAGAGGAACTGTAACATCCCATTACCCATGTGAGGGTTAAAATTGTGAATTATGAGAATATGAGAAATTAGGAAAATGCACATCATGCATGAATTAATTGTGACATGCACATTTTTGCACATTAATATGATTGTA
>JAOSBM010000005.1:16872830-16888618 GCA_027568955.1 Erythroxylum tenue | reverse complement strand
TTAATCAAGTGTTGAACAATGTTTTGTGTTATGGACATGGTTATATGTAGAATTCTGATGCTAAATATATGAAGTCTCATATATGTCTTTTGGTGATTAAGTTAATCTTCTGTATCTGCCTAGCTGTATTTGATATCGAGATTGTGCTTGATCCAAATGACCACTTGCGTTAACTTGTTCATTTCACACACTAAGATGCTTTTAACAAGGTTTTAAGAAATGAAGTTCATTTATTAAAACCTTGGACTTAAAGAGTCCTTTAAGGTTGATTATTTAAAAACTTGGTGGATTACACTCCCGGAAAATTTATTTTGAACCGTGATAGCCTAAGCTTGTTTTCAAAAGGACCTTATCTCACTTGAACATTATTTGAACTTTTAATTTCATTTTCCCAAAAATCCAAAAATATACTTTTTACACATTCTTCTTTAATTTTAGTTTAATTTCCTCAATTTTGATCAATGATCCAAAATCTCCTTTTTATCAACTCAAATTGCATTTTTGACTATTAGGCTAGCTTAAACCTCTTTCGTTCGGTTCCAATTAAGTGAGACGACCCGAGGTTGCATCCTATACTGCAATCCTTAGAATTAATTGTTTTTGATTCAGTTTCCAAGAGATTGATCTTTAGATCGAGACGAAGAGCCGATCACTCTCATTAGCCCAATTGAATCGTTTTTTCTCGATTCACCCACTCAGTTTATTATCACGATATAAAGTGCATAATTAAATAGCAGTTAATTCAATAAACACGTAAAACAATATGATTTCATTAAATCAAAAATAATATTCTAAAGCTGAGTATAGAACATCAAACTATATATATCAATTCTACAATCAAATAAAACTGGAATATATAGGAAATAGAACTCGAATGGACGATGGGAGGCCGTGACTTCGGAAAGCTTCTTATTCCAGGAAGCATGTCAAGTCTGTGTCGTCTTCCTCTTTTTTCTGCCTTCTTCTCTTTCTTGATCTCTCAAAGTTCTCTTCTTTAGGGTTTCATTGTGGTGGATGATCAAAAGCTCCTTTTTATAGTCTGTGTTGTCTTGTTCTTTTTATATTTATGTGTTTGATGCAGCCCAAGGGTTTTTTAGGGTTAAAAAGGTCCAAAAAGCCCTCAAATTTTGACTTTTTTGTGTGTCTGTGCATCTACCCGATACAAGCCACGATCGTGGGCCACATGTAAGCTCTCTATCACAATCGTGTCAGGAAAGCCACGATCGTGGGCTAATTCTTGCCACGATCTTGGCTCGTTGTTTCGGTCTAAGTCTTTTCGAAACTTCTTCGTTCTTCGCTATTGACCCTGAAATACTAACAAGCATATCAAGATATCTAAAAAATATAATAGTTAAGCTCAAATGCTTGTACTAACCCATAAAAACACTTGAACACAAATAATTCACAAACTAACACAATTATACCAAAAACACATACTAAACAATCAAATAAATTGATAAACACATATCAAACTATACCCTAAAATATGGTGCATTTCACACTTATCACTCTGCATGCTCATCTTACAACTAATAAACACTTATACATCCTCTCATTGGGACTCAATATCTTATGGCGTGAACAAAAACTCAGCCGACTTGCTAATCAAAGTTCAACTTTAGAGTTCATTCAATCCGACATCATTCGAAAAATCCGTGAGCTGTTGATTGTGAAGACCTTACACCTGCATCGCACTGCCACTGTCCTCTCTTCTCTAAACATCTTACGTTCTTTTTTCTTGCACGGTTGTTCTAACATTCTTTAACTTCTACTAGTTTAAGACCTTATACTATTACTATCACGTAAGGCATGTCATATGGTAACCTCCTTCTATTTTGATGACTACGTTATACTATCAACATTTATTTATTAATACCATTTTTCTTTTAAAAAAAAGTTGAAATAACTAAAGGAAAATATTTAAAATTAAATTTTATTGTTTACTTTGTACTTATTCGTATCCTTGACTTTAATTTGTTATGTCGGATATTTTATAATGCTCAATCTGAGAATCAAATTTAATTATATCAAATTGTTTTGTATTGAATTGCATTCAAAAATTGAAATTTATGTTTTATTACATAATTTTTAATGTTTTTATCAATTTAAAATTATCCACTTTAATTTAAGGACTAATTTTTAGTGTTTGAATCAAAGATGTAGACAAATCATGTTATCTTTTAAAGAAAATTTGATTAAAATTTTTAAAAAGAGAAAAATTAAAGTTAAAATAAAGAAATGATAAGAGATATTAGGATCATTGTTTCTTATTGAAGGTTTGTCTCTTTATTCTTTCTAACTTATACCTTATCTCTCTTTTCTATTAATAAAGACATCACTTTCCTAAAAACCAAAAATTTATTTTTATCTCTCCACTTTTGTCTCCTCAAACTTGTTGACATCCCCATCTAATTTAAGAAATTACAAGTATAACTACTCTCTTACACTTTGTGATTATGTTGGACCTATTGTTGTTTAGTGTGCATGTATGAGGTTCTCTGGTGACTTCAAGTGACAATGAGTTATATAGTGATGATGACCATTTACCTTATATTTGGTTCATTTTAGTACATGTAGTAGTTATATTACAACCTCTTGTCATTTATCATATGTGAAAACAAAATATGAAAATCCTCTAAGTTTAAAGGTATTTCTTACTCAAAGTTTTTTGTGCACCTTCTTACCTATCAAATTATTATCAAGTTGCATTAACTTTGAAGTAACTAATAATACATTACTAATACTAAAGAGTATTCTTATAAACTAAGCCTGGGCTTAGCTTGACTTGACCTAAAGTCAATGGGTCCAACTGAGTTTGATCGAGCTTCAGACTAGGCTCGAGTTTTTTTTTAAATTTTTTAATTTTGAGCCAAGCTTAAGTTTTCCAACCCATCCCTACCTGAATCCTAAAAATCTTACGAAAAATAGTGTTATTTTAATTTTTAAAAATTAAAAATATAAATTTAATCAAGTTCGGGCTCGAACTTTACCTTAGAGCCTCATGTCTGATTGGGCTTCAGGTTAGGCCCAAGCCTAGACCGACATTACCTACTATAAAAAAAGTGTCATAAGGTGTTTTCTTTATCCAAATGTGATAATGTGATAAATTTTCCTTATCAAATCATTAACTTGAAGCAATTTTTATATTTGAATCTTTCATTTGATTTTGATTTTATATTATAGTTTTAAGTTGCAATATATTCATACTTTTAACTCTCTTCTTCATTACTACTATTTGAGAATAATTTTAACAAGTACTAATCCAAGATTTACCTATTGTTCTTGTTATTAGGACTTTGTGCTAAGCTTTGCTGTTGAAATTAGTGTAAGTCAACTTTTTTTCCCAAGTTTGGAAAGTTGTAAATGGCTTTGGACAAGGAAATTGTTGTGTAGCCTTTTGTTGCATACAGTTATAAAGATGATGTGAGAGTACTGGATTAAGGTTATTATGTCTTGCAACAATTGTATGGTGTCATTGGCAATCAACTTAGAAATGACTTGAGATTTAAGCTATGAGACTCGCTCATTCTCTCACTTAAATTTTCTGCTGCCTTCACCTCCTCCTGACTTAACCTTTTTAACCCTGATAGTTTCCATTTTAGGAAACAAAACTCCCACCCCTGGTTCCTCTCTTTTCTGGTATAGTCTTCTTCTTTAACTTCTGAGGTTCATCCTCATAAAAGGGTCTCTTGAAGGCCAAGAAAATGGAGAATGAAGGGCCTCCTACCCCTTCTCACTTGAATCTTGATGCCTTCCCTAAATTCACTAGCTTGTTAAAGAAGAAGAAATCCAGTGAGTACCTAGCTACAGTGATTTGAGACGAAATAGTTAGGATTGATTCTAAACAGCCTTAAGGAGCTTAGTAGAATAAGCTTAATATTTAGCACAACAAAGGAGAACTCAAGAACTTTCATCAAGGTTTGACAGAAGGAGTGTTAACATGCCTCTCCCATAGAACTTCCACAAGCAGGAGAAATTGCTTGGTCCTCGGCTTTGGTGGGTTATTTTTAGAAAAAAAAAGACTAACATTCTTAGTTGTTAAAGCTTGGCCCAATGCTAGATGGGATAAAAAGGGCTTGGAGAAAATAATGTTGATGGATGATGATTCTTTTCTCTTCAAATTCTTTACAAAAAAACTGCCCAAGTGAGATTACTGAACAAAGACCTTGGCAAATAGATAACCAACTTATGTTCATTCAAAAATAAAAACCAGGTTCAGATCATAACAAATGCAACATTGATGTTTTTCCCCTTTGGGTTAATTTTCATAATATGCCACTTAAGCTTTAGACAATTGAGGGATTAAGCTACCTTGCTAGCTCACTTGGGAGAATTATATACATGGATGCTAAAACTGCAAACATGGAATAAATATGTTTTGCAAAAATCTACATTGAAATAAGAATAAATAATGATTTACTTGATCAGTTGCCTATTATGAAACTTGGAGAAGATGGTGAACTTTAGAGGGTTGAAATGCCTATTACCTATCTTTGGAAACCTAACATCTTGAGAAAAAGTTGGAAACCAATAGGGAGAATATTTAAGACTAGTTGGAATTATGAGTTAACAGGGTTTTCTACTTTGGAAAAAGATAATGAATTTGGTCATGCTAGTTTGGAAAGCATAGAAGCAACTAGGAATGATGATGTAGAGATATTGAATAATAAACAATAAATTGACAGAGGATGAAAACAATCCTAAAGATCCTAAAGTCCAATTAAATGTAAAGGAAAATAATCAGAAAAACAAGGACAATAACTCTAGGAAGGACATCCAAGTTGAAACAACAGAACCTGTTTGCACTTCCAAAAGAAGATTAGCTAGAAGAAAAGGTAAAAAACAAATATAAAAGGGACCCCCTGATGATCTTGGTATGGATTGTTGTGGGGTTTAATGACATTCTTAAAAAAGCAATGGTAAAGGCGATTATTTTGGAGAAGAAGCCTTCATTAGTAGGACTTTTGGAAACAAAAATAAAAGCACCTCAGTCGCTAGGTGTCATTAAGTTTTTAGGTGCAGATTGGAATGCTATCTCTAGTCATTTTTTTATTACAATGATAAAACTTTATGCTTTTATAACTCAAGAAAAATCTAAATTTTATGCTTTTATAACTCAAGAAAAACCTAAGTGCAGGTGGAAGAAGAAAGTGACTAATTCATTCACTTGAAATGCCAACTGGAGTGATTCAACTCAGCTTTTGATCTCATGTTGATATATGCCTCAAACTTTCAGTTCCAAAGAGAAATACTATAGAATAATCTTCAAACCACTGAAGCTTCAAATACCAACCTTTGGCTCCTAATTGGTGACTATAATTGCATTTATTTAGATCATGAAGTAAAAGGAGGAAGGGGCTTTCATGTAGCCATTAGGAGGGAGTTCTCTAACTTGTTTCAGAGAGTGAAAACAACAGACCTAAGATTCACTGGTAGGTTTTTTTCTTTGTCTAACAAACAACAAGGGTACATGTTGATAAGTAAATACTTGATAGAGGTTTTGTCAATCAAGCTTGGTTAGACTAATTTTCAAATTCTTTTGCTTATTTTGGTGAAAGTTCATTTTTGGATCACTTTTATATTCTCATTCAGAATATACTAACTACAAAGACTTATAGGGTGTCCTTTAGATTCTTCAATGTATTCACTCAGCAAGAAGACTTATGGGGTGTCCTTTAGAATCTTCAATGTATTTTTGATTGTTTTATACAACTAATTGCAAAAGAATTGATGACATGTGAGTGTACTTTAATTTGATTTTATACATGAATATTTATATTAAGTTTTATGCGAATGATATTTTACAAGTGAATATTGTTAGCATAAGATTATGCTTTAGCAATATATGAGTTGTAAATTGAAAGCTAAATTTTGTATGATTGGAAATTACATTGAATTTATGCATTAAATAGAATGATTATGAATCCTCCCATAATTGATTTCGAAAATAAGATGAAATGAAAAAGTATGAGTTGCTTTTACCTATGGTACATTATTAGGCTTTATACATTTTATTATACCGATTTATAGTGGTTAACTTATTACAGGTAAGCGATGTAGAACTAGCTACATAAATAGTGGTTACCTAATCGTGAGTAAGCAATGCAAAACCAGCTTCGTGACTTTTTACAGATAAGTGATGCAAAACTAGCTCCGTAACTACTAGTCTATAGCGGTTAACCTATTATGGGTAAGCGATATAGAACCAACTTCGTAACTTATAGTTAACCAGTTCTGGGTAAGCCATACAGAACCAACTTTGTGACTTTATGCCTAGTGTACTGTATGGTAAAGAAACTAGTGGTGGGTTATGTTGAGTAAGAAAATTCATAAATAATAATAATGTCGCCACTATTATATTAAAAGTAATTTAAGAGGCATCATATGGTACCAATTCTAGTAGTTAACTTATTTTCAGTATAAAAGATTTTATAAAACTTATTGTCACCACTGTTTATTGTTTAAAGAAAAAGGAAAAAGGAAAATGGAAACTTGTATATTATAAGTTTAATGTTGAAAAGTATTTCGAAATAGTATTTTTGAAAAATTAAAATTGAGTTTTACAAAAATGTTATATTATTACCAAATTTGATGATGCACAAATGAGTTACTATGGAAAATATTTTACCTCGAGCTTTATTGTTATGTCAGACCATTTCAGTTATGTTATTACGAAAAGTTTAATTTTTAGTAAACTGATTAACACTCACTAAGCTCATTGAGCTCACCCCCATTTTTATGTTTTCAAATATACCACCCCAGGTATGCGTACATGTACTACAATAGTTGGGATCCCATCGTAGAATTAGTAGTATCATCAAGTGCTGCTATACTTATGTCATTTTGCTTTGTACTTTTGAGTAAAGAATGGATGCATATAAAGGCTTTTAAATGAAATGCATGAATATGTTTTAGCTTTTGAAAGTTTACTGTAGTGATTGTTAATAATTATTGTTTGGGATTGTTTGTGAGTGGACTTGAAGTCCAAAATTTGTAGTTAAGAAATTAGTGTGAATATAGAAGTTTTTGAAATTTTATAAGAATTTGGAAATTTTTGGGAATGCCAAAATGCATTCGTTGTGCTACTGAAATTTTTAATAAAATGATTTAGAAAAAAAATTCCCACTATGTTATGCTCTTTTAACTTTTAAAGTATGAAAGGTTTTTAATAGTTCAATGACTTAGCTTTGTGGGAATCCTTCGGTTGAGTTAGATATCGATTGGAGGGTTACCGTGGGGCCGTCGGGAGGGCTCCACTCAAATTATTTAAGGGGAACTTCGGGATGGGTCCTTTCAATATTTTTGTGTTATTTTTAAACATACTCTTATCTATGATTATTTAATATGTAGTATTTAGATATAGTTATTATATTAACATAGTCGTATATATCATTATGTCATTCTTCATCATATATTAATTTGAGAAACTATTTTTTTAATGAAAAGAATTATATTGAGAGGCCAAAAGAAAATGGTCAATACAAGACAAACAAAGGCTAAAGCTCAAGAGAACAAGTTGAGCCTAAAGCAAGACTGAGAAAATAACTAAACTAATGTAATACAAGGCACTAAATCTCAAATGAGGTAGTTATAGAAAGCACGAAGCAAGCTTAGTTTGCATTTGTCATTTGAGTGAGTGTAACTGCATTAGGATCCTAATCATACAAAATTTAGGATATTTCAATTTTAAACTATTCCAATACTAACTTTGAGTTGTTAATCCTAGTTAAAAGGGATTCCCTTATCCAAGACAAGGTCCCTTTATAAAGGGAACTGAAATCCTTGCTTATAAGAAGAGTAAGTTATTCATCTCTTTCCAACTTGAATAAACAATGCCACTAAGCGTTGTTTGGAATAACCTTATGTCTTTAACATATTTAAGTTTGGTTAAACTTACCCATGTGATGATTTTTTCCTAATTAGAGGCCTTACACTAAAGCTTGAATAGCTGGAGAATTAGGATCCATGTGTTCTTAATAAAGTCGCAACTAAAAAATAAGTTATCAATGTTTCTAGAAGCCTATTATAAAGTATACAATACAAGTTGTTGAAAGTGTGAAACTAGAGTCTATCTTTGGCACTTAGACAATTTTTTATTGCAAGCCAAGGAATGAAGAAAGCTTTAGGCAAATTTGTGGGATTTCATAGCAAGGCACCCTAGTATTAGGCACTTTGAAAAGTTCAATACAATACTTGTTAATGAAGATGTTTGGGCTATGAAATCAACTATGTGATCCTATCAGTTTTTGTTAAGTTGGGCTAATAAGAGGGCATGTTGTTGAAGACGGTGGAGCAACTACCTGAGTAATAATGCGTCTAAAACCAACTAATGTTGTTAATAAAAATATTCACCTTAGAGGATGCAAAAATGTGGAACATCAGGTTAGAGGCATTTGAAATTTTGTAAAAGGGACCAATAGGGTTCTAGTAATCATAATAAAACCAATTTTTCTCTCCATTTCTTACCAGGTAATTAATGTTAGAAGCTAGTTTTTCCCTTAGATTATGTATTTAAAGAAAATAACAAGAATTTTTGCTTTGGTTGAGATTTCTAAAAGTTATTACATTTAAGAAAATATAAGTGGACCTATTGAATCCATAAAAATTCTTGGTCATTAAATATCTTCCATATTCTTTTAATTAAGAGGACATTATTCACAATCTTGATGGCCTTAATGCCTAAGTGGCCTTAGTCTTTAAGCTTGCAAACATCCATCTATTTGACCTTCATTTTGTTACTTTTATTTAAACTTCCATTCCATAAGTAGTTCCTTAAGATCCTTTCAATATATTTAGAGACCTTAGTGGTAAGGAACAAGTGAGCACACCAATCGACATGCAAACTAGAGAGAATATACTTAAATAGTTTTAATCCTACAAAAGATTAAAAAAATTTGCTCTTATGAATGACATAAAGGAGGAATTAGAAAATATTGGTAAGTAAGTATAGAGGCAAAAATAGGGACTCTCAGATACTTTAAGGGGGTTTTAGTAGTTGAAACCTCATAATTATGGTGACAAAAAAGTAAAGCTCTTAGTTACTGTTGAAGGTGGGAGGTTACTTTTAATCCTATTAGTTCTAAGCCCAAATAAAGTTTAGAAAGTTTTGAGAGAAATAAGAAGGATCTTGATGGAATCTATATTTGATCTACATGAAAAAAAAGATATCACTAACAAGGTGAGATTAAATATTTAAAGTTCTTTATATACGAAGTGATGATAAGAGTTATTTGCACAACTGATGTTGCTCTTAGTTAATCTTACAAGAGCTTCAATGCAAATATTGAACAGATAAGGAGAGAGGAGATCTCCTTGCCTCAGGCTCTTTGCACTTGAAAGCATTAGTAAGTTCACCATTGATGAGGATGTTAAAGGAGGCAATGAATGCATATTGATAAACCTAGGTTGTGAATTCATTAGAAAACATAAAAGATTTTAGTACTTCACAATGAAACTCATATTTTATAGATTAAAAGGCCTTATTGAAGTCAATTTCCATGTATAACTCTTTATGTTACTCTTTATGGTAATTCTTGAACACGTCTTATGTTAGGAAAATATTATCCCCAATACTTCCACTATGAATGAATAAAACTGGAACTGGATCAATGTTGGAGTTGAATGTGAGTTTGAGCCTTAATGTAGATTATATTGCAACAGGTATTGGTATGTAGTCTTACAAATTAAAAGGATTAGGAATTTTAGTAATTAAATAGATAAATTTCCCATTGACCACCTTAAGATGTTTAACAGAAGAGAATAACTCAAGGACTAAGTAATTATTTCCCCACTAGATTCCATGATTTTTTATTTGAAAGGGTATTGAGGTCATTAGGGTGTGGTGCTTTGTTAAGACCCATGTTGAAAAGAGCTTACCTAACATCTACATTCTAGAAAAGAGTAATGACTAAGATAACACCTTAAAATATTAAAGGTCTAGGGTCTTAGGATCCCTATTCTTATGGGTACTTGGACTAGAATTATCTATATAAAAAAACAAAATTTATTGAAATGTCTCCTATTGGAGATGGATTTATTGAAGAATTTGATGTTGTCATTCCCTTATTTAAGCCATTGCACTCGAGATCTTTGTGTTAACAAAGAGTTATCATTGCTTAGTGTAGAGGCATGATCATTGAGGACACATATTGGAGTTAAATGAACAAACCATGAACTGGATCAATGTTGAAGTTGAATCTAAGTTTGATCCTGAATGTAGAATATATTGCAACAAGATATTCATATGTAGTCTTACAACTTAAATGGATTAGGAATTTTAGTAATTAAAGAGATAAATTTCCTATTGGACTCCTTAAGAAGTTTAACTAAAAAGAAGAACTTAAGGACTACCTTGGTGATAGTTTCCCCAATAGATTCCATGATTTTTTATTTAAAAGGGCATTAAGGCCATTAGGGCATGGTGCTTTATTAGGACCCATGTTGAAAAGAGCTTACCTAACATTTGAATTCTGGAAAAGAAGAATGATTAAGATAACATGTTACTTAAGAATGAAAATTTTGGTTATTCCAGCTTAGGGGGTGAGATTTTTAAAGCTTCTTAGAGATTCCTTAAAATATTGAAGGTCCAAGGTCTTAGGATCTCCATGATTATGGGTGCTTGCACCATAATTGTCTATAAAAAACAAAATTTATTGAAATATCTCCTATTGGGGATAGATTTATTGAAGAATTTGACGTTGTCATTCCCTTATTTAAGCCATTGCACTTAAATCTTTGTGTTAAAAAAGAGTTATCATTGCTTAGTGCAGAGGCATAATCAATGAGAACAAATTTCTTTTCTTTTATATAAAGCATGTTTCTAAGGAATGATGTAATTTTGAGTTACTAGGATGCAAGCTTCTCCTTATTTTTTTTAAAGAATTACTAACTCCAATATAGCTGGGGTTAAAAGCTATATGTATTTTACTATTGTACTGGCAATGACGGTTAGAAATTACTTGCCAATTTTTGTTTATGGATTATAATCCCTTTTAAAAGGGAATGGATTTTATTTTGTTCTTAAGGAGGCCAATAAAAAAGGATTTATTTTATTAGGTTATTTAACTCTCTAACATTTTTGGTGAAAATTGATATTAAAGTTGAGATTTTATGGAAGTAGGCTCTCATCTTTTGCTTGAAGATCTTCCAACTATTATAAATGGGATTTCCTTCCTAGGATAAGAGGTTAAGTTAGGTTACTAGGATCAAAAAGTTTTTGAACTAACTTAGGCTGAATATGTGAGACAAATGTTAGATAAATAGCTTTGGGAAAGGGCACTTGT
Organism: Erythroxylum tenue; assembly: GCA_027568955.1. Taxonomy (NCBI): domain Eukaryota; kingdom Viridiplantae; phylum Streptophyta; class Magnoliopsida; order Malpighiales; family Erythroxylaceae; genus Erythroxylum; species Erythroxylum tenue. Next base: position 16,877,336 of record JAOSBM010000005.1, on the reverse strand, counting down.
TAGGGGTGTTAGGAACAAATTAGAGTTCTTAAGACTACTAGGTAAAGAACAAGTAACAACTACATAACTTAAAACCTTATCTACAGGGTTTGGAGCTATAGTTTGGCCTGTGTCTACTTTAGTAGGGACCTTGTAATTCCCTTTTGGATCATTAAAAACAAGTATTGTTTAAAATGTATTAGAGCTAGTTTTCATAATTTTTTGTTGAGTAAATAAGATATGGAACGGATGTTATTTTGTTCTTAAGGAAGCCAATCAAAAAGGATTTTTTTAGTAGGGTTATTTAACCCTCTAACATTTTAGGTGAAAATGGACATTATAGTTGAGATTTTATAGAAGTAGGCTCTCATCTTTTGCTTGAAGACCTTCCAACTATTAGGACATGTTTAGTATAAGGGAATAGCTATTCTATTCTCTTCCTATTTCTAACATATTATTAAACCTGTGTTTGGTTTTCAATAATACCTATTCTAAAATCTGAAGAATAGATAAAACTTCAGCCAACCTATCTTTATCTATTCGAAGAAAATCTATTCTTCTTTTTGACAAATTTATCCTTCACGTTAGCCCTCCCGGAACTTCTCCTTCTTCAACATCTGACGAGCCTCCCTCCCGAAATCCATTCCTTATCTTCTTCAATCTCGTGATTCTCCTACTCCTCGTGATTTTTGTCTTCTAAAAGACAAATTTATTCTTCACGTTAACCCTCCTGAAACTTCTCCTTCTTCGATGTCTGACAAGCCTTCCTCCCGAAACTGACTGGGCTCTTCTTCAAGCTCGTGATTCTCTTTTATTCCTCATGATTTTTGTCTTCTGTAAGTGCCTATTTTTCGTGATTTTTATCTTCTGTGATTCTAACATGGGTTTTGGGTTTTTGTCTTTTGTTTTCGTTATTCAAATTCATCTTTTGGGAACAGCTTTTTTGTTTTTGAACTAAAAAGGGGATTGCATTTACTACGTTAAATTTCGAATCCCTAAGAGGGGATTCTTGAACTCAACTATATCACTCCAAAGATTAACTATGTCTCAGTCTATTTAATTGTTCACCACTATGCTTATCAGTATGTTGGTGTTAAGTTGAGTTTCTGGGCTTTATATATAGGAGATTAGCCATTGCTTCATAGTCATAAAGAATGGGGGCATGTTTAGTTTCATCAGCCTATAAACCCAAACTATAACGTGGTTTTGCAATCGATTTTCATATGGTAGACTAACCTTTGTCATTTTAAGTTCCTCTGTTTTTACTTTATCGTATATATGTGTTTGAAAAAAAAATAGGGTGGTTGGTTACGGGAGTAGGGTCTCCATGTATTAAGATTTTTAACCTTAGTAGTAGATGAAAGAGGTTTGGTATGCCTGTTAAATAAAGCAACAACATAATTCTTCATTTAGATCCATCATACCTGAGCTCTGTTTATATTACTTTCTATATGAGCAACGTGAAGTATGATGATTGATATATGGCTCTTGGTAAGATGTAAGTAGGCATCAAATGGTTTGATATCATATGTGATTTAAATCTGATGAATCAATGTATGTAGTTTTGTTTTCAAATTACATAGTCTATAAACTGACTTTTTCTCTATTGCAGGTTTTAGTTGTTGTTCCTATTGGAAAAAATTCCTATTTAAGGAGATCTGCCTTTAAGATAAATCTCCTGTACTGGTTTCAGTTGTTGTTCCTGTTAGACTTTCATGTGATTGGCTGATCTCTTATACCGAAGCGTACTGTTAATCATTTGCTTTGAATTCTAACCATGTTTGCTCATTTTAGCCTTAATCATTTCATGTGTACATCTACAACTAAATAGAGAACTTGCTAGAAATCATTTATGTTGGCCCTCGAATTTTTTTTATTGAATAAGCATGATTTAAATTATTTTGAGGTTTTGATAGCTTAATTATTTTGGAGTAATTAGCATGTCAATGTTAGTAGGATTTATTGCATGGATTGATTGAATTAAAGTGATAAGGTAGTAGGAATGAATAAGGGAAAAATTGGAAGATCACTTAAGGTTAAAAGGTATAGGGCTTACATTGGAAGGCAAAAAGGACATTTGATGACAATTAAAAGTAGAATTAGAAGAAGAAAAATAAAATGAAGAGAGGAAGAAGAGAGTGTCGCGGGAGAGAAGAAGAAAAAGGAGAAAAAAGAGAAAAGCTAGGGTTTAGAGATTCTTGAAGATTTTGAAGAATTTGAAGAATCAACAAGTAAGTACGAGCTTTATTCCATCTTGTTAGATGAAACCCAAATATAGCTTATCATGTGTGGGAAGTTGTTAGTCAATGCAGGCAAGTGCTCTCTTTTAGGGTTAATGATCAAATATAGATTTTGATGTTTTTGTTAATGATATTGGGTTGAAATAAGCTTGGAAATGAAGTGGAAGAGGTGTTTTAATGTTAAGATAAGTTATATTTGAAACATGGGAAGTATATATGTGATGAATGTTGAAAAACTGTCTTCGGAATGTGTTTCTGGAAAAGTTCACCGCGGCGAAATCCAATTTTCCTACACAGACATAGTTTGGTATTTTGGGCATAACTTTTACTGTAGATGTCCAAATTGACTGATTTTTGATTTGGTGTAAATTAGAGACATAATGCTACAAATTTTATGAAGGAATCAAGTCTAATTTCAGTCTCTAAGAATCTAAAATTATGGATGGAAGTTGAGCATAGAATTTTTGTTTTAGCATAAGATATAGTCCAAATTGTTAAAGTATGACTTTCCGATTTTTGAACCAAATTGAAAGAAATTTTGGTTATTGTTTAAGGAAATCAAGTGAGGCAAGAGGAGCAAGAGGAACAAGAGGAAAGACATCCCTAAACAAGTTGATAAGTAAGGAATTCAAGATGGGTACACGTTTATAATAGAGTAAATGAGCCACTCAATGTTTTCTTCAAATCAAGGAAGTTTAATGATTTAAATTGCATCATCAATGTTGCCTTTATTGCTTTTTGAATGAATTATGAAATTGTTATATGTTTGCTACATGAATTGTGTTGAAGATTGATGAAAAGACTTTGAAAAGGATTTCTCTTTAAAAGGATACATGTTTATGAAATCATGTTTTTAGAAATGATTTTTGCAAGGATATCAAGGTTATGAAAAGCAAGTTTTCAAGAAATGTGCCATTTTGGCCAACAAGTTTACAAGATTTTGAAATATATGTGTTATATGGGTTTGTGGTAGTCTCTAAAAAATTGTCACGTGCACGTTAACCCAAGTATAAGCTTCTCTCGCCTGCCCGCTAGTGGCATGGAGCTCCCTCAAGGACTCCCTCAAGAATTTACGTCTACACAGAACCATTATATGGGAATGTGTAGTGCGTCATGAATCTGGACTTACCTAAACCATTCTGATGTGCTTATGTGCTTATGATCTGTTGACAAGTTTGATGCAACATGATTTATAATTGCTCATAAATTGTTTGAAAACCGATAATTTTGAGAAATAAGTGTTTGATGACATTTACATGTGAAATTACTATGGTTTCGAAAATGTGCAATGGCAATGAGTTTTTGAAAATAGTTTTGCTGGTTTCTTTATTATAAATCTGTTACCCACGAGCTTTAAGCTCACCCCTCCCATTCCGTCCCATCTTCAGATGAGGAGCAAAAGATCGAGTAGTCTAGAGTTACGGCATCACTCCAAAGTTGCATAGTTTTGTATTTTGAAGTTAGATTTTTGGGAATTCAATGCTTTAGCCGCATTTCAAGCTTTATTGGTTCAAGTGTATTTTGTATTTTTGGATTATGAAGCGAATGATGTATTTGTGGCTTGAAATGCCATTAAAACTTTGTAAAACTCTTCTTTAGGTTATCAATGAGATATGGTTGATATTGTTTTTAGCTTCAAACCTTTCGCATTAAATTATTTTACCATGAGAATAAGATTTTGGAAGGTTGCTTGAGTTTATGTCTTAAGTCTACTTTTTGTTTTTAAGTTATCGGTTCTGTTCAAGAGGCTTTCGCCGTGGCGAGACCAATTGATCGCCACAGCGAAAATAACCTCGCAGGTTTGCCGAGGCAAAAGTTAATTCGCTCGCTGCGGAGTAAAATTCTCGAAGGTTCAAGGGGATTTATCTGTCTGTTCGCAGCGGCGAAACATATGTTCTCCGCGGCGACGCCCGCCTTTGCTTCCAAAGGATTTTTCTTCAATTGTCTACTTCTAAGCCTCCCTCCACGCTCTAGCCTCATGATCCCTGACCGCGCGTCGTAATGCTAATCAAAATTAAATTAACTAGACTACTACTGTAGAGTGGTGAATCTAGGTCGATCCCACAGAGAGTGCATATAAAGTTTAGGCAATGAAATTAACCGGTGTTTACACTAAATGGGGGGGTTTTGGATTTAGGAATTAAACAGAATTTAATTAGAAATTGAAATTGAAAAAAAAATAAAAACAAAATAATGAGAATTTAACAATTAATAGAAATAAATCTTGGTTTTCGGTCTCCTTCGTTATTGAACTTGCGTTGATCATCGACACTAAAAATAACCAATT
>JAOSBM010000005.1:16802830-16820121 GCA_027568955.1 Erythroxylum tenue | reverse complement strand
CGCTATGCGGGAATGTGCAGTACGTTCCGTTTGGACCAACCCAAACCATTTTGTTGTGATTATGTGTTTTTAAAAAAAAAATTGTGATGTGTATATGCTTATGTGTGTACTGTCTTTGCTAGTAGGGACAACCTCTATCCATTTGGATACATAGTCAACAACTAAGAGGACGTACACAAGGCCAAAAGACGGGGGAAAGGGACCTATGAAATCAATTCCCCAAACATCAAAGATTCATAAAATAAAAGTGATTGCTGCGGCATTTCATGTCATTTTCCTAACCCTCCCAAACGTTGACACTTATTGCATGATTGACAAAAGTTAATAAATCCTTGAAAAGGGTAGGCCAATAAAAACCAGAATCCATAATTTTCTGAGATGTCCTCCCAGCACTAAAATGCCCACCATAAACCAGTGAATGACAAGCTGAAATTACAGCATCAAATTCCTCATTAGGAACACATTTTCGGATTACCTGGTCACTGCACAGCCTCCAAATATGAGGTTCGTCCCAGATGTAATGTAGAGCTTCACTTTTTAATTTTTGAACCTGTGCCTGTGACATAAACAGAGGAGTTAGTCTAGTCATAAGGTAATTGACAATATGTGCATACTAGGGTTCTTTAAAAACTAAGGCACATAGAACTGAATCGGGAAAAGAATCGCAAGTCAATTCTGAAGAGTCTACTCCCTGTGTGTCATCGGATAGCCTGCTCAAATGGTCAGCTACGTGATTCGTCGCGCTAGCTCGACCCTTTATCTCAATATCAAACTCTTGGAGGAGCAACATCCACCATATCAATCTAGGCTTCGACTGTGGTTTCTTTAGGAGATATCGAATAGTTGCATGATCAGTAAAAATGATTATATGTGAATTTAGCAAATATTGTCTAAATTTTTCTAAAGGAAAGACTACTGCAAACAACTCTTTCTCAATTGTTGTATAGTTGGTTTGAGCTGGATTCAGTGTTTTCGAGGCATAAGCGATAACTCTTACCAATTTCTCCTCTCGTTGGCCCAACATGGCCCCTACAGCACAATTAGAAGCGCCATATGAAAGTTCAAAAGGTAAGTTCCAATCAGGAGCAACTAAAATAGGTGGAGAAATGAGTTTTGATTTTAATGTGTCAAAGGCATTTTTGCAAGAATCATCAAACTCAAATTTTTCATCTTTTTGTAAAAGCTTGGAAAGAGGTAACTTAATTTTACTAAAATCTTTTATGAATCGCCTATAAAATCCTACATGACCTAAGAATGATCTAATATCTCGAACACAGGTAGGATAAGGAAAAGAAGATATGACCGCAATTTTAGCTTTGTCAACTTCAATCCCCTTTCTAGAAATTAAATGACCTAACATTATACCTTCATTAACCATGAAATGACATTTTTCAAAGTTCAAAATCAGGTTTTTCTCAATGTATCTTTTTAAAACTTTTGCAAGGCTAAAGAGAAAAGTATCAAAAGAATCACCATAAACTGTGAAATCATCCATGAAAACTTTCATGCATTCCTCTAAAAATTCACAGAAAATAGCCATCACATAATGCTAAAAAGTCCCTGGAGCATTACATAAACCAAAAGGCATCCTTCAGTATGCAAAGGTGCCAAAAGGACATGTAAAGGTTGTTTTATCTTGGTCCTTTGGTGCAATAGGTACTTGAAAGTACCCAGAGAAACCATCTAGAAAACAATAATGTGATTTTCCAGCTAGCCTTTCAAGCATCTGGTCAATAAAAGGCAAGGGGAAATGGTCTTTTCGTGTGACATCATTTAACTTTCGATAATCTATACATACACGCCACGAATTATGCACTTTGATAGGAATAAGCTCATCCCTATCATTTTTTACCACTGTGATCCTACTCTTTTTCGGCACTACGTGTATTGGACTAACCCACTCACTATCGGAAATAGGATATATTATCCCAGCACTCAACAATTTGGTAATTTCCTTCTTAACTACGTCTAAGATTAGTGGGTTTAGTCTTCACTAAGGTTGCCTTACCGTCTTAGAACCCTCATTCAACAAGATCCTATGTGTGCAAATAGCAGGGCAAATTCCAGGTATATCTGTTAAAGTCCATCCTATGGCCCCTTATGTTCCCTCAAAACATTTAGGAGTTTCTCTTCCTCAGCGTCGGACAAGGTATTAGCAATTATGACAGGTAATCGCTCATCAGATTCAAGAAAGGCATACTTTAATGTAGTGGGTAAAGGTTTTAATTCAAGCACAGGGGGTTGTACAATAGAAGGAATCAATTTATGAAGTTCAAGAGAGAAGAGATCACGCCCTTTTTCTTCCGACATGGAGCCCAATTCCTAGCGATTCGGCGCAGAAGCAACCTAAGATGAACTTTCCTGTTTTTCTTCAATAACGCACTGGTAATGAGGTACAGTACCTTCAGCTATTCCCACATCAACGTTAGTTTTTGTGAAGTCTGAATAACCTGAAATATTAACAAGAGACCTTTCCCCAAGTTCAAGTGAATATAAATCATGATCAGAGGAATTCTCTTGCAAGTCAATTCTAGGGCATGCATCATCAAAAACAACATCAAGCATATTAACTCCTAGGAGAGAATAGTCCTCATGGGGGTGCTTCATAGCTTCATACATATTGAAGCTTACCTATTGATCGCTACCACCATGGTGATCTTACCTTCTTTCATGTTAATCATGGTGCTAGTTGTCCTCTAGAAAGGTCGCCCGAGAATTAAAGAAGTACCCTGCACAACTTCAGAAGACATATCAAGTACATAAAAATCAATAGGAAATACAAAACCTTTTACCTAGACCAGGATGTCTTCAATGATGCCCACTGGATGCCTAAATAATCTATCGATCAATTGTAACACAGCAGATGTGGGTTTCAAACTCTTAACTCCCAAGGATTGATAGACAGACTTTGGCATCACATTAATAGCGGCCCCTAGATCTAACAAAGCTCTTCCTATAGTTACTTTCCCTATAGTGCATGGAATGGTAAAAGATCCAGGGTCTTGACATTTCATAGGTCTTTGAGGTTTAAACAGGGTGGACACATACGAACTCACTTGGACTCTCTCATTGGGCCTAAACTTTCTCTTGTTTGTGCACAAGTCCTTAAGGTATTTAGCATAGGCCGAAACTCTTTTCACTAAATCAAGTAAGGGAACATTCACCTCGACTTTTCCAAACATATTAGTTATTTCCTTTTCGTGCTTAATTTCAGTCATAAGTATGCTCATTAAGTATGAATTTGGAAAAGGAAGGTCTTGAAGATTTACCTCCTTACCTTTGGCTTCATGCTTTCTTGATTCCTCATGCTCAGCTTTGTCCTTGAAACTTTTTGAAGTAGCTCCTTTGTCCTTGGATGCAAACTTCCTTTCTTTCAATAAAGTCTCTTCCTTGACACTCTTAGATTTCTTGGTTCCTTCCTTAGGTAGAGGTGCTTCTTCATTCTCAATTTCCTCATCACATGCTTCCTCTTCTTGATTATCAAACCTCACTTGTTTCTCGCTTCGAAGAGCAATTGAATTGAGGCTTTTTAGATTCATCACAGTGTTAGAAGGAATTGTCCCACTGCTTTTCGCTTGGTTCTCACTCATATTGTTGGACAACTGAGTGACATATGAGTTGATGTTTTCCGCTTTGGTCTCCCATTGTTCCATTCTTTTTTCCAAAGCATTGAACTGAGCAGCGATTTTGGAAGAATCCTGCTGAATGAGATTTTCTATGGCATTGAATTGATTAGTGTTAGAATTCCTCTCTTCCTTCATCAAGGTCATCATGTTGTGAAGCAATTGATTGGTGTCCTCTTTGGCTGGGACCGTCAGAGCTTGTTGTTGGATGGGGAACTGGTTATTAGAAGTTCCAGATCCTCCTCTTTATTAAAATCTATTCGGAACTCTGCCCTCTTCATTTCTCCAAACTAAATCTAGGATTAGCCTTCCATCCTTCACTATAAGTGTTGGAGTATGGATCCCACTTTGGATTTGTCCTTCCTGGGTACACTGCTAACATCTCTTCATACCGTCCTGGGCATACATTCGATATGTGTATAACCGACCCGCAAGTATCACAACTGGGTGCGGTAAGATCCATTGAAGATGATGGGCGATGCACATTCAGGTTCTTCAATTCGATAGTGATGAAAGATAGTTGCGATGTTATCCTATTTTCCAGTGAGTCCACCTTCGATTCAAGACTTTCCATTCTCTTAGCTTGAGCTGTTGAAGCTCCTAGTTCATGCACTCCTCTCACACTATACTGTTGATGATTCAAAGCCATCTTCTTTATCAAGTCCCATGCTTCCGAAGCTGTAAGATCAATCAAAGATCCTCCAGATGCCACATCCAGCATACCTTTCTCTTGACTCTTCAACCCGTCATAGAAGTATTGCACTAATTGCTCATCAGGAATTTGGTGATGGGGGCATCTTGACAGTAGGTCTTGGAAGCGATTCCAATAATCATAAAGAGACTCATCATAATCTTGCCTTGGTGAATAAATCTCCTTCCTCATCGATGAAGTCCTGGAAGCTGGAAAATACTTCTCTAAGAAAGCCTTCCTCAAATTTGCCTAGCTATGATAGGCATTCGCCACATGCCTTGGGAGGCTCATGTACCACTCTCATGCCTTTCCTTCTAGGGATATATGAAAAACTTTCCACAGAACTTGATCGAGTGAGGCTCCCACTGGCTTCATACTTTGGCAGATCATAGACAAGGATTGTAGGTGCATGTATGGATCCTCTCCTGCCAAACCATGGAATTTAGGAAGAGAGTTAATCAATAAGCCTTTTACTTCAAAATTAACATCAAAATTAGGGCAAGCAACAATAAATGAATCATAGTTTACGTCAGAAGTTGTCGCTTCCCTAATAGTTCTACGTCTTTGATTCCTATTGTTCTCTCCTACTCTCTTATACTCACCATTTCCTCCATTATCACCATTTCTAGGTTGGTTTGCAGGAAAGTTAGGATTTTGCATAAAAATGGGATTCTTAGCCATGTTGTCTCTTTCTCCCGATTCACTCTCACTAGTTCGCTGACTTGATTCCTCTTCTTCAATGACCCTACTTCTCTCTTGTTCTTTCCTCTCTTTCCTAATCTTCCTTAAACGTCTCTCAATCTCAGGTTGGAAAGGAACAAGTCTAGCTTTCTGGGGCATGCACAAAAACAATTCAAATGAAAGAAATTGTAACAAAATTTATTCACAATCACACCAAATCAAATAAAAAGTGAAATGTGAAGGATGCGAGTGTATGGAGTGTGAAAGTATGTATGAAGATGTGTATGGATGGAAAAATGCTAAGTATGGAAAATAAAAGTATGAAAGTATGCTTTTGTTTGTGTTTTCTAAATGTGTGTTATGCGAAGGAAAATTAAAAACTATACTATGGACAAGTTTGAAAATTAAACTATCCAAATTGAAATGTAAAAGAAAAGATTCCTATTATCAACGAAAAACAAAGATGACAATGGCTAACCTAAAGAAAACCAATTGCTTGGTTACCCGACAACGGCGCCATTTTTAATCAGCTCTGTTTGATCTTAAGATTAATCCCTTAGAAACTAAATCAAAAATTTAATTCCAATGATTGCAATATAGGATGCAACCTCGGGTCGTCTCACTTAATCGGAACCTAGCGCAAAAGATCTAAGCTAGCCTAAATGTCAAAAATGCAAACTAAGTTGATAAAAGGGGGGTTTGGATCATTGGTAAAATTATGAAAATTAAACTAAATGAAAGAAAAATATATAAAAAGGTATTTTTGGATTTTTGGGAAATGAAAAGTGAAAACTCAAACAATAATCAAATATGATAAAATCCTCTTGAAAACGAGCTTTGGCTATCATGGTTCAAAACAAATCTTTCGGGAGTGAAATTCACTAAGTTTTCGAGTGATATACATTAAAGAACTCTTTAAGTTCAAGATTTTAATCAATGAACTCCATTTCTTAAAACCTGGTTAAATGCATCTTAGTGTGCGAAATGGAAAAATTAATGCAAGTGGTCAAACTGGATCAAGTATAATCTTAATATCAAACACAACTAGGCAAATGAAAGAGGATTAACACAGTCACCAAAAAGACATATATGAAACTTCATATATTAAGCATCAAAGTTCTACATTAGTAAATCCATAACACAAGACATTGTTCAACACTTGATTAAACTCTAATCAAGCTAATTTAACTGCATGTCCGTAAACCCTAACTCATAAATTTTCAACTATGCAGTTAAACTTGACAACGTAAAATAACTACCCTTTGAAGCCCGGTGAACTCAAGCCATCACTACATCTTCAAGAGGAAATGGTGATTTAGCCGTGCATGACCTCGGACATCCTCGCAACCACAAGAGCTCCGATGTCACCCATGGTAGTAGTAGCGATAGTCGATGAAGTTAAAAATGAAGGTAGTCAGAGGTGATGGATGAAGGTCGAGGGTGAGAGGAAAATGATCGCGTGTGTGTCGGCCGAGGGGTTCTCTCCTCTTGCTGCCGAAAGTGTAGTCCCCTATAACCTAATTTGGCATGATTTTAAATGTTACGTCACGAGTCGGGTAGGAACAGTGAGAGAATTTTTTAATTTTAGTCCGGATGCCCGACTGTTCATCGCGACGACGAGAGAGATGCGCCGCGGCGTACGCTTGCTGGATCCTTCGCCGCGGAGAAATAATTAATTTACGCCGCGACGAGCTTTTCCTTCATGGTGCGCCACGGTGGACATCCTAGAGCTTACGTCCTCATGTTGACTCATTTGACTCATTTCTTCCTTGAGGCTCCTACAACCAAAAATAGCAATTTGTAGTATAAATTGTCCTTAGAAAAATTTATAATGCAATTAATGTCAATTTGTAACAATTTTTACTATCAAATTGCATAAAATTTAAGTACACACTCAAAGACTAATTTAAACAAAAAATTAAGAATTAAGAGTCAAAAAGTATATTAAAAACTATGAAAGTGTCGCCAATTTATATAATAAACTTGGGCTCAATCAGTTATGTTGTACTGAAAAGTGTAATCTTAAGTGTTGTACAACGTGTATGAAAATGGTTTTTGAAATGTAAAGACATTATAAAAACAAGTATTTTGTTCTGTAATAGGCCCAAGTGATTACTGAAACTCTGATGTGTTCAATAATGCGTGTATCTTTTGTGATTGAAATTGTTATAAACAAATTGGGCCGAAATTGATTATCGATTTTCTATATATGCGTTTATTGTTTAAGAAAATTTGCAATGGGATTCGACCGTTTATTGTTTTAGCATACCACTCTTATGTGATTCGTACTCAGATATCACTCAGGAAGTCGGGTCGTATCCTACGAGAGTGGGGTTCTACATTCAGCCTCTAATGGTATCTATAGAGCAGAGAAAAAGAAACTTAGCTTTTGAGAGGAAATAAGTAGGAGTGTTAGCTACTTTATGCTTATTTCCTATAAATAAAAAAACATTATAGTTTATTCTTTTTATTAAAAATAAATATTCTAATTAAAATTAAAGTTAAACTCTAATTATAATTTCATTTAATTTTTTATAAGTCAAATATCATATATTTGATTCCTAAAGTTTCTCAAACTTCACAATGAAGTCCAACTTAATTTAAATTTAAATTTATCTTTTCTAATTGCTATTTATATCTAATCCATTAGGTTCTTAATATGTTGAGAATAATTATAAAGTATAATTATAATTCATAATTAGAATTAGATAAATTAAATCTCTTTTAATTTATCTTTAATTCTCCAATGAATCAATTTATAATCATCAATGAAGATTGATGTCTAGCAACATGTCATGACCGCCCAAATATTAGGAATGTCAAAGTGGTTTGACTCAACCCATCCACGCATGGTTTTGATGTATAATTTAATCATTTCATCACCCAATATTCTAATTAGAAATAGAGTATAGATATAGTGTCTACTGTTTTAAATCTAATAATGTTTGTTTTTACTAATTAATAATTGATTTATAATTAATATTTGAGAACATCTTTTCAATTGTTAATTACTTTGGCCATAGAATTTCCTAAATCATTACTAATCAAGAACAGTGGAACACTCTCTAATTACTTAGAGTAATGAATCCTTTATTGACTTACTTAACTACCTCCATATAGTTTATACTATATCCAAGCATTACCGATTGAGCTACCTTAAATAGAATAGCTCATAAGTAGCATTAAAACATAGTAATTCTCACACGAGATACTTTGATAATCTTAAGTCAAATGATCAATTATACAACTATCATAATGAGAAAATTCACATAAATATAAGTAATATTCTATTTGGGATCTTCATAATCAGGTCAGTTTAGTGAACGTATTCTCTAATAAAAACCCACACATTTGTTTAAGTATCTCCATACTTTAATTTATCATATCAACGTCTTTCTTTATAAGAAAGAAACATAAAACATGTTAGTTTTACCGTTTCATTAATATACCGTTTTTGATTAAACTACAATTAGGAACAATTTAGGAATGATATATACATGTAAATTGAATCTCATAATTATGATCTCATCATAATTTCAATTACACAGTAATTGTTCCAGGAATTTTATCTTTAGATCATATGTAATGAATAAAAAATATAAAGATAAACAATGCCTTAATTAATTAAAATAATAACATCATACTAAAATTATAACCAATTGATTAGTTACGAGGGCATAAACTAACAAAATGTACATCAACTTGGAACTTTAGTAGATTTGGATTTCTTCTTTTTACTAGGCATCTTTCACTATAAAACTAATGATGATAGATATAAAATAGAGTTGAACATCAAGAAAGCCAGGACTTAAGGGTTTAGTAACTACAACAATAATATCAAACTTAAGGGCCAGCCTTAAGGGAGTAACGTGCAAAGTCTAGGGTTATAGAGGCCTGAGAAGAAATAAGGGAGATAGTCTTGACAGTGGCCTCAACTTCATGAGACTTAGTAGATGCATCCTCAATTAAAAGCTGGAGAGGAGACCAAATGATTAAAGTTAAACCTTGAGACATTAGACAAAAGAGCTTTAGGGGCTCTGGATTGAGTTTTAGAATTGATGACTTCCATAAGGTCGTGGTATGAACCAATTTTAAAGAGCCTCCTAATAGCTTTCCATAATACATTAGAAAATTAAGAGGTTAGATTTAGCGGCAGGATATATTGATTTGGGTTTTAATCAGGTTACTAGTAGCATTAAGCCTTAGTATCTTTAAGTATCAGCTAGTTCCCTTTAGTAATCATTCTCTAGACAAACTTTTGCAAAAACAACTCTTCTAATCCGAGCAGTATTCTTATAAAGACAAATCAATTTTTAATGGAACTAGCAAGATAACTAAGACATAAAGTGAACCAGTACTCTAGAGGGATATGGTGGAAGTTAATCCATATAGGAATAGGCTTAACTTTCTTTTTATTTAGAGACATAACTGGTTCCCATTTCTTAAGAAACAAAGCCTTACCAAAGAAGTGCTAAAGACCATATTCAAGCACTTTGGAAGCATGATGTTCATTTACAAATTTGAATAGAAAGAAGTCACCTTTAGTCACCAACATTTGAACCAATCCAATGTTAACTTGTCTGGAGGATGCCTAATCTTGCATATAAGGGAATACACAACTATTATCCTAACAAAAGCCAATGAAGGTGTTGGATAACTTAGTAGCACCAACTTTAAGGAGTTTAATAGGAGGAGCCATTGGAAGGAAGTCACAAAAAAATAGGGGGATAAAGTGAAGTTTGGTTAAGGGCGGAGGAGGAGGAGGCACTCCAATACCTCTGAAAGAGATATAAGAGTAGAGGAACTAGAAGGTATTGGAGAAATCAAACAAGCAAATACTGAGGGATAAGCAAGGTTCAACAGGAATTTAGAAGAAATAAAAGTACACACATAGGGAGTGACAGGGAGTGGTGCGGAGGTAAGAGAGGAGCAGGTGGAGTGGAGGGAGTAGAAGGACATTCAAGAGAGTAAAAGAGGGGAGTAAAAGCAAGCTTACTTGAGGATGATAGATACTTACTAAAACAGGAAGCAAATTAGTAAAGAGAGGAGGTGGGAATTGAAAACCACAAATAGTTAACTAAAATAAGAAACCAAAAAGATAGTTTTAACTGAAGAAAGAAGGGTGGGAAAGAGAGAAGAAGGAGAAAAAAATTCTCTCTCTAACATCTTGTTCATAATCATGCAACAAAAGGGAGTAGAGGTGAGTGTTATTTAAAACCTTTTAGAATTTATTAACTCTTTTATATAGAGATTCTCTAGAGATACTAAAAGTATTCCTCCTCTATTTGGACTAATAGCACTCTAACCTCATATATCTAACATATATATCTGTATTTGCATTTATTATTATTTGATTGTAAGATGGTATTGAAATGTCAAATATTTTATAAATATTAACCTATAAAACATTCTATTTTAAATAAGTTGCTAATAATTTCAACCAATCAAAAAAGGTTAAAAAAGAATAAAAGCAATGCAATTAACCATATGTTTTTCAATTATACCTTTTCATCAAAAATATGGTCGGATATACTCAACATGTGTAAGACAATATGTCTAGTTAGTGATACGAATGATGTGGTGACTTGGGTTAGTAATCCACCTAATTTGAAGGAAGACATTGTGAAGCTCCTTCAAATAGCCTTGGAATTCTCCATCTATAACCTTTAGAAGGAAAGAAACAATAGGATATTTAAGGGGGAAAAGTATGAAGTGAAGGTCTTATAGCTTATAAACTTGAATGCAGTTCGAGAGATGGTGATGGTGAGAGGTTTCAGCCTGAAGTTCTTAGCTAGAGTCATGTCAAATTGGTTTCTATGATGCTCCAATGTTCCTTACTGTTCATAATAGAATCATGAAACCTACATATGACTCAAACATAGCTAAGTCCTGAAAACAAACTAGAGTTAACCTTTTTTAAAGCTTTTCCTTTAGTATATGCTTTAAAAGGGGGGAAAAACATTAAATGAAAGTCTTCTAGCTTATAAACTTGCATGCAATTCAGGAGATAGTGATAGTGAAAGGTAACAACTTGAATCTCTCATCTAGAGTCATGTCAAACTAGTTTCTATAATGATCTAATGTTCCTTACTATTCATAGTCGAATCATGAAAGTTACATTGTGACCCAAACATAGCTAAACCCTGGAAATAACCTAGAGTTAGCTTTTTCTTTTAAGTTACAACTTTGCTTGTAGTTACATGTATGAATTTTAGTTTCATGTGCCTCAATAATGTACCCCCTTATTAGGCTAAGGCCTTGATTAATATAAAAAATTTTAATTTATAAAAGAAAGTAAAACTTGCTTTATCATTTCAAATATCATCATTCTTCAAATTTGTCTTTCAAATTTTAATTACTTAATCTTAAATGTTAATCAACACTTTGCGTCACTTAAATTTTCAAATTGTTGCATCATTTTAAACATCAAATTCTTTGAAAAATTTCCTTAACGTTTTGGTATTTTGGATGGAAATTTTAATAGTTATGTATTTTAAAACCATTTTGAATATTTGTCCACTTACTTTAACTAATTTCTAACTCTTCAAAATTACGGATGAAGTATCATAGTTAATGAATTATTACTACTATATTAATTGCAAAATTGGGGATAGTATAGGCCAAGAAAGAACCTTGTCTAGATTTACTTTTATTTTGGTTTTTGTTTGCAAAAACATCACCAATATTATTGTACGTTGATAAAGCATAAAGACTCTCCACGCTATCACTTTTGCATATTATACAAATTTGTAGTGAAATACTTATACTCTTCTTACCCTGCCTTTACTTTGCTCATGTTATATCAACTTGAGTTCCTTTTGTTCCTTTTACTTAAGCAACTAGCATTAACATTATAACTAATAATTTGATAGATCATGTTGGAATTTGAAGTGTTCAAAGCAAAATAGAGTGGTTTGAACAAATTGAGATTCATCAATTCTAAGTTCATGCAATTCAATGGGTGAAACAATTAAAGATAAGTAAGAAAACTAGATATAAGGTAGAAAGAGTGAATCAAAATTTTGTTAACTGATAACCTGAAATATTCTCAGGTTACAAAGATATCTAGTTAGCCGCATAAACATTTCCCTTGAGTAGTAGATAATGCGAATATAGAGATATTGGTATGAGATTGTTAGTTATAGAAGTTTTCAACCATGAGTATTGAAATGCAATCATGCATTTTTCTTTTCTAAAACGGAAGTAGCTTAAATCACAAGAATTCCTATTGAATTTATTCAACCTCACTAGGCTTGTCTGTATCCTCCCATAGTGAAAGGAATTTGTTGTACTTTTGCTAGACCAACATGTCCTTGCATTCCATCTCTTGCATATTGTTGCCACATTAGCTGCTCCTCCATCAGCAACTTTTGTTTCTTTTCCATGTCAGACATTTGTACGTATGGTGGCGGAGCAACGGCAACTGAAGCAGCGAATGGGTCTCTGTTTCCTGTTGCTGCGTCGCCACCATCTTCTGGGGTAGGTGGGGGCAGCGCCAACATTGCCGGCCTTCCTACAGACCCTAAAGCAACGCTACTAGCACTTCCACTAGCTGTAGAAGACATCGATTGTATCATTGTTCCTTGTTGGTACATTCCATCAAGCATCAACATATCAAAACCACCAGGAAGGTCTGCCTTTTGATTAGATAAATGACTAGCTGATTGAACTAAAGCTGTCTCCCAGTCTCCGTCTTTAAATGCTTCCCATGCAGGCGGACCAGTAGGGCCAACTGGTGCAGCTCCGTCAAACAAGGCCAAAGCAAATCTATTTGCTTGATCATCTGTTGATATATGTTGTCCCAAGTTCAATAAATCAGCTTCCTTGGGAGTCTCGGTTTCTTGCTTTTCCTCTTCCTCTGGTTCTTCCCTCTTTTCCTCCAAAGGAGCCTCGATAACTTCTTCAGGCGGTGGTAATGCCTTTATTGAATTCATATCTTCTTCAATCAATTCTGCTTCTTCCATCTCAACAGTCTGACTCTCGGCTTCAACACTGACAATATTATCATCACGTTGTAATAGGGCGGACTTTTCCCTTATAAAATCATCCATGACTTGAAGCTTCTTCTTTGTTATTTTCTCAACTTCTGGGTAGTCTGAAGAACGAGCAATCCCAACGGTCTTGCACCAACCAAGGAAATCGTCAAGCTCATCAAATTGCTTTGAGGCACGACAACATATCTCATAGACCTTAATCGATTCAGTGATCTCCAGCCCCATGAAACCATCAATCAATATACCAAGTATTTCAGTTATGTGGTAATTCAATCGAAAACTTTCTTTCACAATTGGATAGAGGGCAGCAATAACGACTCTGTTGTACTTTGCTGCACCTGATCAACAGAAATACGTAGTTGATTCAGAAGTGACCAAGTAGAGAGGATAGCATAGGATAAGATATAGATGAGCAAGGTGGCAAATACTAAAAGAATTGGAAGTTTAATTATTTTTTATTAAAATTTATTCTTGGGGTAACCGGATTGCCATTACTTATTGCAAGCTAATGACGTGTCCGAATATGGCTGAAGATTGAAGAAAAGAACCTGTTGGGCGGCATGACAAAAAGCGGTCTAGCATTTGTAGCATATGTTGTATCCTCGAAAATAAAAGTTGAGTTTTGGTTTGATGAACAGAAGCAGATTTGGAGTTCTCATCACTGTTATTGTCTCCATCAACATCGGGTTGATCTTCCTCAAACCCGGAACCACTTCGCTTCCCGCGACGCCCTTGCATCCTACACTCAAGCCTTTGGTCAAGATATAACGCATAAGTGCGCACAAATGCGGAGTAGTCCCATGAATCAGACCTTGAAGTGTCACGAAAATCACACAAGTTTAGAAGGCGAGTTCCACGCCTAGTTGCAAAGAAAATCTCCTCTTCGTAAGCTTGATCGCCATCAGCAAGAAGGTGTTGAACTAACATGAGCGTCTTTAATGCCACTATCCAGTTTTTGGTCTTGTTAAGTCGGCGTGAGATCAAACTCACACATGCACCAACATAGGTGCGTGAATAAGATGTTAAACTTAGTATTTCCCGAATGTGTCTCTCATCTGCTGGGTACTCTTCATGCCTAGTTGCCTTCACAATGGCCACCTCAAGATCAGAAAGTGATTCACTGGTATTAACTTTGGCCAGCCCTATGCTAGTTTTGTCCTTCACCGCCCCTATGGCTTTTTTAATCTTGCTTGGAGCCATCGTTAAGCCAACTATTCCTTGTCTTCAACAACTGACAATTGTGTGAGAACTGATAACCAGAAAGATTAGATGCATAGGCAGGCAGCTTTCTTACAATCATAAAAATTAATGATTTGAATATCAAATTAGGTTATGAAATGCTTTTTTCAAGTCCTGAGCTATGGTGAACAGGAAAACAACTTTATTTGCTTCAAAGCAGAAAATGTAGACCAATTTGTCAAACATTCTTATCTGTAGTTGAACAAAAAACACATTCGTATCGGCAATACAATATTAACAAAAATCTAATTATATGAGGACTTCAATTATCCTTTTTAGAATGCTAAGAAAGTTAAACGTATAATGCCAATTTCGAAATGAATGGATAAGGATATGTAAAACTAGAATCGCATGAAACGAAAAACCTATTTGCTCCTGTGGAACAAAATTAGCAATCTGTTGTTACGCAGTAAATTCTGTTCTCACCTGCACCGGAAACAATTTTTATACAACAGTAGTAAATGCAAGGTGATCATTCCCCCTATCAGAAACATGCAGAAGGAAGTTAAGGACAAGGAGGAAAAAGAAAATGGTAAGGAACAGGTGAACGCAGCAGAAGAAAAAGAACAAAAGAAAAAAGGTTCTCTCTCTTTCTCAACTCATTAACAAGCCATTAAATGCCCTATATTACTGCATGAAATTGTGGATGTTCAATGAGAGGTCAAGAGTCACCTGGCATTGTCAATTGGTTGCCACAACTGTCATCTTACAATCGTTAAGTAATATCATTCATCAAAATAGTTTGAACTTGGGCCACCGATAATTTGTCGATGTTAATAACTTAAGAAAAGCAAAGTATAATTTGCAGTTGTGATATTCATTCATGTAAGCCCTTCTTTCTTATTATTATTATTTAAATAAAAGAATTTTTATTGACAAAATTAAAGCTTTTACAACACTACAAGGATATTGTGCCTGAAGTAACTATAACTCCTACTTCAAGTGCAAAGAATATAATTACATCAAATTCCAATTGTAGTAAAGACAGAAAGAAAGGAATGAATAGTGAAATTTGTAGTAAGGTTCTTTTTATAGTAGTCAAGACGATATTGGCAATATTGAAGGTGATATTCTTACCTAACAAGAAAGGATTGTTGTACCTAATATGAGGAAGAAAAGAAGACAAGTATCTAACTTTTTTTTCTCAATGAACAACTCTTAGAGCTTAACCTTTAATTCATAGTGTCTTACA
The DNA here is from genome assembly GCA_027568955.1 of Erythroxylum tenue. Classification (NCBI taxonomy): domain Eukaryota; kingdom Viridiplantae; phylum Streptophyta; class Magnoliopsida; order Malpighiales; family Erythroxylaceae; genus Erythroxylum; species Erythroxylum tenue. Next base: position 16,804,701 of record JAOSBM010000005.1, on the reverse strand, counting down.
ATCTAAAGAAATATATCATAACATGGACATGGAAATGAATAGATAGTGGCATAATGTAGGTGTATCATTCAATTATGCTTAGTCTTATTATTGCCAGCCTATGGTGGATGTTATTTCCTCTTACGTTCTATGATATGAAGCTCCTTTAATTGATGGCTACAGAAGTAATCTTCTAAGTGGCTCTGTTTGTGAAACCAAAAGTTATTTTGATGAAAGAATAATGACTTTGGCAACTTATAGGTGTTCACTGATATTCGATGGTTGGAAAAATAGAATATATGAGCCTATTATCAATTTTTGTTTATTATATTAAATGGACAATTTTGAAGTCTATTAATGCATTTAACCTTGTAAGAAATGTTGATACTCTATTTGAGATGTTTAATGAAGTTATGAATAAAGTTGGGCCAAAAAATATTTTACAGTTTATTACTGACGATAATGCTACTTATAAAGAAGAAAGAAATAGGTTGCAAAATAGGTATAATTCTTTCTATTAGGCTTTTGTGCTACTTATTACATTAAATTGATGTTGAAAAATATTAGAGATGCTAGATACTTTCTTATCATTGATGAAACTGTGTAAAAAGCAAGAAAAGTGACTAAGTTCATCTATAATCCTTTACAGGTTTTGAATTTGATAAGAAAGGGTTACATATATTGTAGGAATTTATGTTGTCATATCATTATAAAATTTGCAACTAATTTTTTATCACTCCAATGTTTTGTTATAATGAAGATAAAGCTAATACTACAAGAAAAATTAGTTTCAGCAACTATTATTAATAGTTGCTAAAAGTAAGAAAATGGTCGTTAAAAATTATAGCGATCAAAATTGGGTTGGTCACAGGTGGTCACTATAGGGTTGTTACTAAAAGTGCACAGTGACGAATTATTACGTTGATTGTTAAAAATGCATTATTAACAATCATTTAAAATTGGTCACTAAAGGTAGAATTATTAGCGACCAAATTTATACTTGCTAATGTAAAATTTCATGGTCGCTGTAATGTTAGAATGGTTGCTATAGTTATGCATACTGCGACTAAATTATTTTTGCTGCTAAAAAATAATCTTATAGCAACCAAGTCAATGGTTACTATAACTATTCATACTGCGACCAAATTATTTTTGTTGGTAAAAAATAATCTTATAGCAACCAAGTCAATGGTTACTATAGCTATTTATACTGCGACCAAACCAAATTATTTTAGCAACCAAGTCATTGGTTGTAGTTATTTTTATCTGGTTGCAACAAATGGTGTATCAAATTTCTTTAGAGAAATTTGATAACAACTCAAGACAACGCATTAGTTGAATGCATAACAACCTCCAAGATACTATTCAAACCAATATTAATGTATTAACATTATGATAGAGCAAAATCCGCTACACTGAAACCAAAATCCATATCTTAAAGCCATCAAACACTAAGTCTAGCCATCAAACTCTCCCATCTTAAAGAAAACATAAGAGGATTAGTAGTAGTTGAGTCAATCTCCCTTCTTCCTGAAAGAGCATCCCTCAATGAGCTTTGCACGACCTCTAGTAGGTTGGCATAAAACAGTCTGACAGTTTTCGCAAACCACAACAATTTTAGAGTGGCTAATGACAGTAGTTCTACATTAAAAATCAGAAGGTTTAAATGTTTGTAGAAGAAATACTCAAATCCAAATCATTTAAATTAAAAATCCACATTACTTACATGTTAAAGCAACTCTGGCATTTCACGTCCTCCAATATTAGTGAAAAACATAAATGAACAAACAGATTAGCAAGCAGTTACCATATCGCATAACTTGCTTCAAAGTTTACAAAAAGAAGCAAAATATAATGAGAAGGAATTTTATTTAAAAAATTAGTTGGATAAA
>JAOSBM010000005.1:16757525-16772139 GCA_027568955.1 Erythroxylum tenue | reverse complement strand
ATAAAATAAAATAAAATATTTAAATAATTAATAATAACATTTTTATATAATTAATAATAAATTATATATAATTAATAATAAAATAATAAACCTCCTACAACAACCATTTTAATATAAGGGGTATAATAATCATTTATTATACGTTACATTCCATTCCATTTATCTTCCAAACAATATTTCACTACATTACATTATGAACCCTTCCATCCCTCTCAAACAACTTTTCACTATATTACATTCCATTCCATTATAAACCGTTTTGTTCCGTTCCATCCCATCATATTCTATTCCATTTCATTAATTAACATCTAACCAAACAGGCCCTAAGGGGCTTTACTTCTTATGGACTTGTCTCTCTGGTGCTCCCCTATTTTTGCTTTCTCTGGTATTTGTCTTATCAGGACTAAATGCCTCATACCTTCTCTAGTATCTGGCTTTTATCGTGCTTCTCTATCTCTCGTGCTTGTCAATTAATGGGATTTGCTTCTCCTCTAGTGGTCGAGACTTATCTTCTCTAGTGCTCCCTTATTTTTGCTTTCTTTGGTATTTGTCTTGTCTGGACTTTTCTCTACTGCTTCTCTAGATGTCTGGGTTACTTTTGCTTCTCTGGGTTGTTTGGATTTGTTTGGCAGTCGAAGACAAAGAGGATGATCTATGTCAAAACTTTTCAGTTGGGTCGAGTCAAGGATGATCAAATCGGATTAGGGCTGAGTGGTTCGGATTTGAGGAGGCTTTAAACCACCCAAAACCCGATCAAGCTCGAACTCGGGCAGTATTAGCCAGTTCTGATCGAGTCTCATTGCCATCACTAAGATTCACAGTAAAATGTTGGTTACTATGTATAATTAAGGGTAGAAGTGTATTTTCCAATATATATATATATTGTATAGGTTTTCAACCTAATTGTATGCTTACGTTTAACGTAAATGTGATAATAAGATTATCGCTTTCACAAATCTTCATGGTATCAAAGCCTCTCTTCCAATTTGAAGGTTAAGTTTACTCCCTTCCGCAATAGGACAGTTCAGAAAAATAGTTTCCGATATGCCGCTTTTCTGGCAAGTGTGAAGAGGTCGTGTTTCACCCCTCTTCTTTCGACACCACCCTCATTGGAGCACAGCCCAGGTCAAGTTCGGCAGGTACCTAAATTTTCGACACCTCATGTGTGACCACACGGGTTGCCAGCCTCTCGACTTTGACCAACTACAATCGGGTGACTTCCAACTTCTTTGTTTTTGGGACTAATCTGCTTCCTTTTGGAGTCTTTGCTGTCCCTTTCAAACATGTTCTACTTCTTTGTTTTTCGGACTAATCTGCTTCCATTTTGGAGTCTTTGGTTTCCCTTTCGTGCCATTATGTCAGAGATTAAGGAAGTAGAGAAACATTATCCTATTAATGGCAGTCCCTACTTTCATATTAGTCCTATTAAACTAGATGGTAGTAGCACTTATTTAGCCTAGTCTACATCATGTTTGTTGTTTATCAAGACTAGAAGGCTACAAGGTTATATTGATGGAAAGAAGAAACCACCACCTATTACTAACCCTTGTTTTAGTCAATGGGGCTCTGATAATTCATTGGTTATGTCTTGGCTTTTTAATTCTATGCACCCTAAAATCTCCGACAGTATTTACCACTTGACACTGCAGAGAAGATATGAAAAGCTGCAGAAACCACCTATTCTCAGATGGGAAATAATGCTAGGATTTTTTAACTTCGGAACAAAATTCATGGCACAAAACAAGGTGAGCTTATTGTTTTAGATTATTTTTCTAAAATGGGTAGTTTATGGCAGGAACTGGATTATTATCAAGATTTTCAAGCCAAGTGTGTTGATGATGCGGTACTGATTCAAAACATGCATGAGAAGGAGTGAGTCTATGATTTTTTGGTTGGTTTGAACCCAAAATTTGACCCATAGAGAGTTCAAGTTATTGGCAAATCCCCTTTTCCCTCTCTTGAGGAGGCACATTCTTTAATCCAACAGGAAGAGACCAAAGGAAGTGTCATGCTTTACATTGCACCAGTTGAGAAGTTGGGCTTCATAGTCGATACTACTCATGAGCAGCCGAAGGATGTTACTTCTGATAAACACCATTTGCACTGTGATTACTGTGGAAAGGCAAGGCATACAAAAAAGACGTGCTGGAAGTTACATGGAAGACTTGCTAGGAGTCGAGGAGGAAAACGAGTCAACCCTACAAGGGCTTAAGCAAATTTGTTAGAAACAGTAGAATCATCCAAGGAGTCTGCTTTAGTTGACAGTATCTCTGCTAATGAAATTCATCATTTCAGGCGTCACCTGTCATAGCTCAACTCTTCCTCCAGTGCCACTCCAATTTTGCCAAGTTAGGTAACACTTTTGGTCAACTTGACTCATGGATTATTGATTCCAATGCAAATAGACATATGACAGGTATTTCTAAAAGCTTTCTTAACTACTCTCCTCTAAAAAGGGATAGTGTCAGGGTGACTGATAGGTCTTTAACTCCTATTTTTGGGACAAGTTCTATTTTCTATACTCCTAATATTAAGTTGCCTTATGTTGATGTTCCTCAATTCCCTGTCAATCTTTTATCTGTCAGTGCTATCACAAAGGCTCTAAACTGTAAAGTTGACTTTTTTCCTAATTATTGTATCTTTCAGGATCCTCAAACAGGGAGGAGGGTTGGCAGTGGTAGAGAGCATGATGGAAGACAGTCAAGCCTTGGCCCTTTTTGGGGGATATCAAGATGTCAACCAGGAAATAATACAGTGGCATAAGTGGTTAGGGCATCCATCATCTTTTGTCTTAGAAAAACTATATCCTAGTTTATTTTCTAAAACTCAGTTTGATTTTTTATATTGTGATGCTTGTGAGTATGCTAAGCATAATAAAAACTCTTACCATTTAAGTGATAATAAAGCCATTGTTCCTTTTATGCTTATTCATTCTGATGTTTAGGAGCCTACAAAATTGCTTCTTTGTTTGGAAATCTACTTTAATTGATTGTTGCACTAGGATGACTTGGGTGTATTTGATTAAAGCAAAAAGTTATGTTTTCTCCTACTTTCAATCTTTTCATAACATGGTTCACACCCAGTTTGATGCTAAGATAAAAGTGTTGCGAACTGATAATGGATAGTACGCTTGGTACTTATTTGGAGTCTCATGAGATTGTTCATCAAACTAGTTATCCTTATCCTAGTGCTCAAAATGGGGTAGCTGAACAAAAAAATAGACATTTGTTGAAAATTGTTAAATCCCTTATGTTTACCATGAATGTTCCAAAGCCACACTTGGGGGATGCTACACTAGTAACAGCCTATCTCAGAATGCCTCTCAAAATTCTCCAATTCAGGACTCCATTAGAAGTCTTAACCGGGAAACATGGCTATACTATTCCACCAAAGGTTTTTGGGTGAGTAATCATTGTCTTAGACCCAAGGGCCCTGAGATGCATGTTCATTGGGGATTCTCTAACCCAAAAGGGATATAAGTGCTATCACCCCCCATCTAGGAAGTTTTATGTCAATATGGATGTTACCTTTCGGGAGTCTGAACCTTACTTTGGCGCTACATAGTCACCTCTTCATGGGGAGGGTAATGAAGAAGAAGTGGGTGCCTGTGGTACTTCATGATTTTGTTCAAAGTGAGAACGAGGAGACTAATGCTCAAGAGGCGAATGAGAAAATTGATGATGTTCAGGGGGAGAATGTTGTTGGACGTTTAGATAGACCTGGTTTGTTGTGATACTTGAGGAAGAATAGGTCTGAAGAAGCCATCATGCTTCCTACCCTGCAAGAATCCTTGGGTGAGTTATCTTCTGATTTTGATTTAAATTTACCCATTGCTCAAAGAAAAGGGTTCAAGTCGTGTACAAAACATTGTATTACTAACTTTGTCTCTTATAATTCCTTGTAGCCTTTGTCTTGTCTCTTTTCTTCTATGTCTATTCCACAGGATTGGAGGGAAGTTATCACAAATTCAAAATGGAAAGAAGCCATGGTAAAAGAAATGAAAGCTCTCGCTAAAAATGAAATCTGGGAACTAACTGCTTCTCCAGGCAAGAAGCTAGTTGGTTACAAGTGGGTGTTCACAATAAAACGCAAAGTTGATGGTTTGATTGAAAGATTCAAAGCCAGATTAGTGGCAAATGGATTCACTCAAACTTATGGAGTTGATTATCAGGAGACATTGGCACTTGCTGTAAAAATGAACACAATCAGAATCTTGCTATCATTTGTAGCTAATTTGGATTGGGATTTGCAACAATTGGATGTGAAAAATGCATTCCTACATAGAGACTTGGAAGAAGAAGTTTATATGAAGATTCCTCACGGGTTTGATGATGAAAGAAATCAAGGAAAGGTGTGCAAATTGAACAAAGCCTTGTATGGGTTGAAACAATCTCCCAGAGCTTGGTTTGACAGATTCAACAAAGCCATGATCTTTTTTGGGTATCAACGAAGCAATGTTGATCATATCCTCTTTATGAGACACTACAAGGGTAAGATCACTCTTATTGTTTATGTTGACGATATAGTAATGGCAGGAGATAATAAAGAAGAACTGACTCGGCTGAAGGAGCTCTTGGCTAAGAGTTTGAGATCAAAGATCTTGGAAAGTTACAATACTTCTTGGGAATTAAAGTTGCAAGATCAACAAAAGGAATCTTCATTTCTCAAAGGAAATACATGATGGATCTTTTGGAGGAAATTGGTATGCTGGGATGTAAACCAGAATAATCACCCATTGACAGCAATCATCAGCTACAAGCAGGAACTGAAAAATCAGTTGATAAAGGCAGATATCAGAGATTGGTTGATAGGCTTAACTATCTTTCTCACGCCATACCAGATATTGCTTATGTATTTAGCTTGGTGAGCCAGTTTCTGCATGATCCTAGAGAATCTCATCAGCATGCTGTCTTTCGGATTTTGCAATATTTAAAGTCAACCCCAGGAAAAAGTCTTCTTCTTTCGAAACATGGTCTTCTTTGAATTGAAGCCTTTACAAATGGGGATTGGGCTAGATCTCTAGATGACAGAAGATCCACTTCTGGTTATTGCACACTTGTGGGAAGTAACTTGGTCACTTGGAGAAGCAAGAAACAGAGTGTGGTTGCGAGATCAAGTGCAGAAGCAGAATACAGAGCTATGGCTCAAGGTGTCCATGAACTTTATGGCTACAGAAGTTGCTAGCAGAGTTGAAGTTGGCTGGAGATGACAAGCTATCCTTGTATTGTGATAACAAAGCTGCAATCAGTATTGCTCAGAATCCTGCTCAACATGACCTGACGAAGCACATCAAAATTGATCGACATTTCATCGAAAAAAAGTTAACTGATGGTATCTTAAGCTTGTCCCACGTAACGTTGGAAAGACAGCTAGCTGATGTTTTCACAAAAGGCCTCAATAGTCGAGCCTTTCATACCATAGTTTGCAAGTTGGGCATGTGTAATATTTTTGCACCGACTTGAGGATATATTGTATAGGTTTTTTGTATATAAACCTAATTGTATTCTTAAGTTTAACGCAAGTGTGATAATAAGATTATCGCCTTCACAAATCTTCATAAAGTAAGAGGAAGTTGTAATTGTACTACAAAATGACATTGGCACACTTTTTTTTTCATTTTAAAAGATCCTCAAGGTTTACTACAATGGTATAAGTAGAAGCAGCTTAATTAGAAATGTTGCTTCTATGAGGAATATAAGGGAGAGTGGTGGGAAGAATATAAATCATCCTTATTGCCATTGGTGAAGAGAAGTGATGCCATTAGGAAAATTATAGGAAAAAGAGAACAAAACAGATAGAACCCCATATAAACAGAAAGAAGAAACAGATCGCTCCCAAGGAATAGGAAAGAAGTAGATTCTTAAAGGAAGATATAGTTTCAGGAGACAGAAAGGAGAAATTTATAGGTAGAGTTTTAAATAAGGTTACCATGTGAATTAAGGGAATTGGGTAAATTAAATTAATCCTAATAACCAATGTACTTATTTATATACTAAGTTATTTACATACATCATAGTTATACATTTTTTTAACACTACCGAACTAAAATTTGAGGACTGATTAAAGAAGGATCAGATACTCCATAACAAACGTAATACGCCTTAGTTATGATGCAGATAAAACAGAGTGTTACTAAATGGAAGATAATAAAAGAGGAATCAAGAAGTTTACTTTTCACGACATGCTCTCTCAGTAGATTCGGCAAAATTATTAAATGCAGAAGCAACACGTCTGAGGAAGACTTCATGCTCACTAAAATATTCTCCTTCTCTCTGTGACAATCAAGTTTAACCATCCAGTTATGCGAAATTTTAAAAGAGGAATAAATAAAGAATAACTATTTACCAATTACTGGAATCTAACCTGAAGAAGATATACAGAAATAGGAAGTAATCTCTTCAAAATATGTAAGAGCCTAGATCCCAACTGTGACACAAAAGAATATTGGAATAAGCTATAAGCTATAGAATAAAGAAATTCTCTTTTTATTTTCAATATTTGAAATGGATATGTCCGATACGGATAGATCATATCTTGTAAATTATCTCTTTTTTGTCAATCCACGTTTCTATTTATCTTTTTTTTCTCCTTAATGAGCAAAGGATTGAATCACTTAGAATAATATTCAGAATGATACTTGCAAGTTGTGAAACAGACGATGGAACATTCAAACATAAAACAGAGGGAAATCATAGGTAAACTACATCACTTGTGATTCCTACGGCTCTTTGCAAGAAAAGAAAAAAAGTACTCAGGCATACACATTCAGTAATTGTGTGAATAATTCAATTCAAAAGATGGCCCACTGTTGAATATGACTTTGCAATCCGATTCTGTTACTCAAATGAGTCTTGGAATATTGACCCCAAAAGAAATTATTCTTGTCTGGTGAAAGAGAGTGGATGAAATGGACTATGTGAAAAGCAGACATGATAATCAAGTCATTTCTTTTTTCTCTTTTGTTTCTTAAATCATTGTTCAGAAAGTGTTGTTTTTTCAACTACAAAGATGGAAGATGCTAAAATGGAAAAAGAAAAAGAAAAAGGAATCAGTTCACAAAAAAGAAAAGAGGGATAATAAGGGTAGAACATTGGAACATCTATTGAGGAATGTCTTCAAAGAAAATATCTGAATCTCTAAGCTGAATTTGCACTTCCTTTTTACCGATACCACAAAGAAATAATTTTGTATATCAATCAGACTATTTATTTTCTATGAATTCATAAATTTTAAGTTTTTTGGATAATCTTAAAATTTTTTATTTTTCTGCAACCATATCTATGTAGAGTCCTCTCCAACTTTCATCCAATACACTATTGTGAAGAATCTCAACTAAGACGGTCTTTCAGTAAAATCTGTCCTTTGGTTGGACGGTAGCCCCCAAATTACCTTAATTGAAAGACAGGGAAAATGTCTCAAAAGGGAAGTATAGAGTTTGCTTGGTCTGACTCTTGAATCCCATTGGAAGGCTTTGTTGGAGATTTATACCACATGAAGCCAATTCCTAAAACTGCTCAAGAAAGAGAGTACTTTGGTCCAAGTGTTTATGTATGTTTTAAAGAAAATCCATTGGTGTAAGTGATAAGCAAACTGCATTGCTGCCCATTTAATATGGAAGTTGTACCCCAACTACAATAATCAACTCGTAATTTTCTCATTGTCAGAATCAGTATCCTATTGACTCATTTGATCACTAAATAATAAAGGGTGCAGTTTAAGATTAAAAAAGGAAAATAAAGAAGGCACAGCAGGGGGGAAGTGAGAAAAAAAAGAGGGACTCATTCCGAGAGAAAGCATCACTTATACCTGATGAAGAAAAGGTTCAAATGTATCTCGAGCCTTTGAAACAGCTATAACGCATGCTGTCCTGAAAGCCAAATATTAAAACAACAGAGTACATAGAAAAGAGAAGAAAGAAGTAGGAAGAACTATTTAAAGGCAAATGTTTGGCAAATTGTGAACGTTTGGCAGAACAACATTGATTTAGCAATAAGATTATGGTTACCTAGAGTAGTTAGTTCCATCATGAATATCTTCAACTCCACATGCATTCACTATTTCTTCACGAGTGATTTGTGGACATTTGATTCCTCCAACGACAAAACGAAACTCTGCCATGGCACGATGATACTGTGCACCCCCATAAAGGCGCATCCCTGCATTCTACATGCCAAAAAGGACCGATATTTTGAGATGGAATATAGTTGCCATCTAATAAAATAACCATCAGAAGAAAACATCAAATCTTATGTTGTAAAAGGCAGGTAGAAATCAAAGTTCTATGGTTTCCAATGATTAATTGCAGAGGAGATAAATAATAAGGATTAAATTCCATGAATCAAATTGAATTAAAGGATTTAGGAGATATTTCTGGGCAAATAATCTCTGCCTTATAAGGTCCAGTCATACATGGAAGCAGTCAGATCTATCCTATTGCCATGCTGATAATTACTTGTACTCGTAAGTAAACTAAAATGTAGAAAGACTGAGAAATGAAAAAACTCAATTGTACCAGTACACATTTCTAAAAACAACATAAACATATTGAACTTTAAACTTGTAGAATTACCCAAAAAAAATTGCAGTTAGTACACCTAAACCATCTAATCTAAGACACGAGAAGGGCCAAAAGAGGAAAAGAACAAGTGAGAAAGAGATTTATGGACCCTATACCAAAATCTAGAGCATAGGAAAACTTTTGTTTTTGTCAATGTTAGAATTCAGGAATTTAGGATAGACTATGCAATAAAACTGTTAACTGTTGTTATGAGTTGCTATTAGCATGTTATCTGTATATATTATTTTAGGTCTTAGATTCGACCTTCCACATATATCACATGTAACAGTGGAAGTTTATCATGCCAAAATAGTGATTTGTGAAATATTAACATGAGGCAATTAGTCCATATTTCTGAAGTTTTCTTTACCATGTCTCTTAGGCTTAGTTTACAGCAATTAAAACTAATCTGACCTGTCTAACATTTTCTTAACTCCAATTTATGAGATGAGAATTTTGATATAAAATCCTACTTCCAAATGCAGCACTTTCCTCTTGGGTGCTACATGAGATGAGTGAAATATTTATGGAACTTACAGGTATTAGCTTGTAGGGGAACTGAAGACCATCAGTACCCACAAACGCTCCTCCATTTGTTCTTTCATCTTGCAGTGTTTCCCCTGAAAAGACGAATGAGAACTATTTTAAGGTTTCTAACACCAAGATAATTGTTAATTTGATGGAAACAAAAAGAATGATGGAGTAACTTTCTTGTTAATGAAGCCATAAGAGTATATTATTTACCAAGCTTTAACATCAACTACTGTAAAAAAATCGAATAATTACCAAACTTATCAGGAGGCGCAACAACTGTCCCTTTCAAGAGCAAGGACAACTGAACAAGCAAACTATATGTCAGCAGTTGCAAATAAACAAGGAAAGTAACCAAGGATTAGGAATAAATGCCATTGTCCCTGTCAACAACTGTCACAAACACAAGCAGAGAGAGAGAGAGAGAGACACACACACACAGAGATAGAGAGAGAGACCAATGCACGTAAAAACATCAATGGCAGTAATGGAAAGGAACCTTGGTCAAGAATAGATCATGAAATTCTCTCCCTTTCTCCTTCAATTTTGTTTCATCTACATTGCTGTCATCAAAAAGAAAGTGTAAAATAGCCATGAAATCATTCACATACTAAATTTGCATGTACACCATAATAGTGTAAGATTAAATCTTATAACCTTAGGACAACTTGATAGTAAAAGAAAATAAAGACCATAAACTTTTATCACAGACCTGAGTTCCTTATTTATCTCGTTGAGCTTTCTTGTTGTGCAGCGGTACTCCTTCTCAAGTAGTGGAATGACCAATGGAACATTGTCCATATACCTAACATGATGTAAAAGAGTTTAGAGTTTTATAAGAAAAAGGTGGGGCAAATCACTCAACCACAAGCTTTGATTTGATGGAACGAAGAGTCGGACTTGAAGGAGTTGAGGTGACCGTAAAGACAACAAGGACTGAAATTTACTATAGATTTCTTTATTAAATAAGAAGTATTAATAAGTTAGATACATTATCTTAGTTGTTTATGACTTAAACTTATTTAAGAATAAAGAATTCTTATTAGAGTACGATTCAACTTTATTTTGGATATTTTAGTTATAAACTAGAATAAAGGTTCCGAAATCTTTTCCATGTATATGTATTCAACCCTTTCAATAAGAAGATCCTGAATATTTTTCTATAAACTTGAGTTATTTATTTGAAAATGTGATGCTTTTTTTAAAAGTGATTCTCCTAGTTCCCTACTTTCCATTGCTTGTTTATCTCACTAAAATTTCAGCAATTCTAGCCTGATTTCCAACAATCAAACCTAAAATTCTTGTGATATCGAACTTAAAATTCCCGCCATATCAAATCCTACAATTACAGCTATTCGAAAGTTGAAAGTCCAGCGACCTAAGCTGAAATCCTAAACCTAAAACTCAAATTCCAGCAACCACTATTTGATATATCTTCTACTCATCATACGTCATAACAAGCGTGTAATTATGAGATTAGTTATATAATATTGCAGATTGATATGAATGATAACAGTGCAATCAAGGGGAAAAAAAAGGTAGACGAGCTTATAGGTGGTGTACCTTTTGTGTAGTAATTCTTCCAAAAATGACCTTAGTTTGCTAACACCTATTCTACTTCTTTCTTGTTCTGACAGGGAACGGCCTAACTTTTCCTCCAAAGCTGCAACATCTTCTTTCTCTCTCAAGGAGATGGCCTATATGAAAAAAGGTAAAATAAAAACTCTAGGAGGTTTAAAATGAAGAAGAGAATATTTATCAACAATATAACAATTAAAGGTTAGGGATAACGAATTAAAAAGTTCTAGACCTTTTTAGATTTCTTCACTTTAGTGTCCAACCTTTTATAGTTTTCATTTAACTATTCAAACTTTTAAAAATTGGACAATTCAATTCAAAAGGTTGCCTCCATTAATATTTTGCTGATGTAATCGACAGAGCAATGAAAAGATTGACATCTAGAGAAGTTATGTGCCTCCTCATCTTCGTAAACATGATTTTTGAGCCTCCTTTGGCATATACATTGGTGGTTACATATTCAAAAATGTAGCCACTTGTTTGATACTCGAAAACCATACGGGGAAGAAGATATCACATAGTTCCTTCAAATGTTAAGTCTTTATGTTGCTCTATTAGCCACCTTAGCAAAATATTAATTGAGATAACCTTTTAAGTTGAGTTGTCCAACTTTTAAAAGTTTGGACACCTAATTGAAAATTTTAAAAGATTGGACAACTCAAGGGAAAAATATTTTAAAAATTCAAACTTTGCAATTTAATATCCCTTAAAAGTTTTTTTGTTTGAAACTAAAAATAATATTAACGCCTAAAAGGTATACAAAGTACATCATGTTCTTTGCACGGATCTAAACTAGAGTTTTAACTTGTATTACACATACAAGGGTAATGCGACTACCTTCATTGTTGTAACTACCTTACATTAAGAACTCCCTTTCTTAAGAAAGAAGTAATCTTTTTTCTTATTTTGCACAACAAGTGCCTTTGAATATACAAACAAGTCCTAGCTTAATTTAGGTAACTAAAATATTTCCTATTTACAGCAATTTCCTAAAGTAAATATCCATGATATCCTCTTGTTTCCTATTTTATGATTAGGAAATAATTTCTCCTAAATCACTGTTCTGATTTTCATCACTCCCCCTCAAGCTGGTAGGCGCATAGATGTCTTGCATTTCCAGCTTGCTTATAACATCTTGAAATTGTGCATTTTCCAACCCTTAGTCAATACATCTCCCATCTTTTTGGCAGTGGGAACATATGGGGTGCAAATAAGCCCACCCAATTTTCTTTAATGAAGTGCCTATCAATCTCAATGTGTTTAGTTATGTCATGTTGTACCGTGTTGTGAGCAATACTAATAGTTGACTTATTATCACAGTAGAGCTTCATAGGTCCTTGCCACCTAACTTTCAAATCATTCAGGACGATATGGATCCACAAGAGCTCACATATACCGTGAGCCATAGCTCTAAACTCTACCTTAGCACTTGATATAGCCAGAACTGATTGCTTCTTACTTCTCCAAGTGATAAGACTGCCCAAAACATAGTGCAATACCCAGCGATTAACCTTCTATCAATGCTTGAACCTGCCCAACCTGCATCTATATAAGCTTCAACTGTTTTATTGCCATTTTTCTTAAACATAATCCCTCTGTTAGGGGTAGTTTTAAGATACCTCAATACCCTATACACTGCTTGAAGATGGACATTTTTATGGTCATGCATGAACTGATTAATTACACTTACTGCATATGCTATGTCGGGCCTAGTATGTAACAAATAAATTGGTCTTCTGTGAATAAGAGTTGTTTTGCTCTATATTATATTTCTTAGAGACTGTAGTACATATATACATGAATAGGAATACCGAATAGGATAGAGTATCTATACAAATACAAGAGATAATCCTAAGATAATGCTATCTAATATAATCTGATTACAATCAGATTATCACAATATTATGTGATAATACCGTATCTTGACCACACTCCCCCTCAGTTGGATCATAGATATCAATCATGTCTAACTTGCTGATACATTCTTCAAATACTTGTCTTTGAAGTCCTTTGGTAAATACATCTGCTGTCTACTTCTTAGTTGGTACATAAGTTAGGCATATTGTCCCATCTTCTATCTTTTCCTTGATAAAATGTCGATCAACTTCAACATGCTTTGTTCTCTCATGGTGGACTAGATTGTGTATCATGCTTAGGGCTGCCTTGTTATCACAATAATGCTTATAGGTGAGTCAAAAATGATTTCCAATTCTGTCAGCACTCTTTTTAACCAGAGACTTTCACAAATCCCTTTTGCAACTGCTCTAAGTTCAGCTTTTGCACTACTTTTGGCTACCACCTTTTGCTTCTTACTTTGCCACATGACCAAATTTCCCCACCGAAAATGCAATATCCAGTGATTGAGCGTCTATCCTCTTCTGAACTTGCCCAATCTGAATCAGTATATATTTCAATTGTTCTTTGATCTCCCTTTTTGAATAATAATCATTTCCCAAGAGTACCCTTTAAATACCGAAAGATCTTATAAATTGCCTTAAAATGCTTACTCTTCGGTGCATGCATGTAGCGACTTACAACATTCATGGCAAAAGCAATATCTGGTCTAGTATGAGACAAATAAATTAGCCTTCTCACTAGTGTTTGTTATTCTTCACGGTTAACCAATTTATCTTCTTCATCTTCAAACTTTGTACTTTCAGTGGGGGTGGTGCTTGGTTTACATCCTAACATTCTTGTCTCCTTCAAGAGATCAAGAATGTACTTCCTTTGTGAGATGTAGTTCCCTTTCTTTGATCTAGCTACTTCCATGCCTAGGAAATACTTCATTTCTCCTAAGACTTTAACTTCAAATTCTTTCCTCAAAACTGACTTGAGTCTTGTAATTTCCTCTGCATCATCACCAATTACGACAATGTCATCTACATACACGATCAAAATTGTCTTCTTACTTTCTCTAATTCTGAAGAACATTGTATGATCGAACTGAGCTTGTGTGTATCCTTCTGTTTTTAGGACTTTGGCAAATTGTTGACTAGAGATATTAGATTTGATCTTGTATTAATATTGTTATTATTGCTCCTATAATCTCTCCTTTAATTAAGAGATTTCCTATAGTTAATAGCTAGATTATTTCCTAAATAGGCCTAGGAAGTTTGTATATAAACCTAGCTAGACCTTGCTCTTATGTACAGAAATATATTGAAATACAAATTATCTTCAATATTCATCATGGTATCAGAGCACTATCTGATTTAGGGACTACTATTTTTTATTTTTCCGGCTGTTCTTCACCGGCTGAGTTTGTACTCTCCCTAACCAGCAAAGATTTTTCTCTCACCACCCTCCTAGATAGCCTCAGCAGTGACCGGCGACTGTCACCGTGAAAGACCCGACGTCAACCGGACGTCCACGCGCCTCCACGCGCAGCCACAGCGTCCTGCCGTTTCCGCGCGTGGGCTCCACGCGCCGCCCTCCTGCCGGAATTTCGCCGTTGTTTTTTCTCCATCAGCGTCGCCGGCGTCTTGCCTCTCCATTGGGGGTGTCTCACGCAACATTCAACCATCTTTCAGTACCCTTGCTCCCTTGTCTTCTTTCGGTAATTGTTTGCTCCTGGTATTTTTCTGCCGACAGATACTATTTTTTGAGATTCTGATTAATACTGGAGAAGATGGAGGGAAAGAAGGTAATTATGTCGAGTTCCGATAATCCTTCACTTCAAATTAGTCCCGTAAAGCTTGATGGAACTAATTATCTTGCTTGGTCAAGATCCTGTTTGTTGTTTATCAAAGCTAGAGGATTGCAGGGTTACATTACTGATGACAGTAAGAGAATCGACGTCAGTACTTCAGATTATAATCAGTGGGAGTCCGAAAATTCACTCGTCATGTCTTGGCTCATAAACTCAATGAAACCGGAGATTGCTCGGACATACTTGCTACTTGACACAGCAGCAAAGATATGGAAAGCTGCTTCTCTGACCTATTCTCA
>JAOSBM010000005.1:16744416-16757425 GCA_027568955.1 Erythroxylum tenue | reverse complement strand
TTGTATATAAACCTAGCTAGACCTTGCTCTTATGTACAGAAATATATTGAAATACAAATTATCTTCAATATTCATCACAAATCTTTCAAACCAAGCTCGTGGTGATTGTTTTAGCTCATATAGGGATTTTCTAAGTCTGCATACTTTGTTTCCTCCTCCTTCCTTATCAAACCCTGGAGGAAGTTTCATATATACTTCCTTTAGTTTGTCATTCAAGAAGGCATTTTTAATATCATGTTGTTGAAGGGGCCAATCAAAGTTAGCAGTTACAGAGAGCAATAGTTTAATAGTGTTTAGTTTGGCCACAGGCGCAAATGTCTCCTTATAGTCCATCCCATAAGTTTGAGTATAGACCTTTGCTACCAATCTCGCTTTATACCTCTCAATGGAACCATCAACCCTATATTTGACTGTGAATATCCACCTACACCTAACGGGTTTCTTCCCTTTTGGCAGATCAACTTCTTCCCACGTTTTATTTTTTTTCAAGTGCTCTTATTTCTTAAAAAACTACTTCTCTCCATTTTGGAACTTTAAGAGCTTCTTGGATATTATTGGGAATATCAATTCTGTCCAGATTAGCAATAAATGCTTTATATTGAGGAGATAGAGCATCATAAGAGACAAACCTCTCAATCGAGTGCATGGTACATGATCTAGATTCCTTCCGTAAAGCAATTGGCAGTTCTAAATCTATATGATCTTCTTGTTCCTTTGTATTACCACTCTAAGCTTCTTCGGTAGGAACTTGCATTGGTTTAGAGATTGGTATAGCTTCAGGAACAGGGAGTGCACTACTTGTTTTCTTCTTTCGAGAGTACACTTTGAGTGTATTGTCAGGCATGGCTACTTTTTCTGTATTAAGATTTGTCTCTATAGGAGATGCATTGGACATAGGTGTTAGGATAGGTTCAAGAACAAATGTACAAGGAGGTTCAGGCTGAGATTCATCACCAAACTCTCTACAATACTCCCCCTAAATCGAAGACTTAGGATAGAAGGAATCTGTCTCACGATCGGGCATGAGTGTCCGGAAGTTGTCATTGTATATTCCCGAGAGGCAAAAGGAGGAAGTGGAGGACAAAAAAGAAACACATTTTAAGATACACTATGTATTGTCCTCTGGTAGGGGTGACAAACCTAGCAATATAATCCTGAATTTGTATGAATTCAAAGTAGTTTCATGGTCTATTTGTCAAGTAATTTGAACAATAAAGGCAAATCTAAAAGCTTCAACAAGAAAGAAGGATAGTGAAGACAATTGGTTAATAATAGAACTTTGAGGCTTAAGGATGACCAATCAAAGCATACAATGATGGGAATAGTGATGGCATGTCCAAGTTATCAATGTTAAACCTTCTAATCACATTGAGAAATAATAGGTTGAAGAGAGAGAAGATGATGGTAATTGGTAAGCATTAGACTGTTCTTTGAGATACTTTTAAGTCTCCTATTCAATTTCCATATCAAGAAGCCTCATTTCTAATGTCTTTATTTTGAAGAGAACACGTGTTTTCAAGAAGAGAATTAATAACGATAGTGTAAAAATATCAAAATGCTATCTTGTTAGGTCCTGCAATATAGCTCCTGATGTCAACATACCAACTAAAAACAACAAGCAAGGGTTAGACCAACATTTCAAACACCACACATGGAAAAGGACTACCAGAACAAAATGGAAAGGGACTACTAGCTTCCTAAAATAATAATTGTCCTGATGATTCTCGATTAATAATTACTAGCATTAATATATGAAATGAAAGCCAAAAGAAATAATAGCTTTGGGAGTTGGAATACTAAACCTGCTTGAACTCATCGTTTGATTGGTAAACTGAATCATGATCTGAACCAACCCTTCCAGAAGGCACTGATGTAAAAAAAGGGGACCCACCGAACATGAAGCCATCAAGCGTTTGGGTAGGTGGTGTAAGGAAAACTTCAACATCAGAGGAGCGAGCAAACTGAGGTATCCTTGTATCAAGCTTGGTTGAGACAATTACGGTCCTTGAAAGCTCAGGATCAAGCTGTAAAAAACTAAGATATTAAGTTTAGTCTTTTACAAGAAGTGGAAAATATTAAGAACAATCCATTTTCCTATACAAGGGGGAATATCAAAAAAAAAATATTCCTTTTAGCCGACAGTAGTTTACATGTTAATTACATTCTATAATCCTGTATTCTACCCTCAAAACCAGAGTTCAAAATGCAAATTGATTTGGTAGCTCCAATATTTTTGTTTGTTCATAGGGAATTAGAACTTTGATTCCTTAACCAATTCCAAGAATTGAAATGTAGATTATGAATAATAAATTCTATTTTAGCATATTCGAAATGCATTTCCAAATCCACTATTAAGATCCAAATGAAGCCTTTGAAAATAGTTTGGGAGTAGATATTTGGCAGAAGATCCCTTTGATGCAGAATCGTCATGTGCATAGATGCCCTTAAAACTCAATTTCATCACCCAATAATTACTCAAAGATATAAGTCTTTCCCCTTTACTCTCCACAATTCCCGCTGGAAAACACTTGGTTCAGATCATGATTCAATTTATAGATTTTAACTGTTATCCCTATTTACACCTTTTATCACACCCAATAACTGGTATGAGTTTACTCCCGGCAAGGATTACTCAACAGTAGAAAAACTGCTACCCTATTGATAAAGGTTTAAACATCAGACAAAGCAAATGAAATGCATTTAGATGACCGAAAAGATGCATACTTGCATTACCACCCTTCTTGTAGTTGCATTACTCCAGTCGCTACAATCTTCAAGACATAAGATAATAAACTCTTTATGTTGCATCTTAGCTCGCACCATAGACTCCACTGCTCGGGCCTGAATCTTAATAAACACAAAAGCAAGCACCAGTACGATTACCAAGAGATAAGTCAATTTTGTATGCTACTTAATCTATCTTTCCAGACCTGTAGCCCTTGATTTTTTCGACCAGGTGCTGGGGCAATTAGTCCAGGAGTGTCTATAATTGTAAGGTTGGGACAGCACTTGTATTCCACTTTCATAATTATTTCCTTAGCTGAAAACTGACACGACTCACGCTCCAGTCTCAAGTTCTCTGATTCAATATACGCCTGAAGAAATTCACAGAGAAAAACCACAAGCATATGATCGCACATTGCAGAATTTAAGAATTCCCCAGATAAAAATGCAACGTGAAAAAAGATGGGGCTGCCTGAGTTTCGTGGAGAGACTTGTGCTGGGAAAGAGAAGGGTCGTCCTCGGAGATGAGATGGCAGACGGGAACGTCACAGTGAGGATCATACTTCATATGAAGAGTAATGGGGCGGCGCGTTTTGGTGCCACCGCCAACATGGTTGAACTGGAAGCCCATGAGAGCCTCTACCAAAGCGCTCTTGCCGTCAGTCTGGTGGCCCACCACCAGAATGGCCGGTGCGTCAAAAGGGGTTTGGAGCTCTTGAGCCAAACCATGAAGTTCGTTGTAGGCTTCGTAGAGGCTCCACTGCTCCTGCATTGCTCTGCTACTTTCCCTTCTTTGTGTGTGGTTTCCTATGGTATTACTGACAAGTGAGTGGTTATCTGATTATCTCAAGAGTCACTTACACGCCGCTTTTGTTTGTCTTTTACTTTTACTGTTCATTTCCTTATTATATATTTATTATTTTTATTTAGGCTAATGTTTGAAATTTGAATAGACTTCAACCATTGTCGTGTACTCTATCTAGTTCGATTTATACCATTTGAGTTAAACGTTGGTAAATAAAACATCTAAATTTTAATGAAAAATAATGGAATTTAAAATATCATTTTTTTTAAGATAGTATATGAATATTATTTATAATTAGATTAATTTATAGCTAATTTAATATATTGCAGGCATCAATTTGAAGTATATTTCCATATTTGAAATAATATATTTTTTGAGAAAAATATTTGAAATAATATATTTGAAGGATAGAGATTTGCGAAAAACTTTTACTAACCGCAAGCATTAAAATAAATAAAATATATGACATTTATAATTTTAGTTATAATAATAAATAATATTATTATTATTTATATTTTTCCTCAAGAGGCTTGATACGCTAGTCATAGTTTATACATACCTAAAAAGCTATTATTTTCTTGAAATTGGATTTCTCTTATGGTTGGCTGGTTAATGTTCAAATATTGACACATCTTAAGCATATGATAAAAAAAAATTATGATCTAGGTTATGGTTCATCGAGGTGATGGCATTGATTAGTACAAGCTTTGGTTGATTCATGATAATTTTACAAGGGAAAGTCATCAGACAATATTTAAACCTAGCAATTAAGGATTAAAGATTTTGATCTTTCTTGATTTTGATTCAAATACAAGGAAAAGGATTTAATGGATGACATATATAATTTCTACCATTATTGATAAAAAACAAAAGGCTATTAGGTTTCGGGTGTACGGGATAAGCCTGTTGACTTGGGTGAGTTTTCTCTGCCTTCCCTGCCTTTGTCTGTTTTTTGCGTTAATGTTGATTTTATTCAACAAAAAAAAAAGTCATCATATAATGAAGCAATAAAATTTGAACATTCATAATTAAAGTATTAAAGCATTAAAGATAGTAAATGATCCAAAATATATTCTCAATACTTGTCCTTAGATTGAGTAATAAGTGAGGCAACTAATAACATAAAAGGTTCATATTAGTCCATAATTTATTTATTTCTCCTTATCCATTATTGATGTGAACATGGTGGCAAAGGTTCTAAACATTTCATGTCTTTCCTTGTTGCTATTTTAAGTCCGTTTTTATGACTTCCAACTTTTGCATAACTGATAACACCCATTCTTTTTTGTTTCCAAATAAACCCCTTCTTTCATTACCTATCAAATTCTAGCACTTATGATCTCAATTCAAACTCCCACCGTTCATTCTTATTTTCAAACTGACCTAACTTTTTTTGTTAACATAAAAACTTCCTGAAAAAATTGAACACGTTTAAAACAAAAGTAAGATCAAATCAAAACTATCTTAATGTAAATTAAAATATAAAACTAATTAAAATAAAAAGATGCAACATTAAGAAAATTAAAGAATTATTAGTCTTGTGAAATTTACCCAAAACGATAGGAAATGGTTCGAAATTTAAATTAATTACATGATAATTAAATTTAATGAAAAAATCATAAAAGAAAAGGTTAAAAAATTGGACTAAAGTAAGCTTTAAATTGTTAAAAACAATTAGAATTTTTATTTTCTTAAACTAATCTAATTAAAATGAAAAATTACAATTAAGTCGTTTGAGTTTCCAATTTTTGTAAAAGAGTCCTTTAAATTTTGAACATGTTATCTATTTTGAAACTGAAACTATTTTCCATTAAAAGCGTTAGTTACATCAATATGGAGTTGTATTTGTTTTGGTAATAATCTTTTACAGCTCATCAGATCATGAGATTTATAAACAAATATGAGGAGATTATGGATTTTGAGGGGTTGTTTCATATATATTCGCCACTGCCTTTACAGCTCCTATCGCCCTTATCGTTGAGAGGTAATTATATCTACTCTTAACGGATTTCATTCTTTTCAATATTTTCTTATGCATGTCTGGGAGGAAAATTTTTTTTTTTTGGGATACAATAGACGAAAAAAAACATCAGCACATTCTAACTAATGCAACGAGTGTCGGTACAAAGACCGCGCTGATCGCGACGAAGCTGAATTTTGAGAAGGTGCGGGGGCGCTTGCAGGATATGCAGGCCTAATCGGGAGAGTGTAGCGAGGGATGCCAGACTGTCCGCACATTGGTTGCCTGCCCTATACACGTGTTGGATCTTCACTTCCCACGTCCGATGAAGGAGATTATTAGTTCTCTTGCACTTTACTTCGTGTTGCGTATCAAAGAAAGTTCATAAGATATATAAGAAAGAAATCAATTACCTGCTATATATAATCTACACATGGCTAACAATCTTTTTTCTTTTGTGTGTACATTGTGCATCTAGGAAGACTAGGCCAAAACTAACATGGATGGTGCTCTTTCAAGCATTTCTTTGTGGTTTATTTGGGTAAGTTAGAAAATTTACATACTCTGAGTAATAAATCAAAATGGAAGGTGGTGCAAAAAGCTTTGGTATAAATGACCTGTCACGTGTAACATAGAACTGTTGAACCTTGTAGCCAAATCAGTTTCCATATACTTATGATTATGTTATCAATTGATCTTCACTCAAGCCTGAATTAATTGTTTATATTTTTGTATTAATATTGTCATTTTTATTTAAACCAGTCTCAATAGTTTCAATTTTTTGGCAGGTCTCCTTATGAGAAAAAAAAAAGGAAAATGATGTCCTTTTGGAGTTTTTCTTAACTAAGTGCTTACGAAATTTAATAGATGGGGAATGCTTGAAAAATTTTAAAAACCATACAAAGGTTTTTGACAGTACAAAAGATATTTTGAAATAAACGAATACCTTTGGAATTGTCTAATTAATCCAAAACTTAACATTATCATTCCTAAAACTAACAAAAAGGATATGATGAACACTTTGAACTAAATTTATAATAAAACCTTCAAGTTTAATAATTAAGGTGAATTGACCGCGTAAATTTCAAATACGTAATGAAATGTTCCATTTCGTTGAAGGTCATCAACCTAATAATTAATTAATTACAGACCTAAAATATATGCTATAAGTTTGAAGAGTACAAAATATATTTATCGAAGTGAGTCCAGATTTTTTATCCAATTTTTATGGTGTCTTATTGTGTTCAGTGAATATCAGCCAGTCATTTAAGCGGATCCTGCGTTTATTTATGTGGGACTCACGCAGAATCTGCATAAATGAATGGCTAAGATTCACTGGACACAATAAAATACCATAAAATTGGACAGAAAATTTTGTCTCTACCGATTTGATGTTGACTTGACACCACGGCTCCACCTCCGCCTTAATTTGATGGACTTAATACATTCCAAACAACAAAACACTCAAGCAGAGTTCGAGAACTCTTAGACTCTAAATTGATGGAGTTGTGTACTTATTTAAAAAGAAGAAGAGGTGAAGATACGGGCAGTTCAAAAATCTCGAAATTTAGTAAATCACAGAAGGTACGTACTTTAGTTAAAAGCATCTAGGAAGTGATTAAAGTAATTAAAAAGGAAGAAAGAAAACTAAATCCTAGCTAGATTTCTAGTCGTGTGTGTCAATACTTCAACTTTACAGTTATATGCTTGGATGAATGAAAAATGTAGGGGTGCACTAGCTCAAAATTTGTATGTCTCGAGCTTGGCCTTAACATCTGTATCCTTTGCGTCTGCCATGACAAACTTGCTTCCAGCCATTACGTTCATGTTGGCCTTATCATTCAGGTGGGTATTTGTTTTTAATATATATAGATATATGAATGACATATATACTAGTAAATTAGCATCAAACTAATATGCTTGTCATGAAATAATTATCAGGTTTGAAAGAATAGGTATAGGATCCTTAGCAGGGAAAGCAAAAATAATGGGGACATTGATTGGAATAGGTGGAGCAATGCTACTGACTTTCTTAAAAGGGCCAGAAATTGAAATTGGGTCGACTGACATTGACCTTCTAAAAAGATTCGCCAGTCATTCCAAAGAAACCTATGTGCCTTCTTCTCATGGCAGTCGTGCTCTAGGAGCCGTCTTTGCAGTAGGAAGCTGTTTTAGCTACGCATCGTGGTCAATTGTTCAGGTAAATAAATGTGAATTTTTTCTCTCTCTCTCTCTATATATATTTACATATGTGTGTGTGTGAATTACAATACTATATGTTATCAAATGATTTATTTTTGCAAGGCCAAAATGAGCGAAGTATACCCTTGCCCATATTCAAGCACAGCTCTGATGTCTCTAATGGGATCCATCCAAGCAACCATCCTTGCGTTTTGCCTTGGAAAAGATTGGAGTGAATGGAAATTGCGGTTTAATATAAGCCTACTTGCCGTACTTTACTCGGTAACTCTGCGTTCTTCAGTGCTTGCTTACTCCCTCATGAACCTCACCTCTTTCTACAGGCTCAAGAAATTCCCTTGGTTTGTGACTGACATGGAGGTTTTGTTGTAGGGAATTGTCGGCACTGGCTTGATGGTGACACTTATTAATTGGAGTGTGAAAAGGAAGGGACCACTCTTTGTTTCTGTTTTCAATCCTCTCATGCTTATTCTGGTTACAATGGCAGGAATATTTTTGCTTAACGATAAACTATACCTCGGAAGGTACTTCATTTTATTTTTCGGCTGGAATCTACTTATTTTTATAAGTTCTTTCCCTAGCTATTAATTAAAGTCATGGTCTAAAGAAAATAAACTAAGTTTTTAATTAACATACATCAACCACAATTATATGCAAAGGCATGAAGTTGGAATATATTTACATACCTCTTATTAAAATACAACCTAGACAAAGTCAAACAAGCACACACGCACACGCACACGCACTCGCATACGTAAATGCACATGTGTGTTATAGAGTTTTTCTTACATGAAAAACCAAACCCACCCTGTAGTTTATAGTAGTTGTTACCTATATTTGAAGATGAGTACGCATACAACAAAATCTTACTTCGTTTCCCAAAATTGCAGCATACTGGGCGCTGTAGTTATAATACTTGGTCTATACGTGGTATTGTGGGGTAAAAGCAAAGAAAAGAAGAAAATGAATGGAAGTCTTGGAAGGGAAACTCTGCTAACAAATGGGGACAACATGGACATCATTGTTACCTCTACACCGGAGAGGATTTGTAGCGGAAACAACGACAGCAATAACAACGGTCGTATTAATACGGAAGGAGAGAACGAAATGAAAGTCAATAATTATCTAAGAATATAAATGAAGAAACTTCAAACAATCCTAGGTTGACTAAACTATAAAACTAATGAGTAAAGATCCTTTTTAAATCTTCGAAGATATAGTTTTTTATTATGTGATGTTTATCCATACCGTTTCCCCTTCCCCATTGGTACTGTCAAACTCCAAATCGTGGCTGTGTGATCCTTAGGATAGGACCTTTTTTTTTTTTTTGATAAATCAGAGGAATATATTAAAAACAAAAAAAATGTACAAAAAGTTCATTATAAATGCCCCAAGAGGCACAGCGAACGAAAATAAACAACCTGACACAAGCTAGACAAGCTAAACCAAGGCAGGCATGAAAACTGTCAGTCAAAAGAAAACACTAGGAGAACCACGGAAACAAAGCATCTAATAACCAAGTGAAAAACGAAAGAAGATCAGTAGCCTAAAAGAAGCAAACCAAAAGAGAAAGGTATTCCCTGGGCACCGAAATGGCTAAGGAAGGCTACTACCACGTAGGAAATGTGTTGAACTACCGGGAAGACGAAGGCAGGCATGACCGTGCCAAAGAAATCCCGCATGCTACAACCTGGACAAAACGGAACAAATAACCTGCAAAATAGAACACCTAAAAATAAAATTACCTTCGCTCGGTGTATAGGCTGAGAAGTTCCCTAACGTAGGAGATAACTCTGAGAGACACTCTCTCCGCCGCCATAGCCTCATTCTTGAAGGTTCGAGCATCGCGTTCGGTCCATATATGATAAACTGTAATGGAAAGCAAAAGAGGGAAGTGGATGATGGCAGGTACATTGGTACTGGAAACATTGCTATACCAGGATAGGATATCTGAAAAAGTTGAAGGGGTACTACTGGGTAGATTAAAACGGGTGAGACAATGAGTCCAAACAGCATGGGAGAAAGGGCAATCAAAAAATAAGTAGTCGATCGATTCATTCGCCGCAAGGCACAAGGAACAGTGATTAGGAGTATAGAGGTAGGTATGTCGATCCTGAGTATGTAGCTTACGTAGGAATGCGAGCCACAAGATAAAGGAGCAACGAGGAGGGCTTCCTTTAGACCATACCAGTCTGTGCCAAGGAACAACCGGTAAAGGGGGTCGCAAGAGTTGATAGGCAGAAGCATTGGTATAACGCTTAGTGGGGCTCGCTAGCCATTCCAACCTATCCGGTAAGGTGTGATTAGGTAAATAACCAGGAGGCTCGAGGTGTCGAAGGAGGTCCATAGAAGCCTCCCCCCAACTCCAAGTATCATTAAGTAGTACGTCAGAGACACGAGCTGTCAGTGGAAGCGTCGAGCTATTAATCTCTCTAGGGGTGGCCAAGGTGCCCAAAAATGTTACGGGGGTGCCACGGATCCTGCCAGAAAAAAGTAAACATACCATTATCAATCCTAAATCTGAAGTGAGTACTCAGCTTGTCCCGGACAGTTAAAAGCTTACGCCAACTCCAAGAGCTATTATAGGTAGGAATAGCACTCAAAAAATTTGACCTACACAGAATAATTGTATGAACCCAATTAACCTACAGAGCTTCCCGATCTTCAAACAAGTACCATATACGTTTACCTAAGAGAACTTGATTCCAAGCAGACAAGCGTTATACCAATGTACTGAGAGACATTTAAGGTGTTTCAAATTAGATGTTGTGTCATCAATTAGACTAAGAACTAATTTGGATAACCATTCCATTTCCAACTATCTTTTTATAATAATTATTATTTTTCTCCAAAAAAAACTTAGTTAACAACATAAGTTTACAGCGGCTTGGTTCTAATTTAAAATTTCTATTGTAAGTTTTACTTCTGATTTTATAAATTTTTTCTGTTTATTTTTTTAGGAAGACATAAACTTATTAGATATTAATATCAATATAGTTGTACTTTGGCTAGTAATACTTATAAAACACTAAATATAAATAAAAGTTAAAGATAAGTTAACTAAAAATTGATAGATTTTATTATAATATATTATATAGTATTTATGAGTAAATACAAATAATATTTACGTATAAAAATTACTATAGAAATCAGTGACGGAGTCGGAATTTAAGATAGGAGGGCCCAAATATTTAATTTTTTTAAATTTTAGGGCGGCCAGTGCACCACTGACCCCTAAATAATTCCGTCCCTGATAGAAATGATGAGAAATATTTGAAAATCCTTAAATAAAAATTCTTTGTTTATTAAAAAATAATTTTAATTTCTTAATTTTTATATTTTACGTTTTTAACATAATCTAAATATTAAAATATTTATTGTGAATAAGATAATAATAACTGTACAAAATTTTATTTATTATTTATTTTAAATTTATAAATTTTATATGATTATAAATGTTTTAAAATCATAATACTCCTCAATTTGATAATGGGTTTTTAAAGTTGCTTTTATTTTAACAATTTTTGAAATTTAAAATAATTTGTTTATGTTTATTATTGAATAATTTAAATAATAATCATCATAACTTTTTACAATCAATAGCTTTAAAAGTCAACTATTTGTCTCTGTTGGTCCGATTAGCACAGTAACTTTCCATCATCTTTAGTCTTAAGTTATAGTTGCCTCAGGATGGTCTTTTCTCTCGTTTTCTCTGAGAGTTTTTGCCTTTTCATCTCTCTTTGAGAGTTTTGTTTCTTTTCGTTTTCTTTGTCTTTTCAGCTCCATGGCTGACAATGAAGATAATATCTCGGTGGAAATGGCGGCGCTATCAGTGAATGGAGAGGAGATTGTCGGACTGGAATTCCAAGAGGAGGAGGTTGGTGTTGATCAAGAGGACTATTCTCTGTGCCTTGTGGGCCGTTTCTTAACCGATAATCAGATAAAATTTCAGGTTATGAAGCAGACCATGGCCTCGGTGTGGAAACCTGCTGCGGGAATGTCGGTGACGGAAGTGGTTGAGGGGTTATATGTCTTTAAGTTTTATCATGCTGTTGATAGAGATCGGGTTATGAATATGGGACTGTGGACGTTTCGTAATCATTTGCTGTTAATTGAGAAGATGGATGGGTATTCGGATCCAAGGGAAGTTCCTCTGTTTTCTTTTTCTATTTGGGTTCAAATCCATGGTCTAAAGCCTGGCTTTAATTCTGAAAATGTAGTGGAGCGTGTGGGGAATGCGATGGGAATGTGTTTAGAGTGTGATGAGAATAATTTTTCGAGGGTGAAGACCTTCTCTAGCTCCTGGAATTCGTATATGCGTATGCGTGTTCGGCTTGATGTTAGAAAGCCTTTGTGGAAAAATCATTACCTGAGGAAGAAAGGAGGAACGTGGTTCAAGGTGGAATTCATTTATGAGAAACTTCCGAACTTCTGCTATTTTTGTGGCTTTCTTGGTCATGGTGAAAAGTTTTGCCCGAGTTTGTTGGCGACGGAAGGCATACCAGACCGTAAGTATGGTCCAGAGATTCGATCGAAATATCGCCCACGGCAGTTTAGTATTGGAGCTCGTTGGCTCAGGGATGATGATGGCATGTTTGGAGCGACGGCCGGTGGTGGGCAGTGGCGGAGAGGTAGAACCAGTGGCGTGAACGATTTTGGAATTCCCGATATTCTTGGCGGAACATTAGGTAACGATAATGGAAATGTTTATGCCACTAATGACGGTGAGAATAAGGGGAGTGAGGATGTGGAAGAAGATAATATTGGTGGAGATTTTGTTTTAAATACTTCATCTGAAAAGGAAGGTACAACTATTAACGAGACCAAGAAAAGAAGAATGGGCCCAGAAAAGCAACCGAATTTGGGATCCCATACCTCTTCAACTTCAAATAACGGACCAGCGGTGGGCCTCCGCGAGAGGACCCGCCGATCCCAATGAGTTGTATTAGTTGGAATTGCCGTGGGCTTGGCAACCCATGTGCGTTGGATACCCTAAAGGATATTATTCGGGAAAAGAAGCCCATTTTTATCTTTCTTGTTGAAACTCTTTCTTCTGTTATTAAGGTTGATGATTTAAAGTCTATGTTGGGCTATGAGGGTGCTTTTGTTGTTAATAGTGTAGGTCATAGTGGAGGGCTCGCTTTCCTTTGGAAGTCGGCCCATAGTGTGTCCTTGCTTGATTCTTCTTTTTGGTTTATTGATGTTCTTGTTAATGTTGCTTATTTGGGGGAATGGAGAATTACGGGTTTTTATGGGAGGCCCAACAGGACTGAAAGGAGGGAGTCTTGGGTGTTATTAAAAGATTTGGCACGACAACATGA
>JAOSBM010000005.1:16696615-16714353 GCA_027568955.1 Erythroxylum tenue | reverse complement strand
AATGAAATGTTTAATATACCCTTATTAATTACATGTTGAAGTGTCTTGAAAATATAATTTGTGTAATTAGGATGTGAAAGAAATTAAAGGGTAATTTTGGAAGTAAAATTATAATCATGCATGAAAAGTCACGAACGACTCTTATTTTGAATAATTAAAATCTCTCTAAAATGACTTTTATTTTGAATAGGAGGGAGAAAAACTTAATTTAAACATTTAGGGGATATCCGCTATAACTATATTGACTCTAATTTTTATTTGCTACAAAATTCTTATAGAAAAGTCTCATCATCATCATCATTCAAATTTATTATACTAAATGACATGTTAATGCTTTCCCATCAAATATTATCTTCCAAGTTACTCACATCTATCAAACCTGGTTCTTCATAAACTCAATTTGTCAAAAGATCGATATTATCAATGCAAATTGGATTTACTAAATTACTTGTTCTATTAAGAATCCTAGTAAACAATAAAATTTAATTATTAAAAAATTATAAGAAATTATATCTAACTTAATAATGATAATAACTTACCTTTCTTGAAGCTTTAAATTGTATCGAACGAAAAACTAAGTCATTCAATCTCTTGTACTCCAATCTATTTCTTTTTTTAGAATGGATGAATTCAAAAGTGCTTCAGTTCTTTTCATAACTTGTTGCACTCACACATTGACTTGGAATTCGAATTGCAAATCTTTGTAATTCTGGGACACCACTTTCGAATTGTTCCATCAAGAAACTGTAAGTTATAAGACAACAAAAGTAGCATTATAAATAAAATAAAGTGTTAATTAATTTTCAACAAGTAACAAAAGTGAAAATTATATACCTGAATTAAGTTTTTCTATTTGTTGAATAACAATTGACATCCTAAAATTCCCAAAAGACTGCTCTCCATTTATGATTTTAGGAGATCTTGCATCATCTTATGTGCAACAACTATTGTAATAGTTAATAGTATTTTTCTATTAACTCTAGTTTTTTTGTAAAACCTGGTTTGAAATAGATACTAGGATTAAAAAATACTCCAGTTACAAACAACGGAGAGTCAAGTTGCTTTTCCTATCTGTCATTAATGACATCAAGATAAGGTGTATACAAAGAAGACCTATTTTTTAAATTGACCTTGATTGCTTCCTTCGCCATCTCTGTGGCATAAAAAAATAACTCATTGTTACCTTTTCATCACTATCAATCAAACAAAGCACCCTCACCAAAAGCTCACAAACTCGGATGACAAATCGGCGTTGGGACCAAAAATCAGTATCTTCAAGTATAATTATGAAAATCTATAATCCAGCATTAGACATGACATGCTGAGAAACAACCCACTTATTACCTGTAAATACTTGTCTCAACTCTTTCTTCATCATAATAAAAAACTAAAGTGATAAAGAATTTGTTGCAAATCTTGTAACAGTAGGATGACACAAATTCCTGCCATTGGTAAAATCCTTTTTCATTAAATTAAAGACCCATGCATGATTGTAGATGAACTTGGTCACCTTTTTGGCTTTCTACACAATTTCATCAATAATAGGAAAATACCTAGCATACCCTATATTTTCTAGCATTAGGTCAATGCAATTTGTAGTACAAGGAGTCCCAAAAAAAGAAATTATACTTGCTTTGTAATCTTCTTCCAACCACTTTATAAGCAGAATCATTTTCAATAATGAACTGAACAATATTTTATGGCCTTATTTCATTCATAACTTCATCAAATATTTTAGATAAAGTATAAGTATTCCGAACAAGGCTAGATGCATCAATAGACTTAAAAAACATTGAGCCCTTTACAGAATAAACCAAAAATTGCTAATAGGCTCATATATCCTATTTGTCCAACTACCACATATGATTGAACACTCATAAGTAGCTCAATCCATTCTTCTTTCT
Organism: Erythroxylum tenue; assembly: GCA_027568955.1. Classification (NCBI taxonomy): domain Eukaryota; kingdom Viridiplantae; phylum Streptophyta; class Magnoliopsida; order Malpighiales; family Erythroxylaceae; genus Erythroxylum; species Erythroxylum tenue. The sequence continues at coordinate 16,712,449 of JAOSBM010000005.1, read as the reverse complement.
TCCAAAGAAATTTTAATTTCATAAACTAAGCAACTCAAAAGTTTACCTCTGTATTCATCAGTAAAAGGAGCTTTGTATCCTAGATCGTAAGAGGCTATAACATCCACCATAGGTTGATATTAATAAGATTGGGAAGCATTGAATGTTATACTTAAATCATACTACCATCTAGCCATTGCGATATCTACATTGTAAGTAGCTTCTCTTAATTGCATGACATTACGAATTGAAGGCTGAGCTCAAAGAGTTATTCGTGGTGCAAAAAAATTCTCCACTTGCCTTCTTCTTTTCCTAACATTAGGTCCAGATGCAACATTTATTTCTTGCTAGAAATGAACACTACCACCTTTAACATTTCCACTATCATCATGACATTAGCAAACGAACTTCTATTACTAATTCATAATTCAATCTCTCCCTTCTATATTTCTCATGTTGATATTTTTCAAGCAAAACTTTTATTTTTCACTTCACATTATGACTAACTTTTTACAAGGTTTCACTTCTCCTTTAATCTCAGCTAAATGTTTTTTTAATAGGTGATTCCTCCACCTTTTAAATGCTTGTTACAAAACAAGCAAATATTGTGGTTCTTCATATCAGAGACCAATGGAACATGAGCTCAAACTGAATCATTGTATCTTCCTGATGTGACTGAATGATCAGGAGTAATTGAACTCCCTTCCATTTATCTTTAAAAATAAATGAAGATATATATCAAAATAAAGAAAACATAATTTCATTATCAACTACTATCACAAAATTTGTATTGTTAACTCAAAAATCTAAGCTAACACAATTACACTTACATAATGCGCATCTTATATAATATATCTCATTTTGTATAATTACATCATACACAATTTAATTTCATCCAACACAATTCACCAATAAGTCAAAAACCAACAATTTAAGTATTTAACATACAAAATTACATAATAAACATTTACATCTTATATAATATAACTCATTTAGTTTATTCAACCATAAACTAAAGGCATACACTCACAACTGTAATATATTCAACTTCAACCATAACTCACAACTATAAGTTTACAACTTGCTTTATGTTATCTCATAATTCAATTAATCAATTATAAAAATTCAATTAATCAACTATAAACTAACATATTTTGTTTACTTATACAATTCATTATGTAATACTTATAATTATTTTATTTTCTTAACTAATTTAATCAACATTGTTACTAAAATCCTAATTCTCAACTTTAATTTAAAAATCTTTCATTCACCCATTTTAATTAACGTTCTTAGTTTCTTACTCAAGTTATACCACAATGAAGAGTAAAGATACACTATAAAATTCAATTTCATCCAACACAATTTACCAATAAGTGAAAAACCAACAATTTAAGTATTCAACATACACAATTATACAATACACAATACACATCATACAAAATTACATCATTCAACCATAAACTAAAGGCATACACTCACAACTAGAACCTATTCAATTTTAACCATAACTCACAACTATAAGTTTACAACCTATTTGATGTAATCACATAATTCACCTATAAATTAATCTATTTTATTTTCTTGTACAATTCAAATCGTAATGCTTATCAATATCTTGTTTTCTTTAATAATTTTAATTAACTTGTTACTGAAATTCTAATCCTCAACTTTAATTTAACAATCTTTATTCTTTAATTCTCCAATTTAATCAACAGTCTTAATTTTTTAAACTTAAATTAACTACACAATACACTACACAATTCAATTTAATCAATCATAATTCAACATACAAAATTACTGCACAAGCACATAACACAAAGTGACAAATAAACAATCAATATTCAAATTAATAATCAAGTGATCAACACAATTCTACAATTCCAAAATTTCATAATCAACTTCACATTTCCACAAATTCACAACTTTATAATTTCATAAATTGTCATATTCACAACTTCACATTTCCACAAATTCACAACTTCACAAATCCACAATAGTCAGATTCACAACTTCACAATTCCAAAAAATTTGTTGCAATTTTCCGCAACCTTCATTAAGCTAAATTCCTGGATTGGTGCATGTTAGTTGGTGGGTGGGTCGGTTAGGTCAGGTTGAATCTTTAGATCTACAAAATTCTAAATCTGATCTAATCTAGATTATTGGAGGTACGGGACAGCAGGGGAGGCAGTTCACGGTAGGCAATAAGCGACTAGGATATGGTTTATGATGGGCAGCAGGGAAGTAAAAAGGTGTTCACGGTGGGCACAATGAGCACACTCGATGGGAGACAGGGGGAGCAGTGTTGTAGCAGTGTTGTTGTGGCTAGTGACAGAGGGAGATATGACTGGGCTGTGGCAGGTGGTGGCTAGGAGAGGAGAGACAGAGATAAGATGAGAGGGAAAAGGTACACGTACCCCGGGGGGAGTTGTTTTAAAAAAAGTTGTTAATTAGTCCCCCAAATTTTCAAAGTTGACAGTATTGGTTGGTATTTAACGAAATCACCGGTATTGACAATAGGTAACTTAGAGTAGAGTTTCATACCATTTTCTAGTCGGTATGATAGCAAATTTGAATCCTTGGCCCAACCCCACCAAGAAATCCTTGGAATTTACTAGTCAATTGAAGAACCCACTAAGCCCTGGCGGTACTCTTATTATTTCTAGGATTGAAAGCACAAAATTAGTTTATAGGAAGTTAAGTTTTGATGATAGGGGGAGTTCATTATTAGTAGTGAGGGTGATGGAAGTGGAGGATGGTAGATTTGAGTGATAGAGGATGGCAAATCTGAGTAGTCCACTTGTAAGGAGACCAAAGAGCAAGAGGAGGGGACAATAGAGGAGACAAGATTGAAGAAGACTACACTGCTACTGTAGAGGGTGTTTGGAGATTTTTTTAAATATGTTCCTTTAATTTTTTAACAATTTACATTTTAGTCCAGTATTAAACCATTATTACAAGTATTGAGTGCAAAAACTCGATATGAAATAAGCAAATATCGTACCATTTATCGATCGGTTATAGAAACAACATCTTACCATATGACAGATATTTTAAACTATTAATTAACTAATTAACAACAACATATTTTGTAATTGATATACCAAATCAAAATTCAAATAATTTTATATAAGAGTCTCCTTTCTCCTGTTAAACCCTAGAATATGTCATTGTGATGTATTATTGCTTCTGTTAAGTAACGAAATAAAATATTATTAATTTATATCTTACATTTGATTGGTTGGTTATATTTTTATAATCTATTTAATTAAAAGTATTTTTATTTTATGAATGTTTGTTTAATTGAGTAACTGATAAAATAGTTTATAAAATAATTAGATGTTTCAAGTTAAACTATGATGATATCATAATTATGAAACTTATATTTCATGATGTATTATTCCTAAATCATTTATAATCATTGCTCTATTAAGAATAAACATCAATTGAATAGAAAGACTAACAATATTATATTTCTTCCTCATAAAAAATATAGTAAATATCATAAATTAAAATATTAAGATACTTAAACAAATGTGTTGGTAGTTGTTAGACAACAAGTTCATTGAATTGGCCTGACATAGGAATACCATATAGGACATCAGTTGTAAGTTTATAGAATGCTTATTATGATGATTATATAAGTGATCATTTAACTTGAGATCATTAAAATATCTCATATAGGGATTGATATGTTGTTAGCCCTAATTTTTATTTATTTATTTAGCATGATTAGATTTATTTTGGGTATTGCTAGATTAATTTATGTTAGAATTAATTGGCTTTTCTAATGTGAGTGAGATGATATGAGTTAGGTAAATTAAATTAAGTGTTAGGGTGATAAATATGTATAAGGGGCATAGTTGGAAGACCACTTAAGTTAGAAAGACATAAGGCTTTGGAGGAAGGGCAATTTGGTCATTATAGCTTCATTTAAATGAAAGAAGAAGACTTGGCTTGGGTTAGAAGGAGAGGAAATGAAAATTAGAGGGAAAAAGGAGGGAGAGAGTGTCGTGGAGAGAAGAGAGAGGAGAGAAAGAAGGGTTTAGCTAAGTCTTGATTTTTCATGGCCTTAAGGGGTGATTTTGAAGTTTTTCCAAGAAGAAAAGAGCAAGAGGAGGTTTAGAGCTTTCATTTGAGCCAACAAGCAAGTTGATTGGTGAAGATTCAAGGTAAGTGTAGGTTTAACCTTTTGGATTTTGGAAGGGGTTATGAGATTATTGAGGAACCGATGAGGGCTATTTAGGTTACATTGGGTGTAACCTTACAAGGAAATCCTTTCACGTTCTATGTTTCAGGATAGTTGGGCTTCAAAAACGGGGCCCAATAGTTGTGGTATCAGAGGAACTAGGTTTAGTGATATCCTAGGCAACTAGGTGGGTAGTTTTCAAGTATGAAGTGGACATACATTATTTTACATGAACCATATGCATTGTTTTAAATGAACTACATGCATTGTTTTAAATGAACAACTTGCGTTGGTTTGAATTGTTTTGCATCCACTAAAGATTTCTAATTATTTTAAAATTGAAGGAGTGATTATGCCGCCTCGAAGGAGAACTCGAGGAGCTCTGACTCGACCTCGCTCTCGCCAAGGAAGCGCGGATAAATCTTATGTCCCACAAGATCTGGGGACACATTTTGCACCTGATTCTGAGGCACCTAGTGTGCAAAACGGAGTGCCACCACCTCCTCCTATGCCTCAAGTAAACCCTATGGACCCGCAGTTCTTTCAAGCCTTCGCCCAGGCTTTCACTTATGCCATGGGCTAAGGACCACAAGTGCTGGTGCCAGCTCCAGTGGAGAGGAGTGGGCAGTATGATAAGCTCCGCAAGTATGGGGCTATTGATTTTAATGGAACCACTAATCCGGAAGAGGATGAAGCATGGCTAAAGAGGACCGAGAGAGTCCTAAAACAGATGAAGTGCTCTGATGAAGAGAAGCTGGATTACGCAGTCAGCCTACTGCAAGGGGATGCACTTCATTGGTAGGAGTCAGTACCCCAAAGTCAAGACATTCCACCGGTATTGACATGGAGGGAATTTTTGGAAGCCTTCAGGAGGAAATACTTCTCGAGGATCTATATCCAAGAGAAGGCTAGAGAATTTTTAAATCTCACACAGAAAGATATGAGTGTGAGTGAGTATGAGTTGAAGTTCACTCAGCTTTCCCGATATGCAGCCAACATTGTGGCAAATGAGGAGGACAAGTGTCACAAATTTGAGGGCGGTCACAACTTTTATGACTACCAGCAGCTGGTAGATGCCACACTCCAGGCTGAGAAACTGGAAACTATAAAGTATGAAGTGAACAAGAAGAGGAAGAACCGTGAGTAGTCTTCAAAAAAGGGGATGAGTGCTCTGATGACTGAGAGGGGTATGAGGAGTTTTCATGCCCAGAGTGAGGTGGGGAGTAGTGGCCTTGCCAAGAGTAAGCAAGTAAGAGCAGTTTCCATGCAAGCCTCAACGGTGGGAGGCAATAGCTTGGCGGGAAGGAGCAAGAACATGAATCCCCAATGTGAGCATTATGGGAAGCTTCACAGAGGAGAGTGCTTCAAGTTGCTTGGAGCGTGCTTCCGATGCGAGCAGAAGGGACATATGATCAGGGACTGTCCCCAGGCAACCAGATAAGAGGGGTTGCAGTCGCAAGCCCCAAAGAGAACAGAAACAATGGGGACCAGGCCAGCCACTGAGGTGGGCAGTTCTGGAGATGTAAGGAAGACTGTTCCTCCGGGAAGGCCAAGGGGTCAGGCTATGGCTCAGGCAAGGGTATTTGCCATGACCGCCCGAAGTTGTAACGGATGTGGCTCAGTTATTTGATTGATTCTAGTTCGACACATTCATTTGTTTCTACAAACATGGTTTTGCATGATGTGAATTTGGTGCCCTTGAGTAGTCCTTTGATTGTTAGTACTCTTTTAGGGAGGACAGTGATAATAAGCCAAGTATATAGAGACTGTGAACTGAGTATTGAGGGTGCTAGACTGGTAGTAGACATATTGCCTCTAGAGCTAAAGGGTTTAGATGTTATACTGGGTATGGATGCTATGGGAAAATACTATGCAAAGTTAGATTGTAGCCGTAATGAGGTAGAGTTTGACTTTGGAAATGGTGAGAAGGTGATTTTCAGAGGAGATAGGAGAACTCCATCACCCAGGATTGTTTCGGCTTTGCTCGCCGAACGGATGATAAGAAAAGGGTATGAAGCCTTCTTGGCACACGTCGTAGAAATTGATGTAAATGAAAGGAAGTTAGAGGATATTCTGATTGTGAGGGAGTTTCCAGACGTATTTCCAGAGGACTTACCTGGTTTGTCGCCGATGAGGGAAATCGAGTTTGCTATTGACTTGATTCCCGGAACCGTGCCCATTTCTATACCACCATATAGAATGGCTCCACTGAACTGAAGGAGCTCAAGGAACAGTTGGAGGAACTGTTAGAGAAGGGCTTTACATGGTCGAGTTCGTCACCTTGGGGGGCACCGGTTTTGTTTGTTAAGAAGAAGGATGGTACATGGCGCATGTGCATCGATTACCGGAGACTCAACAAGGTGACTGTTAAGAACAAGTACCCTCTGCCTCGGATTAATGATTTGTTCGATCAGTTGCAGGGAGCAAGGGACTTTTCTAAGATTGATCTCAGGTCAGGCTATCATCAGCTCAGAATCAAGGAGTTTGATGTAAGCAAAACAACCTTTAGGACTCGTTATGGGCATTACGAGTTCCTAATCATGCCGTTCGGACTGACCAATGCTCCGGCTGCATTCATGGATCTTGTGAATAGAGTTTTCAAGGAGTTTATGGACCAGTTTGTCATAGTGTTTATCGATGAAATTTTGGTCTATTCCAAGAGTGAAGAAGAACATGAGGAACATCTCAGAATAGTATTGCAAACACTGAGGAAGAAAAAACTTTATGCCAAATTCAGCAAATGTGAATTCTGGCTCCACGAAGTGATTTTCCTTGGGCATGTGATATCAAAAAATGGGGTGCATGTGGACCCGAAGAAATTGAAGCAGTGGTGAATTGGCATGCACCGAAGATAGTGGCAGAAGTGAGAAGTTTTCTGGGTTTGGTAGGATATTATAGGAGGTTTGTGGAAGGATTTTCGATGATAGCTGCTCCGATGACCAAGCTAATGAGGAAGAATCAAAAGTTTATCTGGATTGGTGAATGTCAGAAGAGTTTTGAAGAGCTTAAGCACAGATTGACAAGTGCCCCAGTTTTAATTTTGCCTACTGGAGATGAGGGTTATACAGTCTATAGTGATGCTTCAAGGAAGGGTTTGGGTTATGTATTAATGCAAGGAGATAAGGTAATAGCTTATGCCTCGCAGCAGCTAAAATCTTATGAATTGAATTACCCGACCCATGATCTGGAATTCACAGCAGTAATTTTTGCTCTGAAGATTTGGAGACATTATTTGTATGGGGTACAGACGAAGATTTTTACAGATCACAAAAGTCTTAAGTATTTGTTGAGCCAAAAGGAACTAACTCTGAGACAGAGAAGGTGGATAGAGTTGCTTAAGGATTATGACCTGTTAATTGAGTATCATCTAGGAAAGGCGAATGTGGTAGCAGATGCCTTAAGTAGGAAATCTACTATGGCTCATGTTCAAACAGGGTATCTGTCATTATTGGAAGAAATGGCGAAGCTTAAAATAAGTTTGAAACAGGAGGAACCCGATTGTGTTATTGCTACTTTCAGAGTGAGACCGATACTCAGGGAGAAAGTTAAGGAGATACAAGTACAGGGTGTAGAATTGAGAAAGCTTCGAGAAGAAATTCAAAATGGTAAGAAATCTGAAGTGTTAGTGAGGGATGATGGACTTATGGTTGTCGGAAACAGACTTTGCATTCCGAATGTCAAAGAAGTAAATGATGAAATTTTAGATGAGGCACACAATGCGCCTTATACCATACATCCGGGTAGCACCAGGATGTACAGGGATTTGAAAGAACATTTCTGGTAGAAAGGCATGAAGAAAGATGTAGCCGAATATGTGAGCAAATGTCTAGTGTGTCAGCAAATCAAGGATGAACACCAGGCACCTTCGGGCAAGTTAAGGCCATTGTCCATTCCGGAGTGGAAGTGGCAACGGGTGACCATAGATTTTTTGATAGGTTTGCCCAAGACTAGTAGGAAGCATGATGCCATATGGGTTATTGTGGATCGGTTGACGAAGTCAGCCCATTTTTTGGCAATCAAACAGACTGATTCTTTGCATGTGCTAGCAAAGAAGTACATTGATGAAATAGTGAGATTACATGGGATTCCAGATGCCATAGTTTCCGATAGAGATCCTCGGTTTACTTCGAGATTCTGGGGAAGTTTGCAAGAAGCTTTAGGAACCAAGCTGAACTTTAGCACTGCTTTTCATCCTCAAACAGATGGTCAATCTGAGAGGACCATTCAGACACTTGAAGGAATGCTCAGGGCATGTGTGATGGATTTCAGGGGTGCTTGGGATGAACACTTGCCATTGATCGAATTTTCTTATAATAATTCGTACCACTTGAGCATTCAGATGGCTCCTTATGAAGCATTGTATGGAAGAAGATGTAGAACTCCGATAAGTTGGGATGAAGAAGGAGAAAGGAAACTGATAGGGCCAGAATGGCTTCAGATGACAGTTGACAAGGTTAATTTGGTTAAGCAACGGCTGAAAGCAGCACAGGATAGAATGAAAAGCTACACTGATGCACATCGGAAGGAAATGGAGTATGAAGTTGGTGAAAAAGTTTTCCTTAAGACATCTCCTTGGAAAGGAGTCATGAAGTTTGGTAAGAAGGGTAAGTTGAGTCTAAGGTATGTGGGACCTTATGAGATTCTTGAGAGGATTGGCCCGTTAGCCTATAGGCTGGCACTGCCACCAGAATTATCGCAGATACATGATGTCTTCCATGTTTCCATGTTGAGGAGGTATAAATCGGATCCTTCTCATATCATTCAAATCGCGGAGGTTCAGTTGAGTGATGATCTGAGTTATGAGGAGATTCCAGTGGAGATCTTGGACACTAAGGAGAAGGTTCTCAGGAACAAGACAATTCAAATAGTCAAAGTTATGTAGAGAAATCATTATGTGGAAGAGGCTACGTGGGAGCCCATGGAAGCCATGAAAGAGAAGTATCCACATCTCTTCGATGATTCAGGTAAGAATTTCTAGGACGAAATTCTTTTAAGGGGGGAAGAAATGTTAGCCCCAATATTTATTTATTTATTTAGCATGATTAGATTTATTTTGGGTATTGCTAGATTAATTTATGTTAGAATTAATTGGCTTGTCTAATGTGAGTGAGATGATATGAGTTAGGTAAATTAAATTAAGTGTTAGGGTGATAAATATGTATAAGGGGCATAGTTGGAAGATCACTTAAGTTGGAAAGACATAAGGCTTTGGAGGAAGGGAAATTTGGTCATTATAGCTTCATTTAAATGAAAGAAGAAGACTTTGCTTGGGTTAGAAGGAGAGGAAACAAAAATCAGAAGGAAAAAGGAGGGAGAGAGTGCCGTGGAGAGAAGAGAGAGGATAGAAAGAAGGGTTTAGCTAGGTCTTGATTTTTCATGGTCTTAAAGGGTGATTTTGAAGTTTTTCCAAGAAGAAAAGAGCAAGAGGAGATTTAGAGCTTTCATTTGAGCTAAGAAGCAAGTTGATTGGTGAAGATTCAAGGTAAGTGTAGGTTTAACCTTTTGGATTTTGGAAGGGGCTATGAGATTATTGAGGAACCGATGAGGGCTATTTAGGATACATTGGTGTAACCTTACAAGGAAATCCATTCACGTTCTATGTTTCAGGATAGTTGGGCTTCGAAAACGGGGCCCAACATATGTTCTAATACTACCTGGATCTATCAAGTCAAAAGTAACTCAATTAGTAGTCATTAGATGACATAAACTATTGATAGGTTTATATTTTATATGTTATTTAAGGTTAAATTACTTATTTTTTAGCACTTTTACAACATGTTTAATACAGATTTGTAATGTTTTACTATGTTTAGTTCATTGTCTTGTAGATAGTGATTTTAAAGAGAAAACAAAAAATTGAGTGCAACTTTCTCTATCTTTACCTAATTGAAGAAATTTTAGAGTTATTTGGAAGATAATAAAATGGACAACAACTTTGTAGAATACATGGAAAGTCAATTATAACTCCAAGATATCAAAAAAGTGGAGAAGTTGGTGGAATACAGTATAATGTGCACTGGACATGCATAGAGACAGACGTTTATCTTTCATTGATGTTTAAAAAGTTGAGAAATAAGCAAGATCGTCACTAGAGTTGATTTTAATCTAGTGTAAGACTTGTCTTAAATTTAAGGAGAAATAAATACAGTAAAAATGGTGTCGGTTAAAACTTGATATCGGCCATTTCTTATATATTGACTTGTGATGCATTAAAGTTCTGGAACAAAATTTGTGTCAATGTTAAAGCTAGTTCGACACTGGTTCTTAGTCACAATTTATGATGATGTGTTATTTCTTAAGTTGAAATATTATAGGACTCTATTGTTGTAACCATAACTATAAATACTTATATATCATAATTTATGATGATTTGTTATTTCTTAAGTTCAAATATTATAGGACTCTATTATTGTAACCATAACTATAAATACTTGTATGGGGATTAACTTAGGGGACTTTTATGGAAGATTTTGAATGTCACCTAGTTTTTTTCCCCATTGTTTTAATTCATCCTTAGTATTAGAAGAAGACTAAGAGCAGGATTGGAAGATCCAATGAAAACTTCTATCAATCCTGTATTATATTATTTCCTTTAAATTAAGATTAAATTGTTTCTGTTTGAGTTTTATTATTTTCAATGACTAGAAACCTTATTTAGGTTCGAGATATGACTTGTAAAGAGTCTTCAATTATTAATAAATATTTTGAATATTTCATTTGTTGAATTTATTCTATTTGTTCTTAATGCTAGATTTATGATTGACCACTATTAATTCAATTTTGAGGATTGTATGAAAGACCAACATGTGAAGTAGAATCTATAAAATATGAGAAAGAACACTTTACCATTAAAGAACGACAATATGTTAGACTTTGGAAATAACCAAATTAACTATATTTAATAATTTAATTAGGTTAAATTGCGATACATGTGTGCCTCGAGAAAGGTCATGGATACTTTAGATTAATTGTTATGTTAACCTTGATAATAAACTGGTATAATAATTAGAATTCCTTATAAAATAAACCTTAAAGTCCTAATGTTAGAGTTATTAATTTTTTATCTAATATAATTACATAATTTTTGTTAGCTTATTAATTATATTTTATAAAATATGATTGCATTTAGTTTTATTTTATAACTAGGATTAATAATTTTGTATTAACGTGTTTCCCTATAGGATCGATACTAAAAAATCACTTCATTTTAATAACTTTCTACAATTAACTCTGTTCAGATTCATTGGAATAAGTTTTTTGTACCATTATCGGGGAATGTAGTTTTGTTATTTTTGTTAATTTATTTTCATTTACTTTTAGTTTCCTTCATTTGTTTCAATTAGTTACTATGATTTATGAGATTCAATAGGGACAACTTAAACAACGAACTTCAATTTGACACTAAAATAGAATGAACCTATATATAAAATCAAGTGAAAAGGAGTGTAAAAATAACTTCTAATCAAGAAATCATATTGTTTGATATAGAGTAGAAGTCAAAAAGAATGCATGTGGGGACATCTAATTAAATGTGATTAGTGCAAATCCCTCATACATTAAACTAAGCCAAAAGGATAAGGAATTATAAGATAAAGTAAGTACATCTACATTAGCTCCTAACCTTTGGTGGATCACTTAGTAAAGAAACAATCACATTTACAAAATAATTATTTAGTGATCTAAATACTTTTACTGAATGGTCTTTTAGAAGATGAGCTATAGATGAGGTACTTTCTATTTTTTATGCCAGTGCAAGTGAGGAATATTGTCAATTGTACATAAATTCATATTAAGATTGTTTCTCCCCATATAAGATTGTTGATTTGAGAAGAAAAATTTAAAGGTTTACATAGGAAGAAGGAGAAGCATTTCATGAAGTGAAAGATATAGAGATTAGTCAATGCCCACATCCACATTATTCATTGTATTAAGTGATACAATTCTTCTATGAAAACCTTACACTAATATGTTTGACTTTAATTAAAGGACTTTAAAAGAGAAACAAGTAACCTAATTTTATGAGTGAGACTAGCTAAAACATTATATGGAGTAAGTTGTGTAAGGAAGAACATACTAATGGTGTCTATCATATTGGGAATTTATTTTAGCATTAGAACGACTACCGGCAACTTTAGAACAACTTCTATAATGACATATATGATCCATAGTAGAAAAATCATTCAAATTTCCTATAGGAACATCAATCAATTTAAAAGTCATCCTTACTTAGTTACAATAAGTAGTAACAATATAAGGAGGAGCTAAGCTTGTAAGAACTAACGACAAAATTTATATCCACACATAAAGATCAATTTCAACAGTATGATGCTTCAATTCATAACTTCAAAAATCAAATTGGTCATCCAATCATATGACAACGCATCGTAACGCTAGTCAAAATAAAATAACTAGACTACTACTATAGTAATAGTGAATCTATGTTGATCCCACAGAGAGTGTGTGTAAAGTTGTTGAGATGAAATTAATTGATGTTTAGGAAAAGGGGGTGGGGGTTTGGATTTTGGAAATAAGAAAATAAAAATGAAACTAGACTAATAAAAAAATTTAAAGAAAACATGTGAAAAAAATGATAAAAGTGGGTAATTAGGTAGGGACCCAGTTCCTACACCCTAATTAAACAAATTTCATGGATTTGTTGGTCTTAAACCACTCCTAGCAACTATAGTTTTCCCTTAAGTTTTGTTTAATTAAGATACGATCATTAATTAAAACCTAACCACCGAATAACCTAGGATATAATATCTAGATTTAATTAGGCAGTAGCATTAGGAATTAGGAAAACTGATTAATCAAGGCAACAACCACATACGATGCGTCATTTAACCTAGGTCACGTTATCCATAATGATTACTAATCATAGTCACTACACATGAATTTCAACACAAAAATTACAGATTATATCGAAATTCTAGCATTGGGTTTGCAAATAAACGATTTCATAAACACATTAAAATCATCCTTTCACAATACCTAATGAGTTCATACACAAATAGCCGAACAATAACAAAAATTCGATTATCCATACACAAAACCCAAATCAATTAACATAGGATAACACAATCAATTTCTAATGAGAGAAAGAAACAATAAAAATAGTAAAATACACTTAACTCAGGTCATCGGTATTGATGTCACCTCTGAACTGGCGTTGGGATGTCTAGCCCTCCATGGGTCTTTTCAAAAAATGCTTCAACCTCATGAAAATTTTCCCAACCGAAAACCCCCTATAACGCCTCCACTCTTTTGTTTTCTCTCTAACCTCGCTACTGTTCTTTGATGTGACAAATAAACTTGGTTGGCCATGCTACTATTCATGCCTCACTTGTGTCTTCTCTTGAGCTCATTCCTTGTCTACATTACACAGACGTAGTTTCTTGCTTCATATTGCATCGTTTTGCTCGTAGTTACTCCTTGCTTCTACGTTGCATTTCATCTCTTGCCTTGTCCTCCTGCTATAACATCCCGTTCCCATACTAAGGGTTAGAACCTTAGATTTTTGTAATTGAGAAAATAGCAATGAGAGACTAGGAAAAATGCCAAGTGGCAGAACAATTGATGAATAGTAGTAGAAATAAGAGTCAAATGTTAGTGAAAAATTTTATATGTGATATTAAGATTTAATGACTTATGTCATTGAAAATTGGGACTTGGGAGACAATTGGAGTAGAAATTGGAGACAAAAGGACTAGTTTTTTTTAAAAGAGCCAATTGGAGACCCCAAAAAGGTGACAAGTGGCATCCACTCACAAATTTTTCCTAAATAAAAGACCATTTTATGGTCTTTCATTTTCCATTCACGATACATATGAAGTAAATCACATATTAATATAGAGATCATGTAATACACAAGAAGGGGGGGTTGAATTGTGTAAGATCTTCACAGATATTAATCTTTAGAAATTTCTTGGATTTCTTTGCAAATTCAGATGGTCAAAAAAACAATTTTTAAGCCGATGAGTAATGCAATCGTAAAAATTATTTTCTACTTTTCTAATAACAAGAAAATTAAAAGATAAGGGTTAGAGAATAGAGGCCGCGATTTTATACTGGTTCACCTTTAATCTTGGGCTACGTCCAGTCCTCAGAGTTTGTCTGAGATTTTACTATACTCTTCAACTTTACAAGTATTCTTTCTACACTTGCAGAGCCTCTTCAGGTCTCTCTCACAAAGTATTCTTTATCTGCTTTGTTAGCCTTTCTAGGCTCTAGCCTTTCTTTCTTTCGGAAAGATAATGTTTGAGCTTCTCGTTACAACTGTATTCACTCTTTTTCTTTCGCACTTGAGTATAGAGTTTCTTTAAGTATTGTACAATTAGGTTTTCTCCCCTGTAAATGAAATTGTTATTTAGCTTACAACTCAAACTGATATTTATAGCCTACGTCTTTAACTGTCTTCTTGAGAAACTGCTTTTTGAATCTTCTAGAAACCGTTATTAGTTGAGTCCTATAACTAACTCCAACTAACTAACTGCTTGACGTTCTAGAATCTTTTTTATTTATATCTTCTAGTACTATGCTTCTTCTGGAATCGCGCTTTCTTCTGGTGTCGTGCTTTCTTCTGGTTTGACTTTTTTGTATCTTATGGTTTGTGTTCGTCTATTGTCACACTTCGTCTGGTATCGCTTCATCTGTTGTTACGTGTATCTTATAGCGATGACGTGTAGATTCTAGTGATGAAGTATGTCTTCTAGCGATGACATGTAGCTTATAGTGATGACGTGTATCTTCTAGCGTTGACCACGTATCTTCTGGGTTTGACTTTGTGTCAGTTACATTTTTTCTGCACACTTAACAAACTTATCAAAACGACCCATACACTTCTAAGATTATTATTATTTGATTGTCATCAAAATTAATAGAAGTGAAGTCTTCTTGACTTAACAACATGTTTCTCTTCTTCATTTTCGTTATCTTCCTCTCCTTCTCACAAAACTCTCTCCTCTTAGCATCAAAGATGAACCTTTCCATCACTAGGTTCTTGCTATCTTTTCTTCTTAAAAAATGACCCACCTATTTTACTTTGGCAAGATGATGATCATGTATTGATATGTGTTTAATTGTTGATATATTTAATTATTTACACTTAGCGATTAATGATACAAAAATGCTTAAGAATCTCACTTTAATTCATATATGATTTTAGGTATAATTTTGGAGCAAAGAAATTAAAGTGAGTCAGAAGCATTACATTTGGGTCATTTTTTGAAGATTTATTTTTTCTTGTCTTCAAGGAGCAAGAAGAAAAAAAAAAGAAAGACAAAAAAATCAAAATAGGATAATTTAAAGTGCTTGCTTGAAAAAAAAAGAAATAAGTTGCTGTGCTGCGTTTAACGCGTGTGTTGATGCAGCGTGAACGTTGCAGCATTCATCTTGCAACACTGCATTTAAGCAGCGTACAAGACACAAGAATTAAATCATAAAATAGAGGAAGTAACAAGGCAGTGCGGCGTGAAGGAGAAGGGAAGTTTCTTGGAGTTGCGGCGTGAGTGAAGGCATTGGCAGCGTGGAAGCAAAGAGAGCTAGCACAGACCTTTGGAGAAGCAGAACTGTGTAGGGATGGCAAAAAGGCCCGCCCCGATGGGGATCCGATATTCCCCGACCCGAACGGGGCGGGTATGGGGGCACATTTTGCCCCGAATAAACGG
>JAOSBM010000005.1:16679305-16696515 GCA_027568955.1 Erythroxylum tenue | reverse complement strand
CCTAATTAAATCTAGAGATCGTATCCTAGGTTATTCGGTAGTTAGGTTTAATTAACGATCGTATCTTGATTAAACAAAACCTAAGGGAAAACTCGGGTTAATTTTTAACTCACGATTAATAGTTGCTATGAGAGGTTAAAGAACATCAAATGTATGAGATCCCACATCGGTTGGAGAGGGGAACGAAATACACCTTATAAGGGTATAGATACCTCTCCTTTACAGACACGTTTTTCATGGCCTAATGCACCGAATCCCATCAAAACTCTGAGGTTAAATGTGCTTGGCGAGAGTAGTTCTAGTATAGATGACCTCCTGGGAAGGCCTCGGGAAAAGCAAAATCGTGAGGGCTTGGCTAGGCTAAGGTCCAAAGTGGACAATATCTATAAGCTGGTGATTTGGGCTGTTACAAGTGGTATCAGAGCTGGTACTTGAACCGTTGTGTCAGCTAAGCTGGACCCCAAAGAAGACAGGGCCCTAAGGGGTGGAGAGTATGAGATCCCACGTCGGTTGGAGAGGGGAACAAAATAAGCCTTATAAGGGTATGGATACCTCTCCTTTATAGACACGTTTCTATGGCCTAATGCACCGGAGTTAAATGTGCTTGGAGAGAGTAGTTATAGGATGGGTGACCTCCTGGGAAGGCCTTGGAAAAAGCAAAACCGTGAGGGCTTGGCTGGGCCAAAGCCCAAAGCGGACAATATCTGTAAGCGGGTGATCTGGGATGTTACAAGATGAATAAAATATGCTTAGTCAGGGTGTAGGCCAAGATTGAACCAAAGAATCGGGTCCCTATCGAATTCACCACATTTATCATTTTTTCGCATGTTTTCTTTAATTTATTTTTATTAGTTGTTTTCATTTTATTTTCTTCTCTGAAAAATTCAAACACCCCCCCCCCGGTTTAGTGTAAACACCGGTTAATTTCATTTCATAAACTTTACACACACTCTCTGTGGGATCGACCTAGACTCACCACTACTATAGTAGTAGTCTAGTTATTTTATTTTTACTAACGTAACAACGTGCGGTCATGTATGTTGGAGAAGCTAGGGTTTCATGGTGATTGTAGAAGCTTTGATGGTGAAAATGAAGTTGAATAGTTGTAGTAAGTAAAGAGTCAGAATATGGAAAATTGGAAGATGCGTCCTGATTTTGCTTCTGTGAAAGTTCACCGTGGCCAACTCTCCTTGTTTCATCGTGACCAACTTGAAGGATTTACTCTCTAGAAAAGTTCATTGCGGCTAGCTCTTGGGTTCACCACAACCAACTTGTAAGAATTCACGAGGATTTTTCCTCTCTGGACAAGTTTGCCACGGCCAATTTTCCTTGGTTCGCTGCGGCGAAGTCTTTCCTGCGCAGCTTGAACATAATTTGGTATTTTTGGTATAACTTGTTTTGTAGTCATCCAAATCGAACGATTTTTAATTTGGGGTAAACTAGAGACATAGGGCTATAAATGTTTTGAAGAAATAAAGTTTTGATTCAGTCTCTAAGAATTTTAATTTCTAGATGGAATTTGAGCACAAAATACTGTTTTAGTATAAGAACAATTCGAAAATGTTTGGGGTTTAACTTTCAAATTTCCAAACCAAATTGAATGATTTTTGTGTCATTAGAAACTTAAGACAATGGGGAACATTTTTCTAGAAGAAACTTTTATCAAATTTCTTCATTTACCTGATCATAATGATCATGAAAAATTGACCCGAAGGTTTGGATTTTTGGAAGGGTCTTAGTTCATGGGTTTAAGTATTCTAGAACTAATTCTAGTGAATATTATTTGTGGGTTTTGAATTTGCATTCCTATTGAATGGGAATTTTTTCCAAAGTTAAAGGGAATCAAGAAAGGCAAGAGGAGCAAGAGGAGAGGCGCTTTTAAGCAAGGAATCCAGGTGGGTTACATGTTTATAATTGAGTTAATGAGCCATGTCTATGTTTTCAAAAGCAAGAGAATTAAATGATTTCAATTGTTTTATAAATTTTGCATGATTGCTATTTGAATGATTTGAGAAATCTTTATATGTTCGGTGTATGAATTTTGTTGATGAATTGCGAAATGAAGATGGAAATGCATTGAAACATTTTATGTTATGCCTTGAAAAATGTCATGGCATTTTGTATAAATGAAAAGAAGAAAAGAATAATGAGCATGGAAAGTATGAATGTGTGTGAAATGAGTTAAGCATTGAAATTTGATTGTGTTTGGGCAAGAGAGAAACCGTTTCGTTAGTTACGTGTACGTTGAACTAAATCCTTCTCCCGGCTTCCTGCTTATGGCATATGAGATCCAAAAATGGACTCATTTCATTCATGGTGTAAACTTCGATTTCTTCGTTTCATTCCACGGAACTCTCGAGCTATTTTTTTGTGCATTGCATCTTTGAATTGTCAAGAATGGTGCATAATTGAGTGTTATGCTTTGATGGTTAAATGTATATGCTATGTTTATGTGATGATATTTTAACTATGATTTTTGAGCCAGAATTATGAATTTGGTTGAGAATTTAAGAATTATGCTTTTTATGAATTCAATATGAATTTTCTACGACAAATGAACATTTCAATGATTTTGCTTATTCTCCGTTATAAACTTGTTACCCACGAGCTTTTAAGCTCACCCCCATCCTTCCCTATCTCTACTTGATGAGGAAGAGATCGAGTGAGTGAGAGGCAAGGCATCACTCCAAATTTGCTTATGTTGTATTTTGAGTTAGTTTTTGGAAAAACATAATGCTTTATTTGCATTTTAAGTATTACTTGTTCAAGTATACTTTGCATTTTGTATTTTGATACTGATGATGTAATGTGGCTTGAAATCCCATTAAGACTTTGTAAAACTCTTCCTTTTGAGGTTAATGAAATATAAAATTGTATATGGATGAGGTTGAGTTAAAATTATGTATACTTGAGGAAGTTATCGATTTGAGATGATAGATTTTGAATACGAATTTTTGCTACATATAAGTGAGATGTGTTATGGAAAAAGAAAGATAGAAGATAGTGAAGAATGAGAATTAGTTGTAAGTAATGAATTAAATGAGTAGAGATTAGAGAGTATGATGAAATAAAGTTGGTAGTGGAATGGTTATGAAATGATGTTGCATTAGAGGAAGTGAATTTGGGATAACTTAGAGTGAAAGTAAGGTTAGGATGGATGGAGAAACCTTTGGGAAGGCTCTTGAGTGAGTTTTGATGACCTCGAGACTTCTCCGTGGCGAAGCCAAATGTTGACCACGGTGAACTTGTCCCGAAGGGTCCTTGGAGATACTTCCACAGTTTCGCCACGGCAAACCCGCCATTGCTCCCGAAGAAAATTTTCCCTCCCAATCCATTGTTTTCAGCGAGGCTTACGTTTTTATGACTCCATAGTTAGGCTCCGAAAATGGGGTCCAACACCTGCACTGCTTTTTCTTCATCTTGCAATGCCATTTTACTCCTTTCTTCTAGTAGCCTCTTGCCTTTATTTAATTCCATAAAACATGTTGCATAGGCTTGCATGGTCCATGCACAACAACTTTGATTAATTTTTGTTTCTGTTTTTCTTGTCTTCTTTTTGTCTTTTAATTTTCTTCTTCTTGCTCCATGAAGACCAGTAAAAATTAATCTTTGAAAAATGGCCAAAATATAGAGCTTCGACTCACTTTAACTTATTTGCTTTCGAATTATACCTAAAATCATATATGAGTCAAAGTGAGTATCTTAAGCAATTTCATGTCAATAATCGCTAAGTGTTATGGAATAATTTCATAATCAATTAAGAACCTATCACCAAGTTATAATATAGTGCATGATTTTAGGAATATAAGAAGGAGACAATCTTGAGGAGTGAAAAATAGTTAACTAATGCTAAGAAAGAGGAAGAAGAGAAAGAAGAGGTTGTGACTAAGGAAGAAAAAGAGAGGAATATTAAAGAGGATTTTGTTATAACAAATGAGGTAAAATTTTCTTTTTCTTATAACAACCATACTAACATTTTGATGTGATAGACACTAAGGTCTACAAATTATTTTAGGATATTATAAAGCAAGGTACAAAGGTGTCACAAACAAGTAAAAAGGCATGGATGAGAGTGATATCAAAAATAAAAAGGAAGAGAACTTCATAAGTCACTTACGAAATCCTAAAGAATGATGGTTTTAAGTTTATCACCCTACTGTCCTAACACTAAAGTCTAGATAAAAGACTCTAAAGAAGTGCTTGTTGGAATGTAACTCAACCATAAGTTTTAAAAATATTTAAGTTTATCTAGATTTATTTTAGCATTATAAACCAATCATTTGGGTATTTATTTTATAATTATTTAGGTTTGTTTTTAGTTAATAGATTTAATTGTTTTATTAGATGCTATGAGTTTATATTTTATATTTTACTTTTTCAAGTTTCGAATAAAAAAGACATATAAGAGCCTAAAGAGGATATTTGAAGATAATTTTGGATTAAGGACTTGAAGAACAGGTTAAAAGAAACATTAAAAATTATGTACTTTTTTTATTTTAATTGTTGAACAAAACCTAAGACACTTTTTATTAAACTGAGTATAACTTCTTATTATGAATTCTAATTGAGATGATTCAAGATGATATGAAAATCTTAGGAGGATATATAAAACTTTCATATCTTGAGTCTTTGAGAGATTTAAACCGAGTCAAGGTAAAACATGACCTAGAGCATTCACGTGTTCTAGGGTGTGTTTTATACTAAGATGCTAAAATTAAAGACACGACCTTAGACATAACTTAAAGAGAGATCATATGGTGAAGAGAATTTCTAAAGAGAGATCATATGGTGAAGAGAATTTCTAAAGAGAGACATAATTTGAAACACAATCATGTCTTGTTCCATTTCTAATCATAGAAAAGTTATAAAAAGATCCAAGGCATTAAATATAAGTGTGTCAGATCTCGAGCCTTTTTTCTACATAGAAACAAAGAGATCTATGGCTTGGTATACAATTGATTAACTTGTTTTAAGTGTGTCAATTATGAATTGTCCACAAGTGTACAGTGTAGCTGTTTAAGTGAATCACGTTAGAAAAGACTTAGTATTTAATATACAAAGTGCACAAGAAGGGGGTTGAATTGTGTAATTTTCTCAATGATCCCCTTTTCGAAAACTTCTTCAAAAACTTGCTTTTTCTTAAAACTATTATGAAGTATTGCAGTTTATTTTCTAAGTGCTTGTATGAAATAGTAAGTGTAGTAGTTGAGAGTTGAGAGAGAAAGTTGACACGGCAGATTTATACTGGTTCACCCCAAACCGTGGGCTACGTCCAGTCCTCAAAAACCTTTCTGAGATTTCACTATACTTTGCAAAGATACAAGTATTGTTTTCTCCGAGCCTCTTTAGGTCTCTTACAATAAGTATTCTTTTCACACTTAGCCTCTTCAGGCTATCTGCTTTTCTTCTTTCAACTGAAAGAGTTTTTTTGAGCTTTTTGTTACAGATAAGGATAACCCTATCTTTTGCACAATAAGATTTCTAGCTTTGTACTCTCACTAACTTTTTCGATTCGCTAAGCTTCTTAAAATCTCTCTTACTTCTGCAGTCTTCGATTTTGACTTGTATTTATAGCCTTCGTCTTCAACCGCTTCTTGATAACTGCTTCTTTCATCTTGGTTCTTCATCTTTGAAGAAAATTTTTTTATCGCGGTATCGTTTCTTCCTTCTAATGTTTTCTTTCGTCTGACGTTTCTTCCGTCTGATGTTTTCTTTAGTCTAATGTTTGCTTTCGTTTGATGTTTCTTCCATCTGATTTTTTCTTCTGTCTAATGTTTGCATTCGTCTGATGTTTCTTCCATCTGCTGTTTCTTCCGTCTAATGTTTGCTTTCGTCTGACGTTTCTTCCGTCTAATGTTTTCTTTCGTCTGACGTTTCTTCTGCCTAATGTTTTCTTTCGTCTGACGTTTCTTCCGTCTGATGTTTCTTCCGTCTAATGTTTGCTTTCTTCTGAAGTTTCTTCCATCTGTTGTTTCTTCCGTATAATGTTTGCTTTCGTCTGACTTTTCTTCCGTTTGTTGTTTCTTCCTTCTAATGTTTGCTTTCGTCTGACTGAAGTTAATTCAACAATTTCCATCATCATTATTATTTGATTTTCATCAAAATTACTATTTGTAAAGTCATTTTGACTTAATCTCCCCCTTTTGATGATAACAAATAATCATAATTATAGAAAGATATCAGTATATCATTATCACGAGGATATACATTTTGAAATAAACTTCAATTCTATACTATCTTCTTTTCTTCTTCTCTTTTATCCCCCTATCGTTCTTATCTGTTCTTCTTCTCCCCTATTTTTTATTAATCAAAAATTAGGACCGAAGATGTTTCATCATTGCAAAGAACATTTGTTGCATCTCAGTGCGAAGTGACTTAAATCCTTCTTCCATAGATACTCGTAAGCGAGCTACGTCTCTTTGTACATCACCCATTGAATTATGTAACTCATCAATCTTTTCATGCAGTTCTGCAATTTCTTTAGCATCATGACTCTTTGGTAATACTGCTTCCAAACCAATAGTAGCATCATCTCGTTCTGAAGGTATTACTTCTGGTTCGATGATTGTGATTAGAGGAGGGTTGAAAGATAAATTCCTTTCTGGGATATCAAGATCATTAATAGATCTGTACGACCCTTCTTTTATCATGCCCACTACCTGAGAAGTTCCATCCATGGTAGAACGACCACAATGGCTTCCTGAAGCCTTTGAAACATAGTAGGAAACATAGGTTCCTGGCTGTTGGGCTGAAAAACATGCCTCATCTATGTTTCTTACTTCTTCTACTAGTTGCTCTTCTGTCATATCATCTATGATCCCTTCAGGATATATTTTCTTCTTCCCTTTTTCTTCATTGTGGACAATTTGAGGTCGAGGTTGGATGTCAAGAACAATCTTAATCACAGTTTTGTTTGTGAGAGGTTGAATAGTGTACCTATGCTTTGTCATTTGTGTTGGATATGGTTGTAGTTTCTCATTGCGCAAAACACCATACAACCATTTCTCAGCATCATTCAACAGATGTAAAGAGCGACTATTCACCATAATTGGTTCAAATTGTTTCTTGACTGACCTTTTTAGGGGTTCTCTAATGATGATAGAATTGCTACTCCGGACAGGCTCATCTTCTACAACGATCTTCATTTTCAGATCTTCCTTCCTCATAGATTTAGAAGGATTAGCCTGCACTGGACTGTGTTCAACTCTCTTTTTCTTTTGTTGAACAACAGTTGGAGTGCTTTTTCTCTGACTGGTTTTCTTCTTTGTGCTTTCTTCAACCGGTCTTGGAGGAGTTTTCTCCTAGAGTTGCGATTTTCTCTTCGTCTCAAAATCCAACTTCCTCTTCTTCTATGTCTTTGTAGGTAATTTTGTGGGTTTCTCTTGCAAAATTTAAACTAGAGACCTTGTTGTCTGAGGTGCTTCCCTTCTAGAGTCTTCACTAAGAATCGACCCTATATCTCTCTTCTTCTCTTATTATCGCAGGGTTCGTATTCTGGGAGATCTCTTTGCTTGTTTAGGTTTGTCTAAGAGAAGTATATCCCCCTTTCACTTCAATGATACCTGTGACTCGGGCTGATGTAGCTGGCTTTCTTTTCAGAAAGTCGTCTTATCCTTCAATGAATCTTTAGATGACTTCTTCAATCCTTCTGTAATCATCCTTACAGTAGATTGGGATTTTGATTTCTTCGTGGGTGTTGCCTTTGTACTAAAACTTCGTTTCTCAGTACGCTCCCCCTCAATTCTTGCTTTTGTTATAGACTCTGTATCATCTTCATCTAGAGTCTTCAAGCCCATTCTGTTGATTGTAGTAGCGTTAATAACGCTCTTGATTTGCTTCTTCAATTTGTTTCCAAAATCTAGAGCATTTCTAGAATCTCTGAAGATTCTAGTCAGCATCATTCCATAATGTAGGGCAGTTATATCTTTCTTCGACTTCATGTAGTTTAGGATCAGGTATGGAAGATCTATGGGTCGATGATTGAGTAGATAAAATAAACATTGTTCATCTATCGTCGATACGAAATTACTTGAACCTGTCCTTGGTAGAACACAGTGAAAAAGTAGTAAATGTAGAACCCTTGCCTTTGGTACAAGGCTTGATGCCTTCCTCTCCGTTGGGTCTCTACATCAATATAGTTGTTGATTGATTTGAGCCTTCTCCACACTGGACTGATTCATCCATTTTGATTTCTGAGCAATTTTCACTCCAACACATGGACATTCGGTGGCCTTCTCGATTGAATCCAAAGTTACGATAACCGACACTCTATCTACTTCAACTACAATGGTATCTCCCATAATCGTCATGTTCTTCCAGAATTCATATACTTCATTCGGGTAGACTGTCTCATGAACTCTAAAGAAGTTCTTCCAACTGGAAGCTTCAATCTCCAGTTCGACGTCCATTTGGTCTTTCTTCAAGGACTCAAAATCGACATGTCATCCATAGGTCATTGGTCACTCCATTGTTATATGAAACTATTAAGAAACTAAACGCACAACAGTATTTCTCAAGAAGGTAGTGTTAATAATCGAATTTTGAGAGAGTGAGCAGAAAAAACTTGATATCAAAACAGAGTAAGGAAGTAATTTGTTGAGAGTGCTTTTGATAACCGATGTCAGGCTATTTTAAGAGTATTCTAGAGTAGCTGGTATTCTCAAGGCTTAGAGAAACTTTCCCTCCAAAACTTTTATGACAAGAGTTACCATCTGTAACTTACAGTTACTGTTACCTTGACTTTTAATCTTCTTCCCTTAAAAATCATTTGGGTCAAGACGTATCAGACGGTTGATCATTCAACATTACCATATTCAGGTTTCGTCTAATTTCTTTGAATTTGTCTTAACTTATTGGTGAAGATGTCTGCCCATTGGTAATTTGTCTCAACAAACTGTAAACTTACGATCTTCCTCTTAACGTAGTCTTATAGAAAATGGTGTCTGACTTCGATATGTTTCACGCTCGAATGTTGAATCGGATTCTTTGACAAGTTGATCGCACTCGTGTTGTCACAAAAGATTGGGATCTCCTCTTCTTGTACTGAGTAGTCTTCTAGCTGATACTTGATATATAAAGTTTGTGAACAGAAACTTGTGGCTGACATATACTCGGCTTCAATAGTTGATAAAGCGATTGAGCTTTACCTCTTACTCGACCATGAAACTAGGTTGTGGCCAAGGAAGTGACATCCTCCACTCGTACTCTTCCTATAAATCCTATCTCCGACATAGTCCGTATCACAGTATCCAATCAACCTGAAATCTTTACCTTTCTCATACATTAAGCAAAGATCAGTAGTACCTGCAAGATATCTTATAATTCTTTTGACAGCAATGTAATGAGACTCTCTAGGATGTGCCTAAAATCTTGCACACAAACAAACACTAAACAAAATGTCAGGCCTGCTTGCTGTAAGATAAAGTAAAGAATCAATCATCCCTCTATACAGAGTTTGATCCACCTTCTTGCCAGTTTCGTCCTTAGACAAAAGGTTTGAAGATGCATCAGAGTTGACATTAGTTTTATCTTTTCCATATCATATTTAGACAACAGTTCCTTAACATACTTCTGTTGATGAATAAAAATCTTTTCTTCGGTTTGCTTGACTTGCAACCCAAGAAAGAATTTTAATTCTCCCATCATGCTCATCTCAAACTCATTTTTCATCATATTTTCAAAACTAATGCATAACTTCTTTGACGTTGCACCAAAAATAATATCATCCACGTAAATTTGAACTAAGATAAAATCATTCTTAATGCACTTCCTAATTAAACTCTTATCTACCTGACCTCTACTGAAACCACTCTTAATAAGAAAAGAGCTTAGATGATCATACGAAGCTCGAGGAGCTTGTTTTAATCCATACAAAGCTTTATGAAGTCTATAGATATGGTCCGGATTCTTAATATCCTCAAAACCAAGAGATTGCTTCATATAAACCTCTTCATCTATAAAGCCATTCAGAAATGCACTTTTCACATCCATTTGAAAAAGCTTTATATCATGACAAACAACATATGCAAGAAAAATTCTAATAGCTTCTAGTCTTGCTACCGGAGCATATGTCTCATTGTAGCCTATTCTTTCTTGCTGATTATAGCCTTGTGCTACTAATCTTGCTTTGTTGCGACTCACTCTCCCTGATTCGTCTAGCTTATTCTTAAACACCCACCTTGTTCCTAAATGGACTTTTTCATAGGTCTAGGAACTAAGGACCAAACTTTATTCCTAATAAACTGGTTCAGCTCTTCTTGCATAGCTAAAATCCAAGCTTCATCTTGAAAGGCTTCATCAATTTTCTTAGTCTCTATTTCAGAGATAAATGCTACGTTGGCTTCTCTCCTAAATTTGGTCCTAGTTCGCACACCTTTTGAGGTCTCTCCTATAATCAATTCTTTTGGATGAGAACTCTTATGTTTCCAATCTCTTTTCAAGTTAAGAGTCTCAGGAATATCTTCAACTTTGTCTTTATGAGAATATCATGGTGGAGCTTCTTTACTATCACCCAAAGGTACTGGTAGGGTTTCATTATCAGTGTCATCTTTGTTGCTTGGTTGAGAGCTATCATCAAACTTGACATATATAGTCTCTTCAACAGTCTTAGAGGAAAGATTGTAAACCTTATAAGCCTTCGATGACAATGAATATCCTAGGAAGATTCCTGAATACGTCTTAGAGACGAATTTATCTAGAATTTCCTTTGTATTCAATATAGAGCACTTGCAACCGAATGGATGGAAGTAGGATATATTAGGTTTCCTTCTATTCCATAACTCAGATGGAGTTTTCTTCAACAAGGGTCGCAGAAGCACTCTATTATGAATATAATAAGCTATATTCACAACTTCTGTCCAGAAGTACTTAGGAACATCCATCTCACACAACATAGTCCTTGCCATTTCCTGAATCGTCCTATTCTTCCTTTCAACAACTCCATTTTGTTGTGGAGTTCTAGGGGCAGAGAAATTATGAAAAATTCCATTCTCTTCACAGAATATTCTAAACTTCTCATTTTCAAACTCACCACCATGATCACTCCTAATACTAGCTATAGACATTCCTTTTTTATTCTGTAAATTTTTGGAAAGGACTTTAAAACACTTATAAGACTCGTCTTTATGTGATAAAAATAATATCCAACAAAACCTGGTGAAATCATCAACAATAGCAAGACCATACTTCTTTCTGCCAAGACTTAACGTCCTAGTTGGACCAATTAAATGCATATGTAATAACTCTAAAGGTCTAGAAGAGGTTACAATATTTTTAGAAGAAAACATTTTTGTAACCTGTTTTCCTTTATAACAACTTTCACAAAAGAAATCCCTGTTAAAACTTATTTTTGGTAAGCCTCTTACCAAATCATCTTTTGTCAACTTTGAAATATGTTTAAAGCTGACATGAACTAGCTTTTTATGCCAAATTAATTTTTCTTCTTCAGTTGATGTAAAACAGGAAATATTTGGACTTTGAAAATCTTCTAAATTGATTTTGTAAAGATTGTTTATCTTTTGGAAAAAAAGAATATGGACCCATCCTTGTTTTGACTTCACAAGAATTTTGATTGAAAGACACTTCAAAACCAGAATCACATAATTGACTGACATTAATCAAATTGTGTTTCAGACCATCAACTAGCAGTACATTATCAATACATGCAAAGGAATCTTTACCAATTTTACCGATTCCGATTATCTTGTCTTGTTTGTTGTCTGCAAAAGTTACAGATCCTCCCTTCTTATACTAAAGGTCTAGGAACATAAACCTTCTTCTTGTCATGTGTTGCGAGCATTCACTGTCCAAATACCAATGGTGCTTGCTGCCTCTTCCAAGGAAGGATATCTGTAGGAGATATTATTTGTTTCTTAGGTACCCAGATTTTCTTGGGTCCTTTGGTGTTAGCTCTAACATATTTCATAGAATGATGATGATAATGATGCATCTGATGAAATTTCTGATGATAATGTAGTTGATGAAATTTCTTTTTATGAGGAAATGAATTATTTTTCTGTTGAATATGGTTTTTAGCAAACCCTAATCCAGTTTTATCACTAGGATGTCTATATTTCCCTAGCATGTCATTCATTTTCCTTGTACTCTCAGTAAATGTTGCTAAATCAGCTGAAAAACTGTTAATCCTTAGCTTCAGTTGATTGATCTCTTCGGATCTATCTACAACTCCTTTTTTCATTATCTCGTCTACTTGTTTCTTTAAACATGCATTCTCTTTTTCTAACTCTTGCGTGTTTTTCAAACTTTCTACATACTTTTTCTTTAACAGTTTGTATTGTTTCAAAATTGCATGAGAATCTTCAAATAGTTCTGAGTATGCATCTTGTAATTCACTAAATTTTGAAGTTACCTCCTCATCACTATCTTCTTCAGCTACTAGGCAAATATTTGCTTGTTCTGAAGCTTCTGAGTCAGTATCTGATTCGGACGAATCTAGATCTTCCCAGGTTGCCATCATGCTTTTCTTGCCTTCTCTACTCTTCTTTGGTTTTCTTTTCAGTAATGGACATTCGGACTTATAATGTCCCGGCTTATTGCATTCGTAACATATGATGGATGTCTTTTCATTCTTCCCATCATCTTTGCTATTCTTCTTGAAGGAGGATTCTCTATTTCCTTTAGCCTTTTTCTTCCACATGCGTCTGATCTTTCTCGAGATGAAAGATAAATCATCATCTTCTTCGCTTAAATCTTGATCTGATTCGCTAGAATCGTTATTCTTAGGTTCTTCAATCTTTAATGCTTTTGATGATGAATTTCTCTTCCTTTGGATTTTGTGATTCTTCTGTCTGGCCTTTAATCCTATTGATTTATCCCGTCTGGGCTTGTCTTCAGCATCGAATTCAACTTCATGTATCTTCAGGGATCCAAGCAATTCATCAAGCTTTGGTACGCTCAAATCCTTGGCTTCTTGTACAACTGTCACTTTTGGTCTCCATCTCTTCGGTAGACTTCTTAAGATCTTTCGAACATGATCTTGATTGTCGTAAGTTCTGCCGAGAGCTTTAAGTCCATTGATGATTGATTGAAATCTTCCAAACATCTGATCGATGGACTCTTTGTCTTTCATCTTAAACAGCTCGTACTGGTGTACAAGAATGCTTATCTTGGACTCCTTTACTTGATTTGTACCTTTGTGTGCGATGGATAGCGTATCCCACATCTCCTTCGTAGTGTCGCATCCGTGAATCTTATCGTACTCACTTCTGCTTAAGGCACAACTTAAGAAAAACTTGGCCTTCGAGTTCAGTTGGAATCTCGCCTTTTGATCTACAGACCATCTGATTCGTAGAATAGGATTTCCTTCTTTATCTACCGGCATATACGGTCCATTTTTTATTATGTCCCAAAGGTCGATATGAGGAGATTCTAAGAAAAGCCGCATCCTGTCTTTCCAGTAATGATAGTCCTCTCCATTGAAAGCAGGAGGCCTATTGCCTGAGGCACCTTCAGCTATGTATATGTGTGATTCCGCTATGGATCTTTATCCATAATTTGTTACGGTGGTTCTTGGACACCGAGCTCTGATACCAATTGAAGTGAATCACACGTTAGAAAAGACTTAGTATTTAATATACAAAGTGCACAAGAAGGGGGGAGGGGGGGCTTGAATTGTGTAATCTTTTTCGATGATCCCCTTTTGAAAACTTCTTGAAAAAAAACTTGCTTTTACTTAAAACTATTATGAAATATTTCAATTTATTTTCTAAGTGCTTGTATGAAATAGTAAGTGTAGTATTTGAGAGTTGAGAGAAAGTTGACACGGTAGATTTATACTGGTTCACCCCAAACCGTGGGCTACGTCCAGTCCTCAGAAACCTTTATGAGATTTCACTATACTTTCCAAAGATTGAAACGACCCGCCTTTTTGGGCTGTGTTGGCACTAGGAAATGGGTAGGCTTAATGCCACCAAAACCCATAGTAAGCCTAACTTCTCTATATTCTATTGAAAATTCAGCATGAACTATTCATTTATCTGATTAATCCTTATAACTGCTTAATAGGTTGTAAGAAGTAAGGATCCAATCTGCCATTTTCACATACATCAACTACTTATCATCAGCCAATCTAACATCATTCCCAATAACATACCATATCCATACATGTTTTATGTACATATGATTATGACAATCCATGGAGCTTCTAGAAGTATCGAAATTTTACTTCATGCCAAAAACATTACTTGTCTGCATATCCAAGCGAGTCTCAAAAGGCTTAGATTTCTTTCTCGTAGGATCTGTTACTCTCCTAAAATGATGATAGTGAGGGGTGAGTCTACAACACGACTCAGTGAGATATAAACATACTACCATGCTTGTGAGGCTAGGTAATACAATGCTAGCTTCACAAGAATGGTCTGTGGCATTCTAAGCAACAATACATGGCATCAATGGATACACAGGTAGTAATATCAAATGCAGCAATAACATGAGTATCAATAAATAAGCTCAATATGAATTGTTCAAAGAAAACATGAATCTGGTTTCTGGGTTCTTTTCTGAGTTTTGCGTTCTTTCTGAATTCTGGGTTCTTTCTAAATTCTGGTTTCTTTTTGAGTTCTGGTTTCTATAGGATTCCTAATTCTGAGCTTTCTCATTTCTGAGTTTTAATTCTTTCTGAAATTCTTAGGAAGAGACAGAGGCATGCTAGTACGACATATCTCTGCTTTCTGATTCTAGATAAGGTTGGCCTAACCTTGCCCGTGGAGGCCTACCCTCTCCAGGTAGGACTCGGATCTAACCCATCACCGGCGGGTTATCTATGTGCACATGGTCTGATAATATACTTTATCAGTTGGGTATTCTGTAAACTCATCAATCATGGCTAATATGGAAAACATGATTCATCAAAGAATCTCAATCAATAGGTTCAACACAAAAAGGGAACCAGAAGATGCAAAGAATCTGAAATCATCTGTTCAATTTGGCATACAACATGCTAGACTCAACTACATGGAGTCATATATCAAATAAGTCATATGGATTCGAGAACAATTCAACAAGCCGCAAGATAAAAGAAAAGGATTACTACACAAGTATAGTAGCATGATTATACTCACCTCGACTATCTCAGTAGTTCTGATTTCTTTTCAAAGTTTCTTGAACTTGAGAGGTACTAGGTACGACTTCTAGTTTTATTCCTTGTCTGCTTTCATAAGCTATTGGGTAACATGCATGAAAATTACATATACCCGAATTAGTCATTCTCATATATACCTCATTTCTTAACACATATCATAAAAACTGCATAGGTCCCATTCGTGATGGCATAACTTTTTATACATAGGTCCAATGTTCTTCAAACTTTCCAGACCTCTAGTTAACCCATAAATTCACATTTATTCTTTTATGACCATGCTCTAATTCGGTCATTAAGGGAATCCAAATCTCCCATTTACAATCAGCTTTAACATGCAGTCATGAGTTGGACCCTTCCTGACTCAAAACCTTATAACTCATTCATTTCTTATCCAATTAAGGTGATTTAAAGCTTCATTTTCAATAGACTCATATGGCTATCACATATCCAAATACGGCTTAAAAATTATGTAAATTATATTTATTGTTAGTTTTTACAAGCCTGACCTGTTTATGTTCTCTTCTGTTTCACTAAGGTTAGTAACACCCTTCACTTATTTGGCCATATCTCACAGAATACTCATCCAATTAAAACTTACTTTATTCAGAACTTATATGACACATTTTGGAACATTTCTTAAGAAGAACTCATCATCCAATTCTAACTCTAAGGTCTTCAAACAATTAACTTTCAGTTCTCGTTTAATCTCGCTGGTATTCTGTACCAGTACCAATTCGGAGCCTCTAACTTTTATTTTGCTCACCCTAAAATCATGAAAAACATCATGGGGACTGTATACATCTGGATCTACAACTTCTATGTTTTGTGTTTCTCCAGATTCACACGTTAAACAGCTCAACAAAAATGAACAAAGAGAGCTACGAATCTGTCTCCATGATAGTTTAACCTTCAAAACTCTAGGTTTTGATTTAACCCCCCAAATTACCATAAAAACGAAATATCTTCATGTTTAAGTGTCATTAGACATCAAAGAAAAAAGATCCATCATCCAAAACATCAAACCCATACATTCCATCAAATGGGTTTCATAAAAGAAGAGAGAAACTAAGCTTTAATCAATAGATCTAAGCATTGGAATGGAGGCTTACCTTTTTATGTTGAAAAAATGGCTTGAATCTCCTTCCCTTTCTTGTTACAAAAGTTGAAAAAGCTTGGAGGGAGCTTCCATGGAGGTTTTCGGTGGTGAGGGAGAGGAAGAAGACAATGTGTTTTGTCTTATTCTCCCACTTACTCCTTTTATATGCCTTAAGTCCAGTTATTTACAAAATTGTCATTCTTGTTCTGGTTTTTAAACATCTGCCCGAACAATTTTCTGTGACCACCGAAAAATATCATACATCATTAATTTGATGTCACTAAAATTATTATTCACTGCTCTGGTTTTAATGACATCAGTCTCAAATACCGATTTATTTCGGTTTACCAGGTAAACTAGATACTGGGTATTACATTCTCCCCCTTATTAAAAATTCGCTCACGAATTTTGAAAATTTACCTCGTTGGGGAAGAACTGTGGATGTCTGGTCCTCATTGATTATTCGGTCTCCCATGTACATTCTTCAATTCTTTGATTCTGCCATTGGACTTTAATCATTGAAATCTCTTTATTCCGCAATTTTCTAATATGTCTGTCTGTGATGACAACTGGCGTCTCTTCATAAGAGACATTTTCTGCTATATTCACTTCTGGGGTTTGTAATATGTGAGAAGGATCTGGAATGTACTTTCTTAACATGTCTTCGAGTGTCTGGATCGTTCTCTCTGATTGCCCATCAGTTTGTGGGTGGAATGCTGTACTAAAATTTAGCTGTGTACCCAAGGCTTCTTGTAGTTTCTGCTAGAATCTAAAAGTAAACTGTGTTCCTCTATCAGAAATAATAGACACTGGCATTCTATGATACTTCACAATTATGTCAACATACAACTGGGCTAACTGAGCTGCACTATAAGTGGTTTTAATAGCTATAAAGTGGGCTGGCTTGGTGAGTCTGTCGACTATAACCCAAATAGAATCGTGCCCCTTAGGCGTTCTTGGCAATCCAATCACAAAATCCATGGTAATCCGCTCCCACTTCCACTCGGGTAGCGGTAG
>JAOSBM010000005.1:16469733-16481164 GCA_027568955.1 Erythroxylum tenue | reverse complement strand
GAGGGGTGATGGTGAAGAAGAAGAAGTTAACACTATTCATCACTGTTCATACGAGAGAAATGCCACAGGAGTTTAAAACTGGACAGGGTAAGCTATTTAATCCATATATTGCGTTTTTAGCAGCAATGTGAATATCGTATCCACCAAGTGGCTGTTTGTTTTCGTTTTTTTCTTCTGTATTTTTTGTTATTTTTGTAAAAAAAAATAAGTAAATAAAACGTGTTTAGTTTATTTTGCTGTGATTTTTTATTTTTGAAAATAAAAAAATCACAACAGTTTTACAAAATTAGAAAACATCGTTTTTTTGAATTTTGATAACATGTTTTCTTTGACAGAAAAACAATATATCCCTATTTTTTATCTCGAATAATAATAATAATAATAATAATAATAATAATAAAAGTACAAAATGTATAATATTAATTAATAACTAATAATAATAATAATAATAATAAGATAATTAATTTGGTATAATAAAATTAATAATATAAAAAATATTAAAAATAGTAAGTAGAAAAGTTATAACAATAATTAATAAAAATAAAAATAAAATTATTATTATTAACAATTAATAATAATAAGAATAACTTATTAAAAATTAATAATAATAAATTAATAATAATAATAATTAATGATAAAATTATTATTAATAATAAATTAATAATAATAATAATAAAATTAATAATCATAATAATAACTTATTAAAAATTAATAATAATAAGAAAAACTTAATAATAATAATAATAATAATAACCAAAAATATTTTTGTTTTCAGTTTTTTATTAGAAATCTCAACTAAATAAGTTTTTATTTTTTATTTTTATATTGCAAATCTTAACTAAACAAGTTTTCGTTTCTTTAGGAAAAAAAAACGGAAACTAAAAATAAGAAATAGAAATAAAAAATAACAACAGAAAAATAAAAGTAGAATCAAACGGCCCCTGAGTGTACTAGTCAAAATAAAGTTTCTTACCGAATTTGGGTACTGAGAGGTAATCAAAATATCAGTCAAAATATTAATTTAAAAAATTAAATTTAAATTTAAAAACTTAAAATTTATCTTATATAAAAAATAATTATCTATAGATAAGAGAAATATGATAAATTTGTTTATAATTTGTTTAATAAATAGTAAGGATATAAATAAGAATATATTAAATAATATTTTTTATGTAATTAGACTTACACATATTAAATAAGAATATATTAAAATTTTATTATTAAAATTTTAAATCCACTGAAATACTTGACAGAACTTGTCGTAGAGAAAACAAAACGAATCAAGCTAGAAGTGCAACGGCTTTGATTTTTTTTTTTATTAACCCACGAGTTATTTTAGGAATATTTTAATTATAAAAAGGTGTCTTTAAATTATCCATTTTAAAATTAATCCCTATTCATCGATCCGTAAGAAATAAAATATTGCCAAAGAGATTTATGCATGTGCGACGGCTTATGCTTAACTTAAGACAAGGTACATCCTTTTTCTTTATTGGGGCCTTTGCAAACGAGCGACTATTTGAATTTAAACAGAAGAGAACAGAACCGAACAGCCACGTTGAAGTCTCCGTCATAATCGTTAAATTCGTAACCAACAGACCACTCAACACACAGACTGATTTTATCTCGTTAACCTCGCCCGGTTGTCCATAGTAAATACACATCACCATCGCCATCACCACCTTAAGCAAGCTTTCATACTTCATTGCACATACCAGAGCTTGTCAGGATCTCACCGTTACTAATGGCAACCACAGCCTTTGCTAATACTTTATCTTCTTCTTCTTCTTCTTCGTCTCTTAGCTCCCATTCAACTTCGCTCTCTCATGGACTCGGTACGGATGCTTTTCTTCCTTCTCGCATTTCACTTCCTAATCCCACGTCCCGTTTGGCTTCTACCCATTTGAAGTCGAAGAAAAAGTTCCGCCTTTTCACCACCCATTGTTCTCTTGATCCTGCTTCTGCTAAAGACCCAGTTCAAGAAAAGATACCCATTGAACTCAGTAATCAATTTGCATGCCTATCCCTCTATTTCCTTCTTGAGTTTCTACCTTATCTGTTGCCTTTCTTATTTCATTTGTGGGTTTTGCGTCTTTTTTTTTTTTTGTGTGTAGGATATGAGGCTTATCCTACTGTGATGGATATCAACCAGATTCGTGAGATTTTACCTCATAGGTAGGTCTAAGTGAACCGTGTGAAGTCTTCTTGTCGGGGTTAATGCTTAATCTTTATTCGTTTTCATCTTTCTTGAAGTCCTAAGACTGACAGTAGCCTTCCTGTGTTGAATTCATTTACATGCTATTTTGTTGTTTAGGTTTCCATTTCTCTTAGTAGATAGAGTGATCGAGTATAACCCTGGAGTTTCAGCTGTTGCCATCAAGAATGTGACTATAAATGACAATTTCTTTCCTGGTCATTTTCCTGAGAGACCAATCATGCCTGGTGTTCTCATGGTTGAGGTAATTCCATATACAGTTCCGTATATTCTTTTACTTTCATTTATAATTGTTGAATTGAATTGTGCTGCTTTCTTTCTCATGGTTGAGGTAATTCCATATTCGGTTCCGCATACTTCCGTGTCCTGTTCTTTTACTTTCATTTATAGTTGATGAATTGCTGCTTTCTCCGAATGAGACATGTTAAGACTGCTCAAGTGATTTATAGCATGACATGGTTCTGTGCTGCATTTCAGAGATACCTTTCAACTGAATATCTCGGTACAGTTGCTACTTAGGCTTGGAAATATGATTTTTGTTTTAATTCAATGTAATATTGTTGAGTAGAGATGACCTTCATACTAACCCACAACTGATAAATTTGTTGTTTCTTGAAATATTGTAAAAGGAGAGCTTCTTTTTTGCTTTGACATATCATTTGCTTTAACTGAATTCTAATTACTGGTGATACCATTCTGACATATGTTTATGTTTGGGGACTTTTGTTTGCTAGAGACAATAAAGCATTTGATATTCATCTATTAATGTATACAAGAAACTATGATTTCTAGCAACAAAAGAAAATGTACAAAAGCAACACAACCAAAAACTTTTGGTAACAACTAGCAAGAGACATCAAAATCAGGGTAAAAATTAGAAAGTGTAGCTATGGGACATCAATTATTTAAAGATTTAGATGGCACTCTATTTATCAAATATGCAGCGGTCAAAACAGCATCCCCTAGAAGGTTTTTGGAACTTTATTTTGAAACAAAATTGCTAGGGTGATATTAAATGTCTATTTTTCCACTGGGCAATCCCATTTTGTTGGGGTCTGTCTACACAAGGTGAATCATGAATTATACCCTCCTTTTGCAAATAATGTGACAAAATTTGATTAAAATAATCTCTTGCATTGGCTGACCTTGCTCGTTTGATTAAACTTCTAAATTGTGTCAAATCATTTTATGGAACATTGGAAAAATGTCACTCACTTCTAATTTTTCTTTCATAAGAAATAACTATGTAGTTCTCGTGCAATCATCAATGAATGTTACAAACCATTTAGCACCAGAAATATTAGATATCCTGGATGATCCCCATATATCATTACGTATCAAAGAGAGAAGTAGATCTTGTATTACTTAATGGAAATGACACTCGATGATGTTTAGCAAATTCACATGTATTGCAATGGAAACTACTGACATTTTCATTCTTAAAAAGTGAAGGAAACATAGTTTTAAGCAAAGCAAATGGTGGATGACCAAGGCGTTAATGATGAACCCAAATTTCAGATTTATTGGAAGAAATGTTACTTGATGAGCAAGTGAGAGATAGCTGATTCTTTTTGTCCTTGTTGCCACTAATGTCCTCAAGTTAATAGAGTCCATTATTCACCTTAGCAAGCCCAATCTTTCTCCCCGCAAGCAGATCCTGAAAAACACAGTGTGTAGAATAGAAAGTCACTTTGAAATTTAGATCTTAGGTAATTTGATGAATATATTAAAGATTGGAGAACAACTTCGGGACATGTAATACATTATGCAGAGACAAAGAATTAGATAAGTTTATTGTTCTTTGACTTGCAATAGTTATAGGAAGTCCTTCAGCAATAGTAATTTTTTGACTTCCAGGACATAGGTTGTATTTTTTAAATTTGGTCGGGTTGTGAGTCATATGGTCAATGTTTCTTGAGTCTATTACCCTAGAGCATGGGGAGGACAAACTTGAGACACTTAAAGCATAAGAATTCAGGCACTTACTTGATTGAGCCAATGAACACATACTGGAGGATTTTTCAAGAGAATTGAGAAGGTTTCTTAGCTTGTCTATTTCTTCTTTCTTGAATTCTCCAATATCGGCATTGTTGGATTTTTCTTGAGGTTGGTCTTCCCCATTTGTGAAGTGGGCTTTATCTCCTTTGAATCCTCCCTTTTGGTTAAGGACTTGTTCGTTCTCGTAGAGTTTGAAGCATACTTCTTGCATATCGCATGGTTTTTCACAATATGTACACCAGATTAAGTCTTTGTTTTTTGTTAAGCTCTCATTATTCATCTTTGTAGATACCATTGCTGAGCTTTCTTATTGTTTTTGGCTCCTACATAACCTCTCTTCTATTCTCTTTGGCCCGAATCAGTGATATTGTCTCATTCAATGATGTTAACTTTTTCTTTCCCAAAATTTGAACTCTTACCTGATCGAATTCCACATCAAGGCTGGCAAGGAAATCATAAATTCTATCCTTTTCAACAAAGCTATTCAAAGTGGTTGCATCTTCACTACACTACATTTGAACACATCGATATTGGTTCATTTCTTGCCATAGATTTTTTAGAAGGTTGGCATACTCTGTAACAAAAAGATACCTTGTTTAGTGTTTGAAATCTTTGTTTTGATTCCATAGATTAAAGCAGCATCTCCAGCCTTTGAATAAGTCCGTTGAAGAGTATCCCATATGTCTTTAGCTATTGGCAAGAACATGCAAGTGTCAATTATTTCAGGTAGCATGGCATTCCACAATCATGACATGACCATGGAATCCTCTTCATCCTAAGCAGCGAATTTTGGGTCTACCTTTTTGGGTCCAGTTACTACCAAGTGACTGATCTTGCCCTTTTCATTTCAGAAATGTTTGAACAAATTGTGACCACTTCAAATAATGTTTTCCATTTGAGTCTAAAGGTGCTTGGATATTCTGCATATCCCCCATGTGTTGAGTAATTGATGTCTTTTTTGATTCGGTGGTAAGGGGGAGTGTTTCTGAAATTTTTGACATGTTGAAGGTCGCAACAACACAGAATGTTGGCAATCAGGGCCTAAGATAAGAAAAGATCAACAATGAAGGTTGGCAAAAGAAGGTCCCAAGAGCAACAACTCTAATACCATGAACAAAAGACATAATAGTCTCACGTTATTCTTTGACCCTAGGCTATACATAATTTATACAAATGAGATTTGAATTCTATCAATCTCATGAAATCTGTTATATCCTGAAAAATTAGGAGATATTTATTCTATCCTAAAATAGAATGAAAATCATAAGCTATATATGGAATTCCTAGTTATACAAAGAATCTTCTATCAATGGAAGAAGATATTTTAAATTTAACCATTATCTTTCATAACTTTTAGAGATTCATCTTAAATGTGTTTCAATTATCTATTCATATCCTCCAAGCTAATAATGGTTGTGAATATTTTCTATTTGACCTAACTTAATACCTCACCAAGAATAATATTGTTCACCAAAATACTTGTACCTACACTCCTCAGTAAAATGGCATTGCCAAAAGAATAATCTGAAATCAGTATGTTATCGGGTTCTATATTTCAATATTTTTGGAAGTAAAATGTTTCATTATGAATATAATAATGGAAAAGGATCCCTTTAAATGATACTCATAGTTGTATATATGTACCTTTAGAAATAACAAATGAGAACCTACGAGTTATTCCTATTCTCTAGACTTGTACTTTTTCACATGCCTTATATTAGCATGATTAATTTGAACAATATCTACTTTTTCCTTTTGTCAAAAATATTCTTTCTGTCTTAGGTACATTGGATCTGTCAAGAAGATTGCCAATTCTCAAAAATTCAATTTGGCATGCGTAATATTGGAACTCAACACTGTTTTTAGTCTTGTGCAATGATGGGTATATTAAGTTAAATGATGCATGCAACAAACCAAGATAATTGAACTAAACACTCCGAGAACAAACAGCAATGCATACGAGCATTCAATCAAAAGTTGGATTATTATGGTCTTTTAGAGTTGATACCTCAAAAAAAATGATATAAAGCTGTGTAGATGTAATTGTCATACATAAAATAAATTGATGCATAAAGTGAATTATTCTTTTAATTGTTTTTCACATAACTAATGCAAGTAAACCATGTGAAATTGAATTTTCAGTAATTTTGCTATCTAGCTTCTAATGACTACAGTTCTTTACAACTTCCAATAACATATTAAATGCAAATGTTATGATTTTGCCATAGTTTTACAGTTTTCAAAAAGTTGGTATTGGTCTTACGTTTGTTGAAACTCATTCAATTAAGTAACGAAGTTAAGTTTTTAGTATGCAAAGTTACCCCTTAAAACTAGATGCTTAATTTGTCTTCACCTTGGAAAGATAATCTGTGGAATAATAACACAAAGCCAAGTAGTTCCAGACTGATTAATATGGTTGAACTTGCATTTTGTATTCTTAGTCTACTGGCATATCCACTTGTTTGAAACTATTAGATGGCTTCCACTAAATAGAATTAGTGACTGTGAGAACTTTGATTTTCCTGGTTCATTTTGGAAATGAGGGAAAGAGCCTAGCAAGTATGCTTTTAACTCTAACTCAACTTAGCTGTAATCTCCATTCTAGAAGTCTTGGTAAATCCGAATATTAATAAGTTCTTGCATTTGAAGTTGAAGTTTCTAAAGAGCTATATGCTTATTTATTTTCAAGTAATATGAATCATGCACTAAAAGAATAATTGCTTTATGTCTAATTTTGTTTCCTGAGTTCATAATTTTATCTGAACTCTTGAGAGCGGCTTCTGTTTTTTATCTCATTTATTGGGTATATTTAGTTAGCAATAGGGATGAATCTGTTGAATTTGCAGAAAGATAGGAGAATGATGGCATCTCTTGAAGTCACAAGGGTCTTTTGATATGCATTTAATAGTTATCTGAACCAAAATTTTGTTAGTTACTTTTTCTTGCTGAATTTGATGATTTTTCATTTTGTTAGTCTTAGGATTTTATTTTAGTGCCAAATTGGGAAAGCCTGCGTGTTATGAAAAGGATGAGCTCTATTTGGTCCATTCATATGAGAATTTATCAATGTGTTATGAAAGTTCTTAGATGTTCTTTTCTTAATTTTCCTTTGCATCTAGTCTTCTAAGAGCATTTTTTGTTTCCACCTTTAATCAGCTTTAAATGCAGTATATTATCCATTTGTGTACAACAAAGAAAAGTTGCCTTTATTAGGAATTAGAAGATAAATCTGTCAACTGGAGTGACATTCCATTAGAGAAAAACAAAATTTGCGGAAGTGACTCCATCTGCTGGTGCCCAGTTGTCTTACTTGGAGATTTCATCAACCATTAGCTTGTAGGGTCTTCAGGTTGGCTGTTCGATTATAGCATTCAATGCTCTTGAGAGAACATGTTTCAACTTGTCTTTTGGAAATTAGAACAAGTTTCAACTTAGTTTCACAAAGATCAGAAATGAGATTTGCCTACTTAGACTTAAAAAACAGAAATGTCAAAAGACAAACCAACATTGTACCTCATTGTTCTCACCCGAGTCTGAACTCATTAAAATAGCATTAAAGATTACTCGAGACATCCTCAACAAGCTTGAGATTTTCTTTTTATTATGACAGCTGAACTGGCGCGAATTGTGATCAAGCTCCTCTTCCTAACTTGATAAACAGAATGTAGGTGACATGAGTATTAATTCACTTGATTTCTGTTATTTTCTGCCTGGCCAACTACTGGGTTGATGAATACAAGTTTGACGACTGATATTTGACTCTCTATATGCAGACCATTGCTGTAGGTTGTCAATTTTCCTTTTGTTTTAAAAAATGAAGTCAGTCTCTCTTTTTTATGGATTGCACAAATGCATTCATGTTCAGTTGATAACTTGCATTGGTTTTGTTTTAAATCAAGGCAATGGCACAAGTTGGTGGGTTGTTAATGCTGCAACCGGAAGTTGGAGGCTCTCGGGATAATTTCTTTTTTGCAGGAATTGATAAAGTAAGATTCCGAAAACCAGTGATTGCAGGAGACACCTTAGTTATGCGAATGACACTTGTCAAGTTGCAGAAGCGGTTTGGAATCGCTAAGATGGAAGGGAAAGCTTATGTTGGAGGTGAAGTGGTTTGTGATGGCGAGTTCATGATGGCTACTGGCAGCTAATAAGCTGTATGTTGTTTTGTTTAGAGCTAGTGTGCATCTATTGCAACCCTCCACCCCAAACTTTCGAACCCCTGTCATGTTTGTGATCTGAAGTCCTGTGATTTTGGGTGACTTGATGTTTGATTTACTGCTCCAATAGAGGAGTTGTATTTTCTTTTTAACATGAATTGTTGCTTCAAAAGAAATCTCGAAATTAACTGAATTCTTATTAGTCTTTTGCGACATATCCAATCTACAATGTTTGACCAGTTAAAGGTCAGGCAAGATAGATTACATTATATGTCTCTTTTGTCAAAACAAATCAATCAAAAGTCACATTGAAAAAAATAAGTGTTTTATGGATTTAGGAAATCTTTTTTTTCTTGTTAACACGAGATTTTCTAGGTGGGCTCAAACTATCGATGGTACCTTTAAGTTATTATTATGCCCAAATTATTTATCGGTCGTACCACGTAGGATCTTGAATTTTGTTTTTGGTGAATAATTTCTCTTTAATAACTAGCCACATAATGAATGACATCTTAGGGGTAGGCTGTTTGAATCAGACTAGCTTACATGGAGATATCTTAGAAGCACTACTTCACATTAGTTGTCTGTAAGAATTGTTGGAGCAAATACCTAAAAGGATGCCTTGACTAGATGATGTTATCCCTATAAAAGGAATTAGGTCAAAAAGTGGGAGCAATTTTAATCAATTCATCCTTAATACTCCTGTTAATATTATATTTATTTTCTTTTAAGACTCCTCTTACGGAATCTAAGTCGAGAATTATGCCCTTTAAGACTGAGAAGCTAGTCTTATTAACTAAAGGACTCACAACACTCCAGTTATCTTGCCAAAATTAGTGTCTGCACCATTCTCCGATCTGTGTTTGATCACAATTTTCGTTTCCACCCTAAGCTTTAAGATAAGTGGTATAATTCAGGAAGTATTAGCATTTTAAGAGACATATCAAAAGTTTTGAATCTTTAGATAATAAGTGTGAACCCATTTAACCCATATGGATTATTTGTCAACCAAAATCCTCCAAGTTCTCTTTGTCATTTGAACTTAATTGCTCAATTTAATAGGTATAATAACAAGTTCCCCTTCCTCTTTAGGCAAGCAAGCATTTGTTTTCACTTTACTTTAGCTAGAAAGCCCTTGATAAAGCTTTTAAGGAAAACTATGAGAGAAGACCAGTAAACATGCATTAAATTGATGACATAATTGATCAATTATACTCTACTAGTAAAAGAGAGACTTTTACTATACCAACTGTTGATCCACTCCCGAATTCTTTAACAAGAGGGAAAAAGTCGTTATAAGATGGTCTTTTATGAGAAATATGAACTCCTAAGTATGTGAAAGGAAGCAACTTAGTTTGAAGCCCTATTAAATTTGAGATGGAAGGAGAGAAGTGAGAAGTTGCTGAGGAGATAAAGACATAACTCTTATCATTATTCATTTCCAAATCAGATATTTCCTTGAAACTTTTTATAGCTCTAATTAGAGCAGTAATTAAGTAGGGTCAGTTCCAGATGGAAGAGATCATCAGTGAAGGAAATATTTAATAATTTTAAGATGTTTGCATTTAAAGTGAAACTTGAAATTCTTCTCCAGACTTATCACGTGCCCAATTATCCATGACAATATTTCATGCTTAAGGTATATAGGAAAGGGATAAATGTTGTGCCAAAATAAGTTCTAAAAAACCTAGGTTATCTCACTTGCAAGTATACGAGGTAATTGTAGTTGAATACTCAGGATTGTCTCTCAAGAAGGTGAAATTGGTTCACTTAAATTAACTTTGAATATAATAAAAACAAATGCAATTCTAAACACTCTATCCCGATTTGTTGAGTAAAAGGTTTTAAAAAAAGTTAAGTTATTAAACTAAAAAGTAAAGTAATTTAATTGGAAGCAAGGAACGATTTGATCAATCGATGTGGTAAACTATTGAGAAATTAACTACACTAATTTTTAGTTTAATTTATTAAACTAAAAAGTAAAGTAATTTAATTGGAAGCAAGGAACGATTTGATCAATTGATGTGGTAAACTATAGAAAAATTAACTAGACTAATTTAATCTCCTATACATGACTAAGGCGAATTGATTGGATACTTGTCTTGATAAAATTAACAATTGGGTTCAAAAATCAATTCAAATAATAAGCTAAATATAACTTTCGTATTTGGCAAGTCTATAATCCAAATCAATTGTGTAAATCCAACTAATAATTACTGACTACTTAGGTTAATATGTTTCTAATTCATAACTTAAGCGTATATAGTTTCTCGTTTTAATTTTAAACATCTTTTCTCGATTCTTCGATTAATATCAAAATGATGCAAGTTACATCCAATAAATCCAGAAACCATTGAAAATAACAAGACAAGAAAATAGTAACTCAATCATGCATAATCGATTAAATCAGTTCTATTAACTCTTAAGAATAAGCAATCATCCAATCATAGAATAAAAGCAGTTCATCATGGTCATAGACTTCAATCCCATGTTTACAATAAATGGAGAGATATAAAGGTGATAAACAAAGTAAATAAACAGAA
Source organism: Erythroxylum tenue (assembly GCA_027568955.1). Lineage (NCBI taxonomy): Eukaryota > Viridiplantae > Streptophyta > Magnoliopsida > Malpighiales > Erythroxylaceae > Erythroxylum > Erythroxylum tenue. The sequence goes on along the minus strand of JAOSBM010000005.1, from coordinate 16,470,251 downwards.
GATGGACTATTAAAGCAATAACATAGGAAATAAGTTCAATGATGAAATAAGTTCAGCAACAGCAGCAGAAGATGAAATAAGAATGAACAAACAAAATGAAGAACTCTCAGATGAAGAAGTTGGCGGTGAATCTCCTGCCAAGATCAAGCTTTCTCGCATCGGTTCTCACTTTCTACCTCTGCTCTATTCTCGCCCAAAAGAATGATTGCTTATCTGACTGGGGTTTAACTTTAGCTCTCGCTTTCTGCTTCTTACCACCTCTCTGGTGTTTTCTCTCTTTCTCCCAGTCGACTGCTCTCTGTAGTATTTTCTCTTATGTTTGTGAACTTTTAACCTCTCGCCTCTTTTTTCAGCCCCCTTTTTCTTTCTGTAAATGTCCTCTTTATGGAGGGGGTCTATGTTTAGGTTTTGTTTTAATCCATCGTCATCTATATGCGTGGCATGTGTGATATTAAATTTAGTGCAAGAGGATGTGCACAGGCATGATAGAATATGTCACGACCGTGAGTACCTTTTTT
>JAOSBM010000005.1:16416018-16426682 GCA_027568955.1 Erythroxylum tenue | reverse complement strand
TCTTCAAATTACTTCCTTCATTACAAATGATTTGAAGAGGATTTCTATTTTTATACTTTCATAGCACAGTAAATGTATTGCAGTAATGAGAAAAGCGAATGATAGACAAGTGAGAGATTACATAATGCCCAAGGGCATGAATAACTTGTGTATCCACTTAAGAATTAATAAATAAAGTTTGAATTAAATCAAATGAACGGATTGATTTATTCAAGACTATATTATTTATTTTAGGTGTAAAGACTAATTAATAATCTATGTGCAGTAGACAAACATGCATGCTTAAGGAGGAACCAATACACTAAATCAAAAAGAACTAATGCTCTCCCAATATTTTAGTACTTGGAGCTTCCTGGAAATCTCATCGTTAGGTTCTAATTCTAATGGTTGCTTTAGGGTCTAATTCAGTTGCCCCTCTCCATAGCCAGCCTTGGTCCCCAATATATCTCCCCCTCAAAACCTTACTCTATACAGTGATCCATCATCTCCGATCTCTTGGTCCCTTTGATTTTATTTTGATCTTTTGTTATTCTCTTAACGTCTGATTACTCCACCTGGTTCCTCTTACCCGTTGCACACTGATGATAGTGGAGCTTCTTGCTAGCTTGCTCTCTCTATCTTTTGTGCTTCAATTTCAAGTTGTCCTTACTTCTTTTATTAAGCATTTCGAGCGTGAAGTGAACTTTTCCTCCTAGCCCCTCTGACAGGTTTCTTACCAATTCTAGAAAGTTACTGAGGTCTGATTATCATCTTTCTAATGAATTTATTAGTGTTAATGACAGTCCAAGATACGTTGTTGAAATATTCAAAGTTAGTGCTCACTGCTAGAATTGACAATAACCAGCGCTCCCCACTTTGAATCACTGAGTACTAACCACCTGGAGGAAATTTGCATTTCAACAAGTTGTTATCAATGGGGACGGGAGAATCTCTTTAATTATCTTCACATTCAATTCCTCTGTCAGCATGCGAAAAATCATTGAATGATTCCCATGGTACACAAACAACAAACCTATTTTCCTATAAAAGTGGAGACCAGGCCTCGACTTGGAGAAGATAAAAATTAAGTACATCCTCATTTAGACCAACTCTCATAAGGTTCCCTTAAATGGAGCCACTTGGCAAGCTATCTTAGTAAATCTTTATGTTTGGATGAAACAGCCACATAAATGAGGAGAATTAGCTATACAAGAGTTTGCTTTAAAATGGAACTAGGGAAAGAGCTCCCTGACACGTTCTAACATTTTTCAACACACGTAATATATAATCGTTATTTTGGAGCATACAATGGTCAGCTACAGAAGGAGGAAAAAGAAAAAGACAAGTAACCCTTAAAATTTTGAGTCCAAATCTTCTATCCAATATTACTGTGTCTTATTATATCTAATAAATCTCAACCATTTATTTATGTAGGTCCTGCGTAGGTCACACGTAGGTTTCGCAAAATAATAGCTTAGATTTCATGAGACAGAATAATATTGGACAAAAGATCTGGACTCTAAAATTTTGGCCACTTCTCTGAGCTGAGCAGAAAGAAGTTTATATTACTGTATGAGATCATGCATCAAGGATTTTACTCTCGTAAAGCGCTCCAAACCCACGTGAACTAAACCAATGGTTCCTATAAGGAATTTGGATATTCAACCAAGAAAAGCTTGTCATTGTCTCTAATCACCTCTATAGAGTCTATTTCTGCGCCTCCTTCATCTGTTACCATGAGGTTTGTTGTATCCATCCCGAATTTTTCTCCTAGAAAAAGCACCAAAATGTTAATTGAAAAAAAATAAAAGACAAATCCATGCAAGAAGTATATATATTCCCACAAAAAATACCTGCGGTTATCTTTACTTCTTCTAGCGAGCTAGGCAACCTTATTAATCTTCCGGGTTCCATGCAACAAGACTGTCTACGAACCTCAGGATGGCCTCTGTATATGCTCACTCGTATGGGATAGCTTTGATTGTTGGTTTTAACCATGGAGATACCTTCTTGTTCTTGTTGCTTTGATTGCTCGTTAGCTGATATGACTCCAGGAATTGTAATCCGATGTCCAATTTCTCTCTTCTGCAACATTTCATTTAATGCTGTCGAAGAAAACCCGTAGGTGTTTGTTTCATCACTGACTTCTGCTCCATTCATCACCAGTAAATTGACCATGTCTGTATAGTTCTCTGTCATTGATATTTGGATTGCTGTTTTTCCATGTCGATCCTTGGAATCCACATTTAAACCATGTTTCAAGAGCTTATCCATCATAACTAAATCATTACGTTTCGCAGCCGTACACAATAGATCACCAGCAACATTTGGGTCAGAAGCGGTGGCGAATTGATAAAGAGCCCTGAAAACAGAATGGTGATTTGAAGCCATGGCCTCCCATAAGGCTGTGTTACCATTAACATCTGAAAAGAATATACATCTACAGTTATTAAGTAGTGACCAGAAACAACTGTAAGAGAAGGAAATTATGGATGTAAATTTGTGTCTCTGCAACCTCTTGAATGGATGTTGCATCCATGCTTAAGTAGAACTGCTACACACTCTTCATGCCCTTTCGACGCTGCTACGTGCTGATGAAGGACGCAATTAAATTAAAGAGAACTCATCTTATTACATTCTATCGAGTTTTAGCTAATCAAATCTTGAACAAGATTTGGGCAAAGATAATGTCTTGCGTAGTTCAGACAAAAAGTTTCAAATACCAGAGGGGTTCGTCCATTGGTGTCACCAATGTCAGGATCCAACTTTGCATTGAGTAGGGCTTCAAGAAAAGAGGCCTTTCCTGTGCTTGCTACACTAAGCAAGTTGACTGACATGTTTGGATCATTTTCTTCTCCATCCTCCTCAAAAAGAAAATCTCCAATTTTCAAATTCTTGATGTTTCTGTGATGCTGTATAATTATTGCAACATATTTTTATATATGTGGGAGAAAAGAGCGTTGAAATACCCTCAATTAAAAAATTAGAAAGCAACCTGAAGGAAGTTCTTAATGAGAGCAACATAATCTTCCTGTTTGGCCTTAACTTCCATGAGAGCACTGGTTTTAATGTTGAGGAGTTGTGATAGCGTCCTAGATCTATATGTATAGCTTTGAGGTCTGCAACAAATTGCACCCACTTCTCCAAACATGTCTCCAGATTGGAGTGCTCCAACAACGAACTCTTTTTCCATGTCATGATCCATAATCTCGATTTCTCCTGAAACAATTATGTAAACATCATCTGGTGCTTCATTTACTATAACAACATCTTCTCTTGGAGGAATGTATTCGGCCTTCATCTTGGTCACCTGCATGCGTACTTTTTGTGTATTAGAATCCAAATCTAGTATCTACTGTAACATCAAGTACACATTTGATACCAGAAGTAGCAGTGTGTCCCTTGAGAGACCGTCAAAAAGATAGACCCTTTCAACAGTTGGCAGAAACAAATGCTGACCGATACTTTTGCAAATCGATTTTGGGAGTTGTTCGATCAGATGATTCTGGTTCAAGCTCTCAGCCTTGTATCTCAAGCACATATAAGCCAATATCTGGTCTTTAAGTCTTGGAGGCAACCGGTTTCTACTCACAAAACTTGATGCTGCTTCTATGCTATTCCTCTGAGCCCCGGCGTTAGCAAAACATATGCAAATTCCAATTAAACTCCTCATGTCTATATTAATATAAACATATTAGGCAATGCTAATTGCCAAAAAAAAGGAAGAAAAGGTTAGGGTGGTGGTACTGGTACTGGTACTTACAAAATCCATGGTGCGCCGAGTTCCTTCAACAACAAGATTAGTCATGTTACCAATAATATAAGCAGTAAGCCCGAGGTTAAAAAGCATGTAGAAAATGATAAAGATCATTTCCATGGTGTTCTCGGCGTGGAGGTCACCGTATCCGACGGTAGTCATGGTGGTGATCGACCAGTACATAGCCGAAATGTATATGATCCAAACGCTTGTGTTTTCTACATTTGGGAACTTTGTTGTTACCCATGTCTTTCCTTTATGTGGTAATCTGTCGGCTAGCAAAAAATACAGGCATCCAGCAAAATGCACTGTAAATAGTGTCACCTGCAAGATTAAACATTATTTTTTATTTTAATTAATTACATGTACATATATGAGTGTATGTGCTTGTGTAATGACTCACACACAGCAGCCTAGCGCAGCGAACCCAGAAATAGCTAAATCTGATATCCTTCTCAAGCCTGCCAAAAGAAGGTTGGTGGTGTCAGTTGAAGCACTAAAATTGGAGACAAGATTCTCTGTCCAGTTTTATGATGTCTTATTGTATCAAGTGAATCTTTGTCATTTATTTATGCAAGTCCTGCGTGGGTCTTACATAAATAAACGCGGGACCCACATAAATAAATGATTGAGATTCACTGGACAAAATAAGACACCGTAAAAACTGGACAGAAGATCTGGACTCTTAAAATTGTGAGTAACCCAATGGACTCAGTTCCATTTCCACTACCTAGTGAAGAACTGCTTAACTCTGCGGAGACGCCAAAATCTAAGCATGCCCAAGAGAGAGTAGGAGAGGCCAATTGTCTTCCTTCCAGTGAACAAGTAGCCCAATGCCTCGAATGGGATAGTGGAAGCCACATCCATTAAGAACCACGTGGAAAGATATCTGTTTTATATTAGTTAAAAAGTCAATTTACATGGCCTATGCTTTGTATTAATACCCCAATCATGAATCAACTAACCTTGTGGCAATCCTTTTTCTGTCAGTAACTAGTAGCTGAGTTTGCGTGTCAATGTACGCAACAAAGAAGGTTAAGACTATATCAATGGCGAAAAATAGGTCAACCACGTTGTCTGCAATATATAGTCCTGATTTTTGTAGAATCCCCTTCCCGTGAAGAAATGCCATCTCAAATGGATAAACCCACGCAGAGTAGATGACCAAAAGCACCATTAATGTCTCCCACCACCTGCATTACATTACCAACTATGATCGACTATCAGTGGTTTTTTTAACGGAAAGAGGGAAAAGGTCTCTGGATAAAGAGCTTTTCATAAATCATTTTAGCTCCTACCAAGTTGCAATAGCACTAGCAGAAACATGGTATTCCAAACATATATAGAAATAGTCAAATACCTGTATCTTGAATCCATGGGAGAAATGATCCATCCTTTAGAGTTGATAAAATTGTGGTTGTAGTCCGAAACGCCAAGAGGTGGCAGAATGATCTTGGACAGGCGAGATAGAGACAAAGCCTCGTCAGGTTCCTCGGGACGTTGTGAAGTTTCTGTCCCTCTTTGTCGTTGGCTTTCCCAACCATAAGGTGAGAACTTCAGTAATGTCATTCTATTCAACTCCAAGAAACAGTTTTACAGATGATATGCTGTGAGCAAAGATAGAGAAATTGTAGATGAGTGTAGCGAAGTCGGTATACAAAAAGAAGTTAAGAAGAAACGAGTCTGCTTCGTGAAATTAATTTGTGGGTGTGATGGTAGGTATGGTGGTCCTTATAGAAATGCAGTCAAACCAGTAGTAGAGTGCCCTCTTTGCTCGTCAACTCAACGATGGAATGAGGACGTAGCACACCTGCATTGATTGATTGATAGATTGATGCTTTTGTGATAAGATCCAAAAAGAAAAACTAAATCTACCAGACATTGTGGGGCTTTCAAAATTTGGCCTCGCATGTCTTTGGTTTTGAGGACCATAATAATCTACCATTCTCAACTAACATCGCCTCTACTTCTTCTATATCTCAATGTTACATCAAGCTGACACTGAATTTGTCTAACTCAAGAGATAATCATGTCCCCATATTCCATCTTTTCTCCTGAGCACTCAAGCTGTATGAATGGTTTTTACACCAACCAATCTTCTCATCTCCAGTTCTCCACCGGAACAAAAGAGTTTCATTGACAGCAACTACATAGGAATTAAAGTCGTGTTAGACAAAAAAAACCAAGTGATCTCTAATTTAACTTATTATTATTTACTTTTTTTTTTTGGTGCAAAGGAAAGTAAAGACAAGAGAATTAAATTAACATCTGAAGTAGCGGGGATAGGCGACACCCCTGTGATCTTCGGCCAGCTGCAAGCATAGAGAAGGAGGTGGAGAATGGTGTATATGCAGGAGATCACTGCTGTCAGCCCCCATGTTCGCTAGTAAGTCCGCGCACTTGTTGCCTTCACGGTGACGATGTTGTAGCTGACAAGACCAGTCACGATGCAAGAAGGTCTTGACGTCCTCGATTAACTGGCCCAGCGGAGCAAAGCGAAATGACGGTGTTGTGAGGAGTGTCAAAACGGTCATAGAGTCAGTCTCTAGAAGGATATGTCGAAAGCCACTAAACCAGGCAAGGTCTAGTGAATCTTTTTTACTAATAACCAGCAACTATTTAATGATTATGGCTTACTTATCCCATCAATAATGCGCTAATTAACACAAGAGAGTATATACCTTGTGTGTTAATAAGATGGCAATTAATTAATATCAATGTTTAGTGAAAATTTTTATATTTTCCTTCTCTAAAATAGTTGCTTCACGTAAACTTGGTTGATAGGATTGCAAATTCTCCATTTGACACACAATTCCAAATGTGTAATAGCTCCTTTTGATATATCAACATATATAATTAATATGTGGATATGCCTCGAGACAGAACCTGCTAGAATCTGCAGGTTGGGCCTACAGAGATTGAGAGTTCCAACTAACCTGCAGTTCAATTTAAAATGAATATATCTGTTGAAACAAGAATCATCCGGTAAAAAGGTTAAAGTAAAGATTCTGATTCTTGTCGTAAGGTGAGAATATCTTTTGTCTAATTTTATAGTGTCTTATTGTATTCAGTGAATTTCAGTTATTTATTTATACGGATCTTACGTGAGTCCCACATAAATAAATGCAGAATCCGCATAAATAAATGACTAAGATTTATTGGATACAATAAAACACTATAAAATTGAACAAAAAATTTAAACTACGTCGTAAGAGGCCAGTTGTGGCAAGCACGTACACCCTTACATGTACAACTTTTCCTCCCATCTGTAGTCCTCTTACTAACCTCGCAGATGTTGCCACAATTACACGCAGTAGTCTTTTCTATTTCCTGCATTGTTATTTGCTTGAACATTCTACTATTGGTCTTCCTGCAATGTTCAACATCAAAGCATCCTTACCTTCGACGACCCAAGCCGACCAATGCTTGGTCTTTGTCTGTACTCATTTGTCATTGTCTTGGCGGAATCACTCGCGTACGCGGAAGAAATTTCCCTTTCTTTTAGTTTAGTTTAGTTTTACTTTCTTGATTTAATTTTCTATTATTTTATGTTATTTTTTATTACTTCAATGACGTCATATAATGATACTTTTTGTTGTTGTTGCTAATTTGGTGATGTAATTAGTAAATATAAAGAATAAAGTAACTTTTTCTCTTTAATTTTCAGTATAATCATTTAAAAAGTTAGAATATTGCAATTTAATATGACAGAGAAATTTGAGATTTAATCTATTTTTTTAAAATATGGTAGCGCATATCAAATATAGATGCTACTATGCCATAACTTAAAAAGATAAATATTATTTTGGTTCATGCTATAATATGTTATTACTAACAAGTTTGTAAGTTGAATTTTTATAAATCACAACTGTAAATTCAAAATAAAAATTATTTAATATCAACAATTTTATAATTTAAAAATTAAGAGTTTTAAGATAATATTTATTTTAACTTGTATTGAAATATTTTCATAGTCATCATCACTGATATTGGCGTGTATGTAATTAATGTATTGAAAGAAAATAGGTGGGGAAGAGTAGAAGAAAGAAAAGAAATGAACACCTAAACATCTTGTGATATATCAAGCTTCTTTTTAACTTTCAGTATAAGTTCTTTTTTAGTTAACATCCTCACGGAGATCCAGTAATGTTCAAAAATTATATATAAAAAAAAGGGAGCTCATGAACCAGCACGAAAGGCAAAATCAACCAACATTCAAACCACACTCAGTAGATGTATTCCTTTTAAATTTTATTTTAACAGTTACGTTCTTGATGATCACAGAAAGAAAGGAGATTTGCTATTTTTGCGCTTGCATGCATTAGTGATTTCCGATTGATTCAGAACTGCAACTGTCTAACGACGTGACTCCTCCTCTCTTCTCGCGCATCTAGATTACTTAGATAGTTCTGATGAGGTAAAAATTTGGTATCTATCCATCTTATCAAAGAAACTCAGACATGGAAACAAGCTAGAATTCAATACTTGAGTTTCTTACCTGTAACGTAAGTGGCAACAATGTCTGTTTCTCTCCACTTCCAAAATCAGTTTAGTCTCAGCTGGATAGCACTTCGAGTCCCCTAATGCTACTGCTGCTTGCTGCTGCTCATTATAGTTTGTTGACGTTGATTAAATACCCGACGACAATGCTTATCCTTCTCATCGTCGAGTTGGCCGTCGTCGCCATTGTTGTTGACAATTATTGTCGTTTTCCGTTGTCCGTGCGTGCAGAATTGGTGCTTGTGAATATTGCACAAGCTGTTGCAATTATTTTCCTTTGGGCATCTCCTGTTCCGTTATTAACGTGGAGTCTGACCTTAAAGATACCTTATTTTGTCCAATTCGCTTTTACTTCTACTTATGTAGAACATGAGATACTCTATTTCTCTTACCCAATTTCAATTTTACAGTTTTGTTTACTTTCGGAGTTTTGCAGAGTTTTAATTTAATTTCTTTTTATTTTTCACAAATTTATAATATTTCAATAATAATACAAGTAAAAAGAAAAAGAATGGAGTCGGAAGTTAAGTTTGGATACGGAAACTCACCAGGTTGGCGTAGGTGACACATACCTTTATCGCTTAACCAAGAGGTCGATGGTTCGATTCTTGAAAATGCAGCAAACTTCTAAATTAGCGGCAGCCCTCCTTGATTTGAGATGTTCCCGCCACGGAGGAATTAGTTCCCGGACTAATCCTTTTAAAAAAAAGTTTGGATACGGAAACATAAGAAAATTTTTTAAAAACTTTATAAAAAGATCCCCAAAGCCTAAGTTTTAAAGTGAGCATGATTTTTAATTCATATTTAAATTATATTAAATTAATTTAATTTTAGAACATTATTTTGCTACTTAAAACCTTTAACTCAATTTCTTGAATTGTAAAATCTGTAATAAAGATTGGCATTCTAAATTTTATTCTATGAAGAGATTACTCTATTCACAATTTAATTTACATTATTCTTGTAACTATGAAATATGTAAACTCAAAACAATGCTTGAAAGAATGAAAATTTTCTGAAATAATTTTTTTAAGATGTTAAAGATATTTTTTTCTCAAAGAAGTTGTAAAAAAGATTTATACTAAAAGAGAACAACCCATTACTAACTGAAATTTCAATAATCATTTAATATATAATATTATAAATATTTATAATCTATAGATATTTATAGAATTTTATGAATATGTTTGTGGTTTTAGTCATAAATTAAAAGCTATGCTATATGATATGAAGGGGTTCCTTTGAATATTCATTACAGAACAATTTAATTCAGATTGATTTATAGTAATACATTAGCAATTGACATTATTAGATATAAAAATATATTATTGTTGTGGTGATTTACTTTGATAATTTAACTGATAGATTTGATTTTAATTTCATATGAACCATATGTGAAGTAAAGGATATACACATTTTAAGCCTTTACTTGATAATAATCTTGAAGTTACCTTTGCAATCTTAGATAATTCTAGTAGCACTATTAATGTCTAAACACGTGTTTTGCTTTGTTATGCAACTCATGACTTTTGAATCTATTGAGATTTAAGATAATATGAATTCAAATATGATATTTATTTTAAGGTTATACAATTTAAATAATGTCACTAATATCCTTTTTAATCTAAATGTGAATTGTTGTTCTAAAGAACTCTTAAGATGGGATGGATTGAAATTTTTTAAAAGTTTAAGAAAAATTATAAAATGAATAAATGCAAGACTAAAAAGAAATGCCATTTATATGGTACAATTAAACCAATAACAATATCAAGAATTATTCCTTGCCTCTTTAGTTGTCAAAGGGTTGTTTATTCCCTTTGGTTTTAGTCACCTAATTAACAGACAACTCCTCTAAACTGTATACATTTTCACATTCCTTTTCTAATCTTGTATCCTAACTTAATACACTTCCTTATTTATCATCCAAACATGCTTCAATGCTTTTGAAACTTCAAATTGAATACTTTAATATCTTCATTAAGCTACCTTCTCTTTAATATGCGATAACGATAATTTGAGGTTAAATAAAATTTTGATACATTTAATATTTGGTTTATTTTTCACATATACGAAAATATTATTTACAAATATTTTATTATATATAAAAAGGGCATAAACCTCCTTGATTTGATGATTTTTCTCTTGTTTTGACAAGAAAACTATGTGATATGCAATATGATAGAAACATATTTTGAGTAAAACGTTTCCCCTGAGTGTGTGTATGTCATATAAGAACTATTCCAATTTTTATCCATATATATCAAATATTAGAGTAGGATGAGTGACGCGAACCGCGGAAGGATTATGTCGATGTGATGATGTTTTCAATGGGAATTTTTGTTTGATGGGTTTTTTTGACCTAGAGGAATTAAGAAGGATAGATATTTGGAATTCAACAAACAAGAAAATAAGGATACGCAAGGTTTGA
>JAOSBM010000005.1:16391633-16402495 GCA_027568955.1 Erythroxylum tenue | reverse complement strand
TAAATTTTCAAGCACAAAATCATATTTTTCCACAAGGAATCACATTTAGGCACATATACCGGGAAATGTCATGAATGTATGTACAGTTCTTTTCATGTGCAATTTCACTATTTCCATATCAGGTATACATGAATATTTCAAAACAAATCGTAAACCCTCTTAACTCTTTGCCAAAATTACCTTTCTACCCTTTTCATCGGGGTGAGATGTTACACACTCTCTCGATTTATTGTCAAAGTATTAGCAAACATAAATACCATAACACCATAACATTGTATTGAAATCAACAATGATCAAGTCATATAATAACTCAAGAACGAATCCTGTTCTAAAAATTAAAACATTATAAATGTGTATAACATCTTCAATGTCAGTTCATACATCAAGATTAAAGAAAATAAACAAAAGAAGAAGAAAAAACTTAAGTTAGACAAGTCTAGAAATGCTGGAACAACTGGAACTCTCCAATGCTCCCTTCTTGATCTTCCATGCTTTTTCCTCAATTTGGTAAGATAGAGTTTGATCTTTTTTGGAGTCTTTATGTTCTTTTTATAGTTCTTGAGACTTCTAGGGTTCTTTCTAGGGTTTACCCACTTAATTTGGTTCAAAAAATAGCTAAAAATGTTAAAATTATGAAAGACCTGTGTGTTGGAAAAGTTGAAATTCACTGGAATTGTTGTCTACGCTTTCTGTCACAATTGTGGCGATCAAGTCATGATCATGCACTTCAATCTTCTTTTTTCTTCAATTTCCTGGTTTGCTTTGCTTTACTAACAAACACATTAAACACCTCTTGAAATACAAAATTATGATCCAATTCTTGCTATAAACCAAACAAATACTTGAATACATATAATCATTAACCGTAACATAATTCTAAGCCTATACACATGATAATCATCTAATAAACACTTAAAAACACAGTTAATATAGTGTAATTTACACCGATCAATGTAAAACCAATACTAGTGCTTGGAACCTGCCTAGTCAAATGACTCCAGAAATATGTATTAAGCGGTACTTATAAGTACGTTTACACCATTAGTCCATTCCTAGCATGGCACTTGCTTGAAATGTGTTAAGCTTTCTTTTGTTTGATTCTGTAACTGGCAATTGCTTTCTCTTGATCATTTCACTTGACTTGTAAGAAAATGTAGCGGTAGGACCCGTTTTTTTAAAGAAACGAATTTGTGCTTTTTGAAATGATAAAATGCATCCCAATTTCATTCGTGAAGATATTCCCGTGGTCTCTCTCTCTCTCTCTCTCGGTTAAACTTTATTTCTGTGGAGAAAAGAATAAATGACAATGGCGGCTTCTCCCTATTCGTTATCGCTGCTTCAACCACTCCGTTACAACAACAACAACAGCATCACTTCCTCACAACCACCACCACCACACTCCATTTCTTCTTCATCATTTGGTTTCTCAAATAGAAATAGAAACAGAAATGGAAAGCGCTTCGATTCTCCCACTTTCTCTTGCCTTTCTGTTGTAAGTCCAATCCCTACTCCCTTTGGTTTTATATCTTTCTATACTTGAATATAATTAACTTTTGATTATGATGGAAGCTCTATGTTTGTATTTATTTATGGGTGTTATAAGTGCTTCTGACAGAGATGCAATGTTTTGGAGTTTGATAATGGGAGACACTCCATTCCTGTCGCTAACGAACCATCCTTCCCTAATTACATTGCTACTTACTCTTCTTCTTCTTCCAAAACCCTCTTTCATCCCTCTTTCCCCAGTACATCTGACACCAGGCTTCGCATTTTCTCTGGCACTGCTAATTATGGTCTTTCTCAGGTATTCTTCTATCCTTTTTTTTTTCAACAATTAATTGATCATAACTTATTTATCCATATGTCTATCTATAGGAAATTGCATGCTACATGGGTTTGGAGCTTGGCAGGATCAAAATTAAAAGGTTTGCTGACGGAGAGATTTATGTCCAGTTGCAAGAGAGTGTCAGAGGTTGTGATGTTTTTCTTGTCCAACCCACTTGCCCTCCTGCTAATGAGAATCTTATGGAGCTTCTCATTATGATTGATGCTTGTCGACGTGCTTCTGCCAAAAACATCACTGCTGTTATTCCTTATTTTGGGTATGCCAGGGCTGATAGAAAGGTGATTTTGCAGTTTTTAACAAATTAGGTCCACATTTCTCCTTTCTGCTTCTAATGGGTGTTGATTAATTAATGTTTCAGACACAGGGCCGAGAATCCATTGCTGCTAAACTTGTGGCAAATCTGCTCACTGAAGCAGGGGCAAATCGTGTTCTTGCTTGTGATCTTCATTCTGGGCAGTCCATGGGGTATTTTGACATACCTGTGGACCATGTATATGGTCAGGTATGTAGTCTGTCCTTTCTGCTAAAAGTTCAATTCTTCTTCTTTTTCCATGGAACAAGAATCAGTTTGCAGCAGCCTAGATGAATGGATGAATATTTAACTTCCACAATCAATTTTAACTTTGAACTTTTCTTTTTAAATTGATTATCAACACAGTTTTCGTTTTGGTTCCATCCTGAGCTTGTTATACATCTTATCAGACACTCAGTTGTATGGACCATTTAAACAGGTAAAAGCTCACTCATGATTTGTGACTGGTTATTGATATCCTCTCCTTATGCATCCCCAGCCTGTGATTCTTGATTACCTTGCAAGCAAGACCATATGTTCTGATGACTTGGTAGTGGTCTCTCCTGATGTGGGTGGTGTAGCGAGAGCACGTGCTTTTGCCAAGAAATTGTCTGATGCACCTTTGGCCATTGTGGACAAAAGGCGTCATGGTCACAATCTTGCAGAGGTAAAGTAGCAAATGCTTCTTTTTCCCATGATTCATTATGGTCTTCCTAGACATTTGATATTTTCTTCTATTGATGAATTACTTTACTGGATAGGTTTTATTTTCTAATCTTTCTTTGGTGGTGGTGGTGGTGGTGTGAGTGTATGTGTGTCTGTGTGAGTGACTTGTATAGAGCTACACTCCTGGTAGATGCATACATACACATACACATACACAAGCACACACACACACTCTCTCTCTCTATTGTTTCCTCCTTGTCCTTTTCCTATTTTAGAGCATCACATCATCTTCACGTGTATATTATATTTACAAGATGAAATTAATTATTGCAACTGATGTTGTCTTCCAGGTAATGAATTTGATTGGTGATGTTAAGGGAAAAGTTGCGGTCATGGTGGATGACATGATTGATACAGCTGGTGGGTTTTGCTTGAACTCTGGTTACTTGTTTGTTCATCTCTCCATGACATGATTGCCACTGTTGGTTGCTTGTTTATGAAATTTGTGAGCATGGTAGGAATTATGTGCAGAGGATCCTTACTTAGTTGAAGCAGTGTTGTATTTGTGAGGATTTTTTCCATTTTAAGTTTTATCACATAACGTTTTCACTTATATAAACATTTCTATGTGTTGGTTAGATTGTCTCAGGTGGATTCTTATTCTGATCAAGGCCTTTTTTTAAAACCTTAATGGTCATTTTTCTTTTTTCAATTCCTTGTACTCTTAGGCAATATACTGAAGAGAAAAAAGTCTTATCCTGGAAATGATCTGATAAAAAGATTTGGTCGCATTTTGTTTTTCTGTCTATTATTCAAATTAGCTAGAATTGGAACTCCAAGATTATTAGATATTTATCCATTATGTTTCACTTTTTGATTGGCTTCTTGCAGGGACTATTTCCAAAGGCGCAGCTTTACTACATCAAGAGGGGGCTAGGGAGGTTTATGCATGCAGTACGCATGCTGTTTTTAGGTAAGTGGATCCGTTATCAACTACTTCTGTTGCAATCAGTTTGATGTTGAAAACTGTAATGCAGAATGCTGACCAATGAGAACAAGTTTTTTCTGTCAAGTATTATGTTAAAGTAATGAATCATTGCTTCAGCCTTGGTTACTTTGAAAATTTCAGCTGTGTCTAGATAGCAATTCATGGTAAAACCAGAGTACCTTCTTCACTGTCTTTAACTACTCTACAATTAAAAGTCAACAGTAATGGTCTTCACCAAACGATGATTTGTTAACATCAATGGTAGTTAATAATAGTGTTGGTGGTTATGGAAAATTTTATGAAACATTTATCTCTTGGAGGATGATTGAAGAGATCTGCTGCTAATTTTAGCAATGTTTATCATTGTTGTCTATGCATATTTTCATTTGCTCTTTTAAATCTTTTTGCAGTCCACCTGCTATAGAGAGGTTATCTAGTGGACTTTTCCAAGAGGTCATAATAACAAATACAATTCCTGTGTCAGAGCAGAACTATTTTCCCCAACTCACAGTCTTGTCTGTAGCAAACCTCCTCGGCGAGACCATTTGGCGAGTGCATGATGACTGTTCCGTGAGTAGCATCTCTCAGTGAATCTGAAATGAAATACTGATTGAAAAAATTGATACGGTTATCTAAGTTGAGAAAAAGATCTCAACTGATTTGTACTGCAGGCACTGGATTCCTTGTGATGCAGTTATTCACATTCTTCTTATAGACTGATGACATTGTATGTGCTTAGTTAAAATTTAAGAATTTGAATGACTGAACAACAAATGTCAAAATGAATACCTGTTCAAATACATAGTTTTCATATGCATGTTTGCTCGTGAACGTGAATGATGGATGAAAGGAAAAAGAATAGAAAGAGCCTTCTGTAATTTTTTTCCCCTTTCAGTACAGTTGTGTCAAAACGAATCATTGTTGTTGAAAATCAAGATAATCTGTACATGGAACTTCTTTCATTATTTTTTAGCATCAATTTGGAAGGCAAAATACACTAGATTCATTCTCAAAGTTTCTTTACTTTTTCTGATTGTCAGGGTGGCTTTGAACCCTACTCCAGCTTGGGCATTGACTGATCTATAGGAATACAAAGGTTGTGAACCTCTCAAAGCTCCTAACAAAGATGCCTTTTTTTTTTCTCTGTGGCCTAGTGAAATCGAAGTGTAGGCAAAAATAGTGTTGTGGACGGTTAATTACGGTAGATGAGGCAGATTTTTGTTCCTTTTTTTTTTGGTCAAAGGTATGTTCGTTAAATTTTGTGTCGAGAAAATGATATTGAGGTTTAAATTTGGTTTCAAAAATTTCCTTTTGTTATCTTAGTTATAAGTTGAGGTTGGAAATTGAAAGAAGACATGTATGATATGTAATTTCACTATGTTATACTCGCTGTAAAAGTACGGGGTGCTCATATGATGCTTTTATGGTTGAATTGATGTACTTGCCTTCTAATATCCTCAAGTTTACGAGGCACCATAAGCACATTATAACAGTGGGTGGAGGTGCAAATGCACTTGGTGTTAGCGAATGCTTATCCGTTCTTTCCATCACTAGTAGCATTGAACTGAGAGAAAAACACACCGAATTCCTTCACTCGAGTTCCAGCAATGGCTGGATTTGAATGCAGACTTGAAAAACTCGATCCGTTCTATCTCCTTAGCTTATATAGTGCTAAGCTGTTCAACCTCACTACCTTGATGAAGTTTGTCAATCTTGAATCATCCGGCACCATCCTTACTAATATTGCCTAACATCCTTGTTGGAGTGTCAACATCTTTCCTTCATAGATGTTGTTACTCGAGTTCCGCTGCGATGGCTCAAATACTTCCCCTCTTTTAGCAATTGGGAGGACCTCCAAAATGAAGTATCTGTTTCAAAGCTGATTGTTCTTTTACTTGTCATTTGGCTTGACCATCCTCATCTGACGTTCCTTTTTTGTTCCTTTACCTGTATCCCCAACCTTTTTGTTAGTATATTACGCTACAAAGTCCATGTTAAATTTATTTTGTGTTCTTTTTTGGGGAATTTAACGTTCAATATATGTGTGCATATTTTGTTTCACAAATCAAATATATAAACTAATATTTTTATTTTTTTTGAGGGGATAAACTAATATTTTTATTAAAATTCTTTAAAATTTTACATTACTTTGATCTATGTGAATTTACATCAGAAATTGATAAAGGATGTATTTATCATGATGTCAAAGTAATATAGTTATTTACTTGTTATTAACCCATCCTTACAAATGCCTATCAAACTGCAAGGCAGTTCCAATTTCTTTACATGGAAAACTCAATTAACATTCCTTCTCGAAGGTCATGAATTGGCTGGGCATCTTGATGGTTCTACACTTTGCCCCAGGAGGACAATCACTTATGCCAACACAACTAAAATCAACCCAGAATATCACCTTTGGGTTTGTCAAGACCACCTTATTCATCAAGCAATGATGGCCTCTGTTGACAGCACCACTGCATCCACTATAATTGGTGCGTCTAATGCCGAGAAAGCAGGGACCTTCTTCGTACCCCTTATGCAAATAAAAGTCACACCCAAATTTACAGCTTGCGAGATCACAAAGGTCGACAAGAGTATTTCTGAATATCTTCATCAAATCCGCACCATTGCTGATGAACTTGCTACTGCAGGTTCTCCTGTTGCTGAAGCTAAACTCACAGTCAAAATTCTCAATAGACTTGGTCCTGATTTTCGTGAAGTATCTGTAGTAATTCACAACCGTAGCATTCTGATTGAATATCCTGAACTCTACAAAAAGCTCCTTGACCATGAAATTTTTCTTAAACACCTAGAACGACAACGTTCATCTCCAATAGCGGCTGCTATAGCAAACAGAACCATTAACAATCGGAATACTTGACGCTCCAACAACAACAGCAACAGCAACTCTCCGGCATGGCCTCCCAACAATAGGTATAATCAACAACCACAATGGCACCAACAAAACAATAACACCTACAACAATGGTGTTCAATGCCAGTTATGCAATTGTCCTGGTCATATTGCCTTGGTATGCCGCTCCAAATCTCATAATCACCTTAAGCCCAAAGCAAACTTTGTCACTGGACTTTAGTCATCTGCAAACCCATGGGTTCTAGACATGGGTGCCACACATCACATTATCACCGAGCCATATAATATGCCTACGTACCGCGACATGTAGGAAGTGACAATGGGAGATGTTAACAAAATACCAATTACTCACAATGGTTCAACTTCACTAGATGCATCCAACTATGTTTTTCATTTGTCTAATACTCTGTGTGCTCCTTAAATCAAACACAATTTAATTTCAATTTCCAACTTTTGTAAAGATAATATAACTTCTGTGGAATTTTTTCCCTCTGATTTTCTTATCATGGATCTCGCAACACAGAAACCCCTGGTGCACGGCCGGAATAGAAATAGGTTGTACGAGTGTCCAACTATCCTTTCACCACCTTCTCCTCAAACTCATATAGTCTCCACAACGAACTCTGTTGAAACCTAGCACCGTAGGGTGAACCATCTTTATGCTAGAATTTTAAAATCTGTTTTGCAAAATTTTACTGTTCCTATTTCAGTACCAGACAATTTAACATTTTGTAATTCTTGTTTATTCAATAAATCTCATTGGCAACCATTTGTTCGCCTTACTTTGTCAAGTTCCAAACCTCTTCAAACCATTTTTAGTGATTTATGGGGACTATCCCCTGTTATTTCAGTTGAGAAAAAATTATACTACTTCATATTGGTTGATCAATACAAAAAATACACATAGATCTACACTCTACAAAACAAGAGTGAAGTCAAAACAATTTTTCAAAAGTTTATTCCTCTCATGGAAAAACATTTTAATTCCAAAATATTGTCCTTCTGCACTGATGGGGGTGGTGAGTTTCAAAGTCTTAGTTCATACCTTAGTTCCAATGACATCGAACACCTCATTACTCCTCCATACACTCCACAATGAGTTGCTCTTGCTGAATGACGCCACCATCACATAATCGAAACCACACACACATTATTTTATCAAGCCTCTTTGCCATCTAATCTTTGGACTTTTGCTTGTCACCATGCTGTATACCTCATTAACTGCCTACCCACATTCACCTTAAACAATCATTCACCTTATGAAATGTTATTCTAAGCCAAACTAGATTACAAATCATTAAAAGTCTTCGGCTACATATGCTATCCATGGCTCAAACCATATTCTCAACATAAACTTCAACTAAGATCCATACCATGTATTTACTTAGACTTTTCTCCAACTCACCACTATCATCAATGTTTTGATCCAATTAAATCTAAAATTTATTTGTCTCGTGATGTGATTTTTGTGGAAAACGAATTTCCTTTCAAAATAATGTATACTAATAGTTCTGCTTCTTTTAAACAGCTAGCATGGGATTACTTGTCTCAACTTAGCTCACCTCAGGCCCACCAACCATCACCTACACCACCTAACCCAATTACAGATTTACCCAATCTCATTCCTGTAGGTAACACAATTTTCGATACAGATTTGGTCACTCATTTAACCAAAAACCACTTATATCATATACCAGTAGATTCTGCACAACCCTCACCTCCTTCCACTACTACTCCACTTGCTATATCAGAATCCACTATTTCTATTCCAACTCACCAACCCTATGCATTGTTACCCGTTCTCAAAATAACATCTTCAAACCAGAACCCATTTTTGATTGCTAAAGTTCAATTTGACATTACTCCACAAACCTTCATCCAGGCTAACAAATTACTAGAGTGGAAACAAGCAATGAAAACAGAGTTTGATGCATTGATGAAAAACCAATCGTGGGTACTTGTTCCTCCTGACCCCTCTAAAAATGTTGTCTCTTGTCGTTGGTTGTACAGGATTAAAAGAAAATCAGATGGCTCTATTGACTGCTACAAGGGTCGGCTTGTCGTAAAAGGATTTACACAACGTTCAAGGATTGATTATCATTCAACATTTAGTCTTGTTGTTAAGCCAACAACGATTAAAGTGGTTCTGTCTCTTGTTGTTCAATTACAATGGCCAATCTGGCAGCTTGATGTCAACAACGCTTTCCTTCAAGGCAGTCTTGACAAAGAGATATACATGACTCAACCACCAGGTTTTTAAGATCCATCATATCCTTCTCATTTTTGGTGTTCAAAAAGGCCATTTATGGTTTAAAGCAAGCCCCTCGTGCCTAGTACAATGAACTCAAAGCACATCTTCTCTCCATGGGATTCTTTACATCTGAGTCTGATAACTGTTTATTCATCATGAAGGATTCTGTTATCAGCATTTACCTTCTAGTTTATGTTGATCACATCATTGTAACTGGTAGCCATACCATAGTGGTCCAACAAGTCATTTTGTCCCTTGCCACTCGTTTCTCTATTAAAGATCTTGGTCACTTACATTACTTTCTTGGTGTTGAAGTGTTAAGGCATTCAAATTGCCTCTTCCTATCTCAAACTCAATATATTGCTGATATTCTTTAAGAGAAAAATATGTCCAATTGTAAATCAACCAAGACACCCATGAACTCCTAAAAAATGTATCGTGTTCTTGATGGTTATCTGATAGGATCCAAAAAAGTAGGAAAATAGAAATAACTGAATAATATAATTTTATTGATAAATTTGAGAGCAAGAATCTAAACTTTCAGGTCAGTCCGTATGGAGAGGACTAAACTCCAAAACAAAGGAATTAATTTTCTCAAGCTATTGGCTATATTTCTTGGTGTTATTGCTGTTGCTGTTGATTAGGTTTCGAGTTGCTTCTTCCTATGCTGCAGTGTTCCTTAGATTATTTTGGTTTGTCCTGAGGCTACGCTGGATGAGCCTTTTACGGCATCGTCTGTGAACCTTTTTGTATATATTTTTGATTATTTATTTAATTTTTCTGAATTACCAAAAAAAATTCTCAAGCTACTCACTTGCTCTAACTATCAGATATTTATAATGCTAGACTCCTAATCCCAATAAAAGATAGACTCCTAATATAATGCTAGACTCCTAATCACAATAAAAGATAGACTCCTAATATAATGCTAGACTCCTAATCGCAATAAAAGATAGACTCCTAATCGTAATAAAAGATAATACCTAATCGGTAAAATAACAGAATAGCTAAAATAATGGGATAACTACTGATTGACTAAATCTTGGCCCATGTGATCCTCATGTGTTGGAGGTGTCGTATCAATGCATCCCTCCTGAAAATTCGCCTTGTCCTCAAGGCGGAAAGAGAGAAATCTCGGCAAATCCTCCTGTTTCGTTGCCTTCAACCAAAGCCTATGTTGGTACGTCGTCGTCATCTTCATCGACCATCTCTATGAGAGTGAGGGTCGCGACCTGGCAGTGATGGATGGGAGAGAACTTCTCATTGCAACGAAAACACAACCCCTTCCAAATATGCAGTTGTCTCTCTTGGTCCCAAGTGTGCAGCGTCGCTGGTCGAGAAGAAGAAGAAGTAAAAGTAGAAGCAGGAGTAGATGTGGGTTGCTGGTGAATGGACCTACACGGGACAAATTGGAAGTTTGGGCCTGTAAGGTATTGGGATATTAGAGTTGACCCATTGACTTGCTTTTGGCCCATTTTTAAGATTGGTCTTTTGTTCAAACTCTAGTTCCAAACTCATAGCCCGATAAACAGATCTGGGCTTGTGGATTCTCACATCAGATTTCAATTCATCTCGCAACTCATTAAGGCAAATACCCAAGAGACAATGTTCGGGCCAATTTTTGACTCGAGCCGAACGTTTAGCTAATTCCTGATGATATTCTTATACTGTACCCGTTTGAAGAACAGCACAAAGATATTCATCGAGATTCTGGAATTCAACGGGACCATATTGTTCTTGAAGCGCGTTCACTAGCTCCTCCCAATACGAAATGGTTCTCTTGAAATTGATCTAAGCGAACAAATCAAGAGCATCACCTTCCAAATACATAGCCGCTACGTCAACTTTCGATTCTTCGGGTGTTTGACAATACCTGAAGTATTTCTCAGCCTTCAAAATCCAACCACGTGGATCACCTCCTTCGAATTTTGGGAATTCTATCTTA
>JAOSBM010000005.1:16375012-16385868 GCA_027568955.1 Erythroxylum tenue | reverse complement strand
ATTTTTATAGCCACATTCCTCTCACTCGGATTGGAACTCTTAAATCTCTATCAAATGGTCCAGATCCTCTATTCTAATAATTCTGTTTCAACCTTATTCCACGTCCAATATAACCTTATTCCATGTCCAATATAACGTAACGCGCAGAATAAGAGTTATAATAGGATAATAACAGAAGATTTAATTCCTATAAAACGGTCCATATAACAACTAAGAGTAAGAGCCACTGATTTGTCACTAGAAAAGAAACTTACAGAGTCAATACCTTCTTGAAAGTTGCAAGAAATGTTCACAGGGGACAAAGACAAACACAGTTTTTACCCTCAATGAGGTGAAACTGAACACAAAATTCATAAGAGATGGCAACTAGTTCTCTGCAATAAAGAAAGGAACTAAAGATCAATATGGGCAACTTGACATGATATAAGGTCAACTAGCTCAAATCATAAACTGAAGCAAATATCACCTTCTCTATTTTGCAACTCTGGGTCCTTCCGTCACATAGTCAATATTCAATAATTGCCAAAGAGATTACAAAAGTGAAATCAAAAGCCGGAAACATGCAATGATAAAGAGTTTCCCTAGAATGACAAGAACAAGACAACAATATAATACGAAAGATGGACATTTCACCGTCACATCACAGAAACTTTGATGTGAGGAAGCAGTACTAAGCCCTATTTACTACCTACAGGAAACTTAATCCCGCATTGATTAATTGAAACATGTGAAAGTTTTATCCGGATGGCCTCAAACTCAGTATTCTGACATTCCTCATTAGTTAACCATAAAGAAAGGCAATGATCAATCAAATCCTTGCCACAAAAGGTAGGAGAATTTCCTTTTAAAATCCTTGTTCTCCCAAACCTTGTTATCCTTACTAAATTGGAATCAGAGGGCTCCTCGGCAAAATTCTGGAGAATATCCTTGATGGCACCACACCAAACTGGACGAGCTACGTTGAGGAATTCATGAATTACTAATACTGGGAGGTTGACACTTCCCAGTTCAGATTCACTATTACCCCCTCTTCCATGATAGTCTGATCCTCCGAGCTTCAAAAGACCGTATGCATCTGCTAGGTCGTTGTACACTGTTTAGAATAGAAGGAGTTCCAACACATGAACTTCAAATTGACAACATAGGTAATAAAATGTAAACAGACGCATAGTTTAGTCAGTCAAAGCAAATGGACACACGAACTGTTTCAAAACCCACCAACCTCATTAACAATGCGAGAGAGCCTGAAATTGGAATCTAGTGGCATAGCAAAAAGTAACCAGTGCATGGATACCATTACAAAGAGAAAAAATGGCGGTCAATAACAAAAGTAAAAGAAGGCATATCAAACTTTGATTTCCTGTGTCTTAATCTCTATCTATGCTATACAAAAATGTGAATGCTACAATTTGATATTTTCCCCTTAATCAGAAAGCATCACAGAGCATTTCTTTTATTATTGTTTCATTTGCTCCTTACAGATTGGAAGAAAAGGCATTTTAATGAATATAATTAGACTGGATTCAAATGGGACATTATTTGACTCTTTCTTTTTCCTAAACCAATTTTGTCATGGAGGTCAACGTTCTCATTCCAAATCATTACCTCTAGCTGCATCTGAAATGTCAATTAACTATCTAAACTAAATTGTTAAGCTGTTAAAAGTTGTTCAAAAATGGTTCATTTATTAATTTTAAGTTGCCCTCTCATATGAAGCCTGTTGGCCAAATTGAGGAGTAATCATAAATCAACCAATCAAATGAAACAATCTTGGTCTTAACAGTTTAATACCATGTCAGAAAAACAATCCAACCCAAACGCTCAAGTTTTTAGCGAATGATTCATATATTAACTCTAACAATGACTAATAAGATGTGAAGAAAATATGAGTAAAACCAAATAAAACACCCATGTATTTCATACCACCCCCAATCATTAGTGCCCAAGAAAAGAATTTGGTGGAGAAACTATATCAGCATCAGTAGCTTTAAGCTATAAGAGATACAAAAATTTACTGAAAGCATTTTAGAAATGGAGAGAATAAGAGGAGGAGAAAAATTTTGTTTTATGAACAGCTTACCTGTCAGTTTCCCATCACTTCTGTAAACCTCCATGCCATGAAGACCAGCATTTTTCAACCGGCTGACAACTGCAACAGGATTTTTCAATGCCCATGGATGAGCCACAACTGCCAGACCCCCAGTTTCACAAACCAGTTGTATTGCTTCCTCAGCATCAGGCTCTTTTCCCCTGATCCATAACAGGCAAATATAACAAGCCATAACAATTATACGTAAAACTTGCACAGGTAAATCTGTTAATAATGCAAGCACTGGGTTCTTACGTCGAATAAGCAGGACCACCATCATATAGGTACTTGGAAAAAGCTTGTTTCAGATTTTCAACATAGCCTGCTTCAACCATAGCTCGAGCCACATGCAATCTTCCAGGGGCAACCCCCTTGCCTGCAATTCTGGCAACCTGCTCCCACTTAAGAGGTAACTTAAGCTTATTAAGTTTTAAGATCATGTCTTTAGCACGAAGAAAACGACCATCTCTTATGTTAGCCAAGAAACTCTCAAGTTTCTCAAATCTTGACGGCCCACAACCACTGTAATATGCAAGAACGTGCACTGGTTCATCGGCTTCACCATTTCTGATTTATGAAAAAAGAAACGAGAGAAATTAAGGAAACAAAAAGATAGATGAATAGGCAGACTTTCAAGAAGGAAACTGCAAAATCTTCCATAGAAATTTCCTGATTATCACTTTTGTCAACCATTTTCTCGAGGATATCAGTTCATGATATGTTATTGGACAAAATAAAAAAATTGAAAAAGAAAAGCTGAATAGAATAAATAATAATAGAATCCATATGGAGCAAAGAACTGAGCATAAGGGTGGGGTGATAATAACCTTGTTGAGAAAATTGTGCTGATTTCAACACCAGGGATTATCTTCATTCCAAACTTTCGAGCTGCTTCTATGGCTTCAGGGATACCATCCATAGTATCATGATCAGTTAGGGCTAAAACCTTCACCTGTTCTGAACACATTTTATGAATTAATTCCTAGAATCTAGAACTTACGAATAAATAGTTCAGTAAGTGTGAACATCTTAGACAACTTATTTTGAATCCAGCAGAGGAAGTGGAACATAGAAATGCACTAATCAATCACACTTACGAATAGCAAGGAAGTGAATGCAATGAAAGAAGTTCTTCAGCCAAGGCATCCATAAGATAAAAAATTTTGGGTAGTTATTTGTCTGGATCTTGGACATTAAAGATCCAGCACAATACAAGAATATGTCACAGAGGAAAAGTGAAAATTAGCATATGGAACAAGACAAATCGGGATGTAATAGTCAGGAAATAACTGCAACCACTGTGAGTTAAAAATTAAAGTAAATTTGAAGTTCTAAAATAAAAGCTCTTTTTTGCGCTACCATGCTTCTAACACTTAAAATTAAATGCATTTGTCTAAAGCACTTTTATGGGTTGACACTGAGACTGAGAGACTAAAGTATGCATCTATACATAAAGAGAGAGGCAACGGAAAAGAAGCTACGTTGGAAGTATCATTTCTTTGGGTTTGGACATTCGTTTTGCTTGTTACCAAATAAGTAAATGGACAAGCCAGACTATGTAGATGTTTTATTGTCTGGTATATCTCAGGAGAGAAAAGGGCAAACAAAGAAATGTATACGAAACAAAAACAACCCCACCCCATCTCAGCTTTCAATTTCAAGACCACAAAATCATAAATTAATGGAAACGAAAAGAAAGGAGCTCCAATCTCGGTCACTCACCCCATTTCCATGAGCTCTCTCCACAAGCTTGGAAGGAGACAAGAACCCATCACTGCATTTGGAATGAGAATGCAATTCAAAGCTAATTTTCTGTCCACTCCTACCCAAACCCTTTTGCACTCCAAAATCATCAATAATACAAGCAGCAGCAGCAGCAGAGGAAGCCAGTGGAGAAGGCTGATCCAAATAAACCCAATCAGTGACAGCCTTGAAAGCCGTAAACTGTTCTACTGTCATCTTCTTCTTACTTCCACCTCGCTTCTTTGTCTTCTTCTTCTTCTTATCCTTGCCCTTCTTAGGGTTGGTGCTAGTGGTGGAATTGCAGCTGGGATTGTTTGAGTAAACATCATCCACCATTGAAAAGCCAAAAGAGAGGAGGTATCTGTGTAGGGGTTTTGGATGTTAGGTGGAATATGGGTGGGGAGAGAAGTTGGATGATCTTCTTCTATATTGGCAAGCGAATTTTGAGTCGAGTTTCTCGAATGAGAAGGGTTTTGGTGCTGTAGGCGCTGTAAATAAAGAGGGTGGTATCTATTCCAATACAAGTCTAACAATCCATTCCAAGGTAGGAAGTATACAAATTAAAAATAACAGCTTGGAAAACAAAATAAGGCACAGCGGTCAACGGAGTAATAGTATATTTGCACTTTTGCTGCTAACCCGGACCTTTTCTATCCGGATGATATAAATATATACATATATGATGAGTACTTTTGAGTCTTACCCTGTCATGTTCAATTAAATCCCCTGCCTTTCATGAACATTTTTGTTTAATTGAGTAAATTTTATAGGTGGATCAAGTGGGTACATCTTTATGAGAGTTTAATTGGTGCACCGCTTCACAGGCAGGCCAAGCAGACGTACCTCATTATTGAGGGCCCAATTAATTCTCCACCTACAAGTAAAACTCCGGTTACTCCAGACTCTTACAGCCTTCCATGAACAATACTATTTCATAAACAATACATTCAATCCCGCATGGATTCGAGGAAATCTCATAGGCGGGTCAAGCGGGCACATCTTTCTGATGACTCAATTGACGCACCACTCTACAGGCGGGCCAAGGGAGCACACCTCATCATTGAGGGCCCAACTAGTTCTCCACCTACAGGTAAAACCCCGGATACCCCAAACTCTTACAAGAAGGACTAGCATGGAATCGAACCTGAGACCTAACCGAAGTCAAGCCTCACTCTCAATCATCGAACCATACCCCTTGAAGGCTTGATTAGCATAGTTTTTATTTGAAAAAGATGTTTTCTTAAGCTAACTAGCTCTTTGGACAAGCCACTTGACTCAAAGTTTCAGTAACCTGAATAACTCGTGAGGAAATTAGTCTGTACATAAATTTGTTTATGGTGTGTCATTATTGCTACAATGCTAAAATATGCACACGCATACACGAAAAGCTGGAGATACCCAAAAGTAACGTGCACAGAAATAATGATACTAATTCAACTCAAATTTCAAATTTCAAATTAAAAGTAGAAATTAAGTAGAAAAATAATTCCAAAATTCCAAATCCCTTTAATTGGGGCATCCCTTTATGGTGATTTGGTTGCTAGAGTAAATAAATTGGATAATAATTCTAACCCCTAATCCATATATGATAATGGTTAAGTCGAATAGATGCAGTAATGCTTGTTGTAGGTGATATCATTTTTAGAGAGGATTTACATTAATAAATTTGATTCATAGCAATGGAAAGATTGCTAAAGACATAGTTTAAGGATTAAATCAGGATTGCTTAAATGAAGAAGAACATCAGACTGTATAAAAGTTTTTAGAATGAGAAAAGGTGCGACTTTCGGCAACCAAAGAACAGTTCAGGGGCGCACGTCGGCCAGTGTCCGACCGGAGCAAAGTAGGAATATGGATTCCCTCGACCCTGAGGGGCACACGGCTAAGAAGGGTCGGACGCGGAAGAGAGCGGAGGATCCTCCTCCACCCAAACCATTCTATATAGCGGCAGGCACGCAATGGCAGGGGCTGCAGCGACGCATGGCTGGCCGGACGATGAGCTAGTGACCATTGACGAGGGTGACATAACGAAGATAGTAGCGAAGCTGGGGGGCAGCCTACTGCTCTCGACAAATCTGAAACAGAAACTAGATCAACAGTGGCACCGGGAGGTGATCGTGAAAGTTCTGGGCTGTCGGGTGGGATTCACCGTCCTCCACACCCGACTGCGGACACTGTGGAAGACGTGCGGGCCGATGAAGATGGTGGACCTCGACAACGACTTCTACTTGCTCAAATTTCAGGAGGGCAGGGACTACTGGCATGTACTCACCAACGGGCCATGGAGTATCTTCGATCATGTGATCGCCGTTCAAAGGTGGAGCCCTGCCTTCCGTCCCAACCAAGCCGTGATCAATCGCGTCGTCGTCTGGGTTCGGATTCCTAACCTTTCGATTGCGCGTTACCATCCGACGATCCTCGCTAAACTAGGGAACCTTGTCGGGATGACTATCCACATAGATGAAGCCACGTTGCAGGCGACCCGTGGGCGTTTTGCCCGGATAGTCGTGGAAATCGACCTCACCCGCCCTTTGCCCCCGACCGTCGACCTTAATGGTGAAACATTGTTAATCTCATACGAAGGCATCCCACCGGTCTGCTTCACGTGTGGCATTGTCGGCCATCCTCCCAACACCTGCTCCCGGACGGATTCTGAAGTTCCCGCAGCGCCTCCGCCGGAGGCCACCTCTGGATCAGCTGGCCAGGACGACAGCGGCACGTTGGAGGCAAGCCAGGGGAAGCAAGGAGCAGCGGGAACCAACGGCTATGGCCCCTGGACTAACGTCTAGCGCCGAAGGCCCCGTGTAGTGACGGGACAAATGCGTGTTGGCGCCAGTGATACGCATACGAAAAAATCTGGGGGAGGTTCGAGGTTCACAACACTTTTAACGACTGCAGCTGAAGAGGATGGGACAGTTTCCCCTGTGGCTCAGTCCACCCCAATGAGCCCCATTGGATTTGGACAGCGAGTTAGCCTCTTTAGTTTTACTGGAACTAGTCCGCCAACCACCCAGTTAGGGGCCACAGCTCGTCCGTGCGGCTCCAAATCAGGCACTAAAGGCAAAGCTCCTATGACTAGTCCTCCGACTAGGGCGACTCGGGGGCAGACGAGCGGGAGTCCGATAACGGAATCCGCCTCGACTTCCATCTTTCAACTTAAACCAACGGCCGCTGAGCGTAACCTCGCCGTCGAAATCCTGTCTAATTTTGAGATGATCTGTGATAGCCAGCTCTTATCAGCTCAGACACCCGGCACCGAGGAGCGGACACACCAAATGGAAGGAGTGCAGGAGGTCGGGGAAAGCTCTGGTATCCCAGTCGATCACCCAGCGGATCCTCCTGACATTGCTATAGCCCCGGTGGGGCCGGTGGCGGATTTGGGCCCAAACCCACCTGCGGTTGCCCTACAACCCACTTCCTCTGAGGAGCCCGGCGGGGCACACGACGAGAGCCTAATGGCTGCTTCGATGTAGGGTCCCTCTTTTTCCATATCTTTTTATGTTGATTTTATTTTGGAATTGTCAAGGGGCTGGCGGGGCTACTTTTCGGACCCTATTGCGCAACTACATTCGAAGTTACAAACCGGGGGTGCTAGCTTTATTGGAACCCCGGATTAGTGGTGCTCGAGCTCACGCTTTTGTTCCATCCCTAGGGTATGATTATTCGTTTCGTGTTGAAGCGGAGGGGTTTTCGGGAGGTATTTGGCTCCTGTGGGACGCTGCTTTTGATATCTCGGTGGTGGTAGCCCACCGGCAGTTTATTCATTCCACGGTTCAGTATAAGGCACATTCTTTCGCCCTTACCATCGTGTATGCTAGTCCACAAGTGCTTTCGTAGTCGAGTCTCTGGTCCGCGCTTTCTTTCAACCCTGGATAGTTGGGGGGGGTAGATTTCAATGCTAAGCTAGAGCAGTTGGATAAAAAGGCTGGCATTCCCTCGACCCGAGTGGTGAGTCCATGTTTTAAGGATTGGGTGCATCGGTGTGGTCTATACGACTTAGGGTTCTGAGGCTCTAAATTCACTTAGCGGCGCGGGACAGTGCAAGCACGTCTCGATCGCATTTTAGGATCTTCCGACTGGGTTCAACAATTCCCTAACACGGTGAATCAACATCTTCCTTCCAAGGCTCCGACCATAGGCCTATGCTTTGTCACCTCTTTCCCTCCCCGTTTCATGCTTCCGGTCCACCGCCGTTTCGTTTCCCAAATGCCTGGATCACCCATTCCGGTTTCCAGGCGGTGGTCGCGGAGCATTGGCAACCGAATGTGTTGACGATGGGTCGTTCCTTGTCACAATTCTCCGCCCACCTGAGAAGCTGGAATAAACAAGTGTTTAGTAACATCTTCCATCGGAAAAAGCAGTTAATGGCCCGCCTTGAAGGGATTCAGAGAGCCCAAACGTCCTCCACTACGGATTCGTTACTGGAGTTGGAGGACCGGCTTAGCCGCGAGTTACTGCAGGTTCTATGTGAGGAAGAGATCTTTTGAAATCAAAAATTCCGATGTGAATGGCTCTCAAAAGGCGATCGTAACACGAAGTATTACCATACGGTCACCCTGGCCAAACGGAAGAAGCTTCAGATCGAGCGGCTCACTGATTCTTTTGGGAATCCCATTTTGGATCCGGTGCAGTTATGTCGCCTAGTCATCGATTATTTCACCCAACTTTACACTGGTGGCCTTGGTCATACCGTGCAGTTTCCAATCTCAGGGGCTTTCCCACCCCTCAGTGAGTCTCAAGTTCAGGAGCTGAACTCCCCTGTTCAGGCCACCAAAGTCCGTCGGGTGATTTTCGGGATGCATCCCCACAAAGCCCCCGAGGTCGATGGGTTTAATGCAGTCTTCTATCAGAACCAGTAGAGGACGGTTGGGCCAGCAGTGGTGGCTTTCACTCAGAAGGTTTTTCAGCGGGAGCATTGGGAACACGAGCTTAACCGTACGCTTCTAGTTCTGATTCCCAAAATCCCATCCCTGACCCAGGTGTCTCAGTTCTGTCCAATTAGCCTGTGCAACATCCTGTATAAGATCGTATCCAAAGTCATCGTGAATCGATTGAAATGGCACATGGATCATTTTGGCAAACCAATGCAGCTTCATCTCGGGTAGGCATATCATCGATAATATCATTATCGCGCAGGAGGTAATCTAGTCGATGCGGAAGAAGACCAGTAAAATCGGGTATTTGGCTCTAAAAGTGGACCCTGATAAAGCTTACGATCGCCTTAATTGGCAGTTTGTTCAGGAGACGCTAGTGGATATTGGTTTGCCAGAAAACTTAATCTGGGTCATTATGCAGCGTGTTACGACTACGTCTATGCAAGTTGTCTGGCAGGGCACGGCCTCTGAGCCTTTCAAGCCGTCGCGAGGGATCCGGCAAGGAGACCCTCTCTCGCCGTATCTTTTTGTTCTCTGTATGGAGCAACTGGGTCATCTAATTTCAGCGAAGGTGGCCCAGGGTGCTTGGAAACCGATTAAACTGGGTCGTATGGGTCCCCCATATCCCACCTCTTCTTTGCCGATGACCTTGTGCTCTTTGTAGAAGCGGATGATCGGCATATGCAGGTTATCGGTAACACGTTGGCGACTTTCTGCCGAGCTTCGGGCCAACAAGTTAGCACCCATAAAACTCGGATTTATTTCTAAAAGAACGTTTCTAGAGAAACTGCGAGACGACTCAGCAGTGGGCTTCAGGTTACTCGCATGACTAATCTGGGTCGATATTTGGGAGTTCCAGTGATCCACGAGCGAACTTCCTGGCGCACCTATCAGTATATCCTGAAGAAACTTTCTGGGTGGAGCGTCAGGATGCTGTCTCTAGCGAGAAGGGTTACACTCACTTAGGCAGTTCTCTCCGCACTGCCGCTTTACACTATATAAACGGTCCGGCTCCCGCGGCAGTTGTGCGACGACTTAGAAAAACTCATGTGCGAGTTTCTTTGGGGTTCCTCGCCTGTTCACCGTAGGATCCATCTTGTCAACTGGGCGTCTGTGTGCAAGCCTAAAGCGGAAGGAGGGCTGGGACTTAAACGGATTCGGTCTATGAATGATGCTTTATTGGCCAAATTAGGATGGGGTTTGCTCACTAAACCCACCGCCCTTTGGGTTCGGATTCTGCGTGGGAAGTATAAGGTTGCGACAACGCATCTTCCCCTCACTCTTTCCAAGGCTGGGGCCTCGGCCATCTGGCGCGGGATCTCAGTAGCCTAGGATTGGGTTCGACAAGGGATCACTTGGACGGTGGGGAACGAAAGGAGCGTGTTATTTTGGTTCGACAACTGGCTGGGCACTTAGGGGCCTCTTATTAATGCGGCGTCTGAAGAACACCTACGGTTGACTATAGTGCCAGATCACCTACGGTTGACTACTGTGCCAGACTTCACGACGGATGAAGGGGTTTGGCGCTGGCCCGAGTTCCAGCAATACCTCCCAAACACCGTCTGCCTCGATCTGGCGGATTTTAGTCCTCTTATGGCAAATTTGGAGGCGGATAGTTTGCAGTGGGCATCTACCCCACACGGTGGCTTCACTGTGGCGTCTGCTTATGATTTAATCGAGGGTCGCCCTCCGGGGCTCAGGCCCCTACTGTGGGGGATTATCTGGAAATGGCCAGGCCCGCAACGCATCCGGTCGTTTCTCTAGCTTGTGGCTAAGCGAAAACTTCTGACCAATCAGCAGCGTGCGGCTCGGCATATTACCCATGACAGCAGCTGTCGGTTCTGTAGTCAAGAAGAGTCTACTATTCACTTGATGCGGGACTGTCCGAGCGTACAAGCTATTTGGCGAACTTTTTCGCAAGATGTGGTTCCACCGGGTTTCTTTCAGCAAAAGGAGGCGATCTGGTTAACCTCCAATCTTACGAAGCATGCGCCGTTTCACTAGGTCACATGGACCACGATCTTTGGCGTAACGTGCTGGTTCCTTTGGAAATGGCGTAACAACAGTGTGTTTGAGCCAGGTTTTGTTTGGCCGCGTGAGGGTCATCCAGTGATCATGGACTATGTGGAGTGGATCATCCGCGCGAGGGC
>JAOSBM010000005.1:16306187-16316786 GCA_027568955.1 Erythroxylum tenue | reverse complement strand
AAGTCGACTTGTCTGTCTGCATAAGTCGACTTGTCTATCTGCGATAAGTCGACTTGTCTGTCTGCATAAGTCGACTTGTCTATCTGCATAAGTCGACTTGTCTGTCTGTATAAGTCGACTTGTCTGTCTGCATAAGTCGACTTGTCTGTGTTCATAAGTCGACTTATGCTGATGTCTTTTGTATAAGGATTTATTTTTAAGAGCAGATCAGTATCAGTCTCAGGATTCAGCAAGGCTCTCAGTCTCGGGAGTGGGCTTCAGTCATGCTCAGGTCCCGGGACCGTCGGGCTCCGGAAACGGGGTCCGACACCCATTCAAAACGTCATGGGCCAGAAACAGAACTGGTTGCATGAGCTGGGCTTGATTGAATTGGACTTGATAAAGAACTAGACTCCATTGTTTGGCGATAGGTAGGACAAGGTATATCACCAGCTCAGATATGGGTGATGTTGCTGCTGATGGAAGTCCACTGACTTGTAGATGGAGTTTTGATTGGTTCACAAAGACCAGTATCTCTATAATAAGGACCCAACGAAGTGCATAGTGATGAGAAGTATGAATCCTGATATTGATTCAACTGGTCTAAAACAACATATAATTCTTCAAGACAGGATGATTGTTCTGCTGACTAAGTTGTAGTGGTTCGCTAGTATTGGATATGGTTCAAGGTGCAGAGTTGTCCATAATCACTTGTCACATAAGGACGATGAATGAGATAAATGACATACGTTCCTTAATCGTTCAAAGAGGTATCCTATAATTGATGATGTGTTAAGAGTTGGGACATATCAATTCTCCATTTATAGAGGGGTTGAAACCACTCAAGAAAAGTCCATAAGAGAGACTTAGACTTGGTTGGATCAGACAAATGACGGTAGAGAAGAAGAGGTGAAAAAGCAATAGAGTATGCATAAAGGGTAGACATTGCTTAGAGATGCCACAAGGTGGAGTTAGAGATGATATCATAAATATGATACATCATTTTATAAGGTGTGGTAGGATTAAAGAATCTAGGAATTGGTAAAATGTCATGCTAAACAAGAGTTAGATGCAAATAATAAAACAAACTCTGAAGCAAAATTGGATAAAGTTCCAAAACAGTGGTTGGAGGAGTAGGAAACAAAGGAGGAAACTAATTTTTGTATTTTGCAAACCTGGGAAACTCCATTAACCAACATAATGGAATGGGAAGCTTGAGAGAAGAAGAGAAAAACAAGAGAGGTTTGTTAGGTCGAGAGAGATAATCAGCTAGGGTGTTTTGATGACCTTTAATGTGGCAGATGGAGAATTTATAGCGGGACAACCATTCCTGCCAGCAAAGTAATTAATTGTTGGGAATCTTTTTCCTAGGATGATCAAGGATTTTTGGAAATGAGGTATTATCCATTTCAATGACAAAATGATAAGGAGTGAGGTGGAAAACAAACTTTTCAATACCTCTTTTCACAACAATAATCTCCTTGTAGCTGATATGATAGTGGTATTCAGATGAACTGAATTGACCACTTGCATGTCCATAGTAATATCTTTTGTCATTGCTTTCTTCGATGAGCACAAAATCCCAGTGGGTGTCACTAGCATCTTTCTGTAGTATGCGTTGTCCTATGTCAGGAATTTTTAAAGGGGGAGGTTCCAGATAAATTTGCTTTAGATGCATGATGACCTTGGTTTGTTCTCGAGTCTAAGGTATGGATTCTTCTTCAGAAGCTTAGATAAGCTTGAAGTATAAGCTGCCACGTGTGGTATGAAATCTCGAATATAATTAACAATTCCAAGGAATTGTTGGATCTGCTTAACAGTGAGATATTCATCAGGAAATTGTAACAGCTCTTTGCAATATGTGCACCAGGCCGGTTGAATCCATCTTTGAAATACATACCCAGAAACTCAATTTCTGTAGTGCCAATGATGCTTTTCGAAGCTGAAAGCATTATTCCATACTGTTTAGTAATATCCAAGAATTTCTGCAGTAAGGCCTAATATTCCTTATGGGTCTTTAAAAACAGTAAGATATCATCAATGTAGATCAGTGCATTGTAGAGGATAGGCTGATAGATCTTTGTCATTGATTTCTGAAACAGTGATGGGGCGACTTTAAGCCCAAATGGCATAACAGTCCATTGGTATTATGCATTGGGAATGCAGAATGTAGTTTTGTATCTCTCAGTTGGGTGACTACCCAGTTGCCAAAATTCGGCCTTAAGATAAAACTTTGAGAAGATAATAGCTTCTTTAAGGAATAGTACCTGATTACTTATCTTTGGAAAAGGAAACTTGTCATCTTGCACGAAAGCATTCAAAGGCTTATAGTCAATGACTAATATCTTTTTTCTACATTTTTTCTCTGAACGTTTATTGACATAAAATGCTTGGCAAGCCCAATCTGACTTTGTGGTCTCAATAAGTCCTTACTTCAAAAGGATTGCACACTCATCTTGTTCGCGCTTTAGATCATCAGGGTTCATCCCTGGATATGTGGCTTTCATAGGATTGATATCCTCATTCTTTTTAAAAGATAGACTTATAAAGAAGTCAACATTTTTCCACAGAGGATATGGGTAAGAAAACTGTGCATGAGATTCAAGACAATATTCTAACAGTTTATCTCAAAGTGCAGTATAAGGTGTAGGAACTTGGGTAAGTTCAAACACATTTTTTATTTCAGTGTCTAAACTGAATAGTGATTGATACCTGAAGCCTGTGGGAAGGATCTATAAAGGTGAGTCTTTACTGTATGTATTCATACCAATTAGAATGTCTGGGCTAGGTAGATTACTTCCAAGAACTTTAGTCCAAACTGTACACTGAGGAAAGAATCGAATGTCGATCCTTCTTCTCATAATTAACCCAATCTTGAAAGAGTTACCATTAGCAGCAGTAAAATATTCTTCATGAGAAGTTCATGCGTTAGATGATAAAATATTGGGCTTCATGATTGTACGACTGGATCCAGTATCCATAAACCCGATAACTTTAATGGGCTTATCATATTTGTCCTGTTAAAAGAGTTGGATCTAGACATAAGGTTATTGAACTGGTGTACGATCTAGTTTTATGCAAGTTTTTTTGTATCATGTAGAGATAATCATCCTCTTGAGAATAAGAGGAAATAGAGGATTCTTCATCTTCTGATGTTGATACAGAAATAGCAAACTTGGTGTCCTCATCTTCTTGAGATTGCTCCTCGATCAATTCTTCAAATTTTTGCTCCTCGATCAATTCTTCAAATTTGTTGGAGGAATCGATAGGTAGAATAGATTGCATCTGCTTCAACAACTTAATATCTTTCTTAGTCGCGTGAGGACATGTATGTGCAAAGTGTCGATGTTGTCTACAGAGAAAACATCGAGTAGGCTTCTGTCGATGTGAAGATTGCTTGAAGAACTAAACAAATCTTTTCGTTCTTTCTTTCATAGGTTTTTTGTTAAGTCAAGAAGATCTCACTTCTATTAATTTTGATGATAATCAAATAATAATAATCTTAGAATGTGTGTTGTTTTGATAAGTTTGTTAAGTGTGCAGAAAAGTGTAAGTGACACAAAGTCAAACCCAGAAGATACGGGGTCAACGCTAGAAGATACATGTCATCACTAGAAGATACACATCATTGGTAAAAGATACACGTCATCATAAGAAGATACACTTGACACTAGAAGAAGCGTAACAACAGACAAAGCGACACTAGAAGAAGCGTGACAACAGACGAAGCGACACCAGAAGAAGCGTTGACAATAGACGAAGAGACACCAGAAGAAGTATAATACCAGAAGATAGGAAAGGAAACTATTCTAGAATGTCAGGCAGTTAGTTAGTTGGAGTTAGTTACAGAACTCAACTAATAACGGTTTCTAGAAGATTTAAGAAGCAGTTTCTCAAGAAGACAGTTGAAGACTTAGGCTATAAATTTCAGTTTGAGTTGTAAACTAAATAACAATTTTTACAAGAGAGAAAATCTGATTGTACAATACTTAGAGAAACTCTATACTCAAGTGCTTAAGAAAAAGAGCAAATACAACTGTAACGAGAAGCTCAAACAACATTTTTCCTAGAGAAAGAAAAGCTAGAGCCTGGAGAGGCTAAGAAAGCAGATAAAGAATACCTTGTGAGAGAGACCTGAAGAGGCTATGCAAGTGTAGAAAGAATACTTGTAAAATTGAAGAGTATAGTGCAACCTCAGACAAACACTGAGGACTGGACGTAGCCCAATGTTAAGGGTGAACCAGTATAAAATAGCGACGTCTATTCTCTAACCCTTATCTTTTAATTTTCTTGTTGTTAGAAGAGTAGAAAATAATTTGCGATTACATTACTCATCGACTTAAGTAAATTGTTTTGTGATCATTTGAAATTGTAAAGAAATCAAAGAGATTTCTAAAGATTAATGTTTGTGAAGATTTTACACAATTCAACCCCCCTTCTTGTGTATTTTACATATTATACGTGATTTCTATATTAACAAGTGATTTACTTCAGTTGGTATCAGAGCTTGGTTTCCAAGAAACACTGTTACAAAGTGAGGATAAAGATCCACGGCTGAATCACATGTTTTTATAGCTGAAGGTGTCTCTGTTACAAGACCTCCTACGTTCAATAGTGAAGATTATCGTTATTGGAAGGATAAGATGCGGCTCTTTATAGAATTCACACATATTGATCTTTGGGATATCATTGAGAATGGTCCATATACACCAACAGATGAAGAAGGGAATAGTATCTCTCGTGACTAATGGACGGTCGATCAGAAAGCTCAGTTTCAGTTAAAGTCAAAGGCCAAGTTCTTTTTAAGTTGTGCCCTAAGCAAAAGTGAATATGATAACATTCATGGATGCGAATCTGCAAAGGAAATATGGGACACATTAGCCATTGCACATGAAGGCACAAATCAGGTGAAAGAGTCCAGATTAGTATTCGTATTCATCAGTATGAGCTGTTTAAGATGAAAGAGAATGAGTCTATTGATCAAATGTTTGGACGATTCCAAACAATTGTTAACGGACTTAAAGCTTTGGAGAGAATCTACAATTATCAAGATCATGTCAGAAAGATTCTCAGAAGTCTTCCAAAAAGATGGAGACCCAAAGTAACGACAATATAAGAGGCCAAAGATTTAAGTAAGCTGAAGCTAGAGGAATTGCTTGGTTCACTAAAAATACATGAAGTGGAGCTTGATGCAGAAGATAAACCTAGAAGAGATAAATATATTGCATTAAAGGCTAGTCAGAAGAACCAGAAGAATCAGAAAAGTAGAAGCACATCTTTAAAAGCATTAAAGAGTGAAGAAATCAAGAATGATGATGCCAGTGAATCTGATCACGATTCAAGTGAAGATGATAATGAACTATCCTTCATTTCAAGAAAGATTAGGAGGATGTGGAAAAAGAAATCAAGGGGAAATAAAGACTTTTCTTTTAAGA
Source organism: Erythroxylum tenue (assembly GCA_027568955.1). Classification (NCBI taxonomy): domain Eukaryota; kingdom Viridiplantae; phylum Streptophyta; class Magnoliopsida; order Malpighiales; family Erythroxylaceae; genus Erythroxylum; species Erythroxylum tenue. The sequence continues at coordinate 16,311,372 of JAOSBM010000005.1, read as the reverse complement.
AGAATAGCAAAGAAGATTGATCGCGGCTCGGTCGTTCGATCCTAGAATCGATCATTGGAAACCGGTCAAAAACTATAAATTCCAAGATTGCAGTATAAGCTGCAACCTCGGGTCGTCTCACTTGTTGGAATCGACAAAAAAGGTTTAAAAGCTAGCCTAAAGTCGAAAATGCAATTAAAGTTGATAAAAGGGGGGGTTTTTGAATTGTTGATCAAAATGTAGAAAAATAACTGAAAGTAAAGAAAAATTGTAAGAAAATATCTTTTTAGATTTTGGGAATATTGAAATCAACAATAAAAATCAAACTATATTCAAATTGGATAAAAGTCCTCTTGATATAAAGTCCTTTTGGATAAAATTGTCGTCATGAAAATTGTAGATCTTTCTTTTATCTTTCCATTGATATAAAGTATGAAATTTTTGGACTTTGGAGTTGAGAGATATGATATTTTGAAGTATGTGATATTACATGGGATGAGCACTTAGGACAACTGTATTGATCTGAAATTTTGACCCTTATAGAGGCAAATTTTGTTTTTAAGATCTTCATGAAAATTGTAGTTCTAGAAGTCTTCTTCAAAATTGTTTTTGAATCACCTTAATCTGATAATTTTAGAAAAAGTTATGAGTATTTTACCAAACAGGTATGGAGAAGAAAAAAGGGAGTAAGAGGACGAAAATCGCGAAGACGCGTGCAGGTCGCGAACGTGACTTGTCGCGATTGCGACCCACAGGTCCTCCTCCCAGCTTGAACATATATTACTATTTTGGCCATAACTTTTTCGTCCAACCTCCAAATGACCTAATTTTTGAAGCATTGGATTCCTAACACATTCCTCTATCTCTCCATAAAAAGTCGTAGTTTTTGGTATTAATTTGAAAAAGATTGATTGAATCAAAGGGTAATGGTTGGAAGAGCATGAACTAGCTATTTTACTGAACATGTAACAGTATTTTGATGATATCTTGATCTATAGGATTCTAATTGAGATGATTCTTGATTTAGTGTAAACCAGAGAAATAGGGATACAAATCATATGAAGAAGTTGAATCTTGGTTCAGTCTCTAAGGTGTTCAATGTCTAGATGGAAGTTGGATATAGTACACTATTTTTGGATAAGAGCAGTCAGAAAATGTTTGAGGTATATCTTCCAAATTATTGAACCAAATTGAGTTATTTTGGTTTCAACTGAAAGATAAGACATAGAGGGACAATTTTCTAGAAGAGAGTATGACCAAATTACATTAGTTTCACTTTCTAGGTCTGGAATTTTGGAGAATTTATAAGAAAAGAATGAGAGTTTTGATGATGTGTGATCATGTAATGATGGAATAACATTAATAAGTGAATTGTTGGTATTAAAGTACCAAATACATGTGTTTAATGGAGATGAAATGGTCTATATGATTAAAGTTGTGATTCAAAAAGAGAAGTAAACTGTATCTAGTGGAAATGAACGAGAAATGAGTTGTTATGAAAACAATTGATACGAAAAAATGATAATGTGATAAAGTGGGAAATTTGACAATATACCCGGGATTGTCATGAACATGCATCGCACTTATTCCATATACACACATGTGCATAAATGAATGCTTATAATTGTGTAAAATTATTAATGTGTGCAATATGTGTATTGCATAAATGGGTTGTGTAGGTTAAAGTCCGCATTCAGACGTTTCCAGAAATTGGAAGCAAATGCTAATCTGAAGCGTACTATGAGTAGATCGAGATGATCTCACTTTATTGTTTGTTAGTTGAATTTTGTATTAATTGACTACTGAATTATTATATGATTGTGACTGATTGTGTTGGTTTCCGGACAGAAGGTCCGATGAATGTGATGTTTGAAAGAAATATTGAAGTGCTCATTGAATGTGAATTGGATGAACTAAGTGTACATAATTGGATTGTTAAACATGTTCTGAAAGTGCATTTTCATGTAAATAAAAAGTGATACTCAACTCTAATGTTGAAAGCCGAACTACGGTTCGATGACATGTGAAAGTGAGTGAATGGGAACATGCAAATGCGATTGATGCATTCCATTGCCTGAGTGTATGAAATATAATGGCTGTTGTGACCAGAGTAGCCAACGATCAGAGCTTAAAGCTCAATGAGTGAAAATGAGCTTCGAGCTCAAAAATGAATCAGAGCCTCAGAATCAACATTTAATGAGCCCTGTATCCCCCAAGCGAATAAGGGATAGTTATTAATCTTCCCTATATGGGACAGTTTAGGCATTCGGTCACAACAAAATAACAAATAGAAAGTGGGTCACAACTTAAACAATCTAAGCTATATGTCCCAGCAGGAATGCATCGAAAAAGCATTTGATGGCTAAGAATGTAGAACCAAGTAATTATATGTTTATGTTACCAATAGTCTTGACTATTGGAGACTTGCTTAAAGCTTATATTTCTGGAGTTCATCGGAATATGAGATTAATGTATAGTTTAACTTGACAACAAGTATAACAATCGTTATCTTGGTGATACCATTGGAATACTCTATGAGGCATTATACGACAAAAAGAGTCGTTCACCCTTACAGAGGACCTAAAAGAATGATTAAAATCCATAACAAATTTGGGATACCGTTAGGGAGTGAAATGAATCTGTAATTAGAATAAAGTGACTATTGAAAGACGAATGAATTTTGGTGGATCACGTCAAAGTAATGGAATATATTGAGAAAGATTTGAAAGTTAAGTGTATTGACATCGATGAGAAGTGAAAAGGATGAATTGTCTCTGAGAGTATCACCTTGTCAAGGTGTGCTCGCATTGAGTACAAGATGTGCTCAGATTAGGAAAAAGGATAAACTAGGCTCGATATGAATTGGTCTGCATGAAATTATTATGAGTTAGTGTTACTGATAAAAGGATGTTTCAGATCCATAATGTGTGATATGTGAGTATGCTAAGAGATATTAGTATGATCTTACAAAGATGTATTGTCAGCACATGAAGTGAAAATGGTGAGTAATCTGAGATATATATATATATATATATATTGAGGAATTAGTTAAGGAAGAAAATGATTAAATAAGTGATTGACATACCAAGTAATTCCATTGACTTTAGTCAAGTGGAAGAAAGTATTCGAGTGATGACAATTAAATAGGGGACAAAGGAGACAATATCCCCACCTGTTCGAGCAAACAGGTAAGAATTTCGAGGAAAAAATTTCTTTAAGGAGGGGAGAGTTCTAATATCCCGTTACCTGGGGGAAGCTTAGAATTGTAAATATGATTGACCAAAGAAAGCTTAGAAAAACATTTCATGCTCATGCATAATATGGCATATACATACACATAAATAGTGATTTTTTCTGCACATGAAAATAATTTTACATGCATTCATTGCCATTCCTGGTATATTTATCAATAAATGTGATTGTTACTAAGAATTGTGGTTTATTGGTATTGAAAATTGTCTTGAAGAGCGTAATTGTTGATTTAGAATTTTTGAAGAATTTTAAGAAATTTTTTTTGAAAAATTCAGGGTCATTTCTGGAGTAGGAAAAATGGCAAGTGGCAAGACAATTGTTAACTGGTAGTAGAATTTACTGTCAAATGGCAATAGAAAATTTAGATAAATGATTTTTGGATTTATTAATTAGTGCCGTTTAAATTTTGGGGGAACAATTGGAGTAGAAATTGAAATTGATGGGATTAGTTAAATGAAAGAACCAATCAAATGCTTTAGGAGTGGACATGTGGCAAGTGATAAACATCACTTGCCAAACAATGCCTTAAGTCCACTACTCTTTTAATTAAAAGCACCCCCCCTTAGGTTTTGTCATTCACGATGCTCTCTCTCTTGAAAGGCAAATGGGATTAGTTAAATGAAAGAACCAATCAAATGCTTTAGGAGTGGACATGTGGCAAGTGATAAACATCACTGTCCAAACAATGCCTTAAGTCCAAACAATGCCTTAATGGTGATTTTGAAGAATTGGAAGCTAAATCAAGTAAGTATTTTGTCAAAAATCATGGGTTTTGGTTAAATGAAGCACTTGTGATGACTTGGTTTGCATTGTTCATGTATGTGTTGTGGGTGATGAAAAATTATGTACATGTTAGGATGAGTATGAATTTATGATAAATGGGTTAATTGAAATAGAGTAGAAAAGCAAGAAATAAGAATTTGAAGTGTTTGATTTTAGAGAATGAAATTTGGAAATTTTATGGGAATGAACAATAATGGTGTTGAGTTTTTGAGTTGAAAATTTTATGAACTTTTATGTGTTTATTTAGGCATATTTTGACAAAAATTGTTTGCATAAAAGTTGTAGATCTTTCTTTTATCTTTCTATTGATATAAAGTATAAAATTTTTGGGCTTTGGAGTCGAGAGATATGATATTTTGAAGTTTGTGATATTACATGGGATGAGCACTCGGGACAGCTGCATTGATCTAAAATTTTGACTCTTATAGAGGCAAAATTTGTTTTTGAAGTCTTCATGGAAGTTGTAGGTCTAGAAGTCTTCTTCAAAATGATTTTTGACTCACCTTAATCCGATATTTTTAGCAAAAGTTATACCTATTTTACCAGACAGGTCTTGAGAAGTGAAAAGGGAAGAAGAGGGAGAAAATCGCGATCGTGACATCTGCTGAAGGCGCGCACAGCTCCCGATCGCAATCGCGAGCCAGCCGAAGACGCTCGCACAGGTCCTCCTCCCAACTTGAACATGTTTTACAATTTTGGCTAAAACTTTTTCGTCCGACCTCCAAATGACCTAATTTTTGAAGCATTGGATTCCTAACACATACCTCTATCTCTCCATAAATATTTATAGCTTTTGGTATTAATTTGAAAAATATTGATTGAATCAAAGTAAGGGTATCGATTGGAAGAGCATGAACTGGATATTTTACTGAACATATTTCAGTATTTTGATGCTATCTTGAGCTATAGGATTCCAATTGAGATGATTCTTGATTTAGAGTAAACCAGCAAAATAGGGCTACAAATCATATGAAGAAACTAAATCTTGATTTAGTCTCTAAGGTGTTCGATTTCTAGATGGAAGTTTGGTATATTACACTGTTTTTGGATAAGAGCAGTTCGAAAATATTTGAGGAATATCTTCCAAATTACTGAACAAAATTGAGTGATTTTGGTGTCAATGGAAAGATAAGGATAGAGGGACAATTTTCTAGAAGAGAGTATGACCAAA
>JAOSBM010000005.1:16118694-16142886 GCA_027568955.1 Erythroxylum tenue | reverse complement strand
GAAGGAAACGAGTGGCGAGCTTAATGCTCGAGGGTAACAATTTTATAATTGGTAACAAGCAAAATCATTTATAAACCATTTTCAGTGCAGAAATTCATGTGTATGAAAATTTATGAATGCATCACTCTTATCAACTTGTCATGAACATATAAACATATCAAATGGCTTGGGTAAGTCCAAAAACACGACGCACTACACATTTCCATATGATGTTCTTATATAGCCGTAAACTTGAGGGAGTCCATGAAAGAGCTTCGTTCCACTAGTGGGCAGGTGGGAGAAGCCTATACTTGGTCAATATGCATGTGACGATTCTTAAGGGACTATCACAAACCCACATAACATATATATTTCAAAATCTTGTAAACTTGTTGCCCAAATTGGCACATTTTTGAAAACATGATTTTTCATATGCTTGTTATATCTTGAAAACCACTTCCAAAATATGGTTTCATAAACATGCATCTTTTCAAAAGAACCATTTTTAAAAGCTTTTCATCAATCATGAACATGATTTATACAGCAATCATATAGCACCAACTTACAACATTTAAAAGCCAATAAATGCACATGAATGAGGTAGTTGAAAAAAATATCTTATTGTCTTTCTTGAAAGAGCTTTAATGTCTTATTACATAATCATAAAAGTGAAACCCACCTTGAATTTCCTCGCTTAGTAACTTGACTTAAGGATGTCTTTCCTCGTGCTCCTCTTCTCTCTCTTGATTTCCTTTTCATAGACAAAAACCCCAAGCTTAGATGGGTTTTCAATTGAAATCCCTTAAAGCACAATCACTACAATTGATTCTTAAAATACCTAAACCCATGCATTTCCTAAGCTTCATGAACCAAAACTCTTCCAAAATCCAAAGAATTAAAATGTTTTTACCTTAAACCTTCACCAAAAGAAGAAATGTTTGATTCAAAAGAAAGCTCTTGTCTTTCTTTATCTTTTACCTTTCTTGCACAACCTCAAAATCACTATTTAAGACTAATAATAATCAAAACCTAGCATCACTCTCTTATTTCTCTTCTTTTTTCTCTCAACCACCAAAACCTCTCTTCTCTCTTTTCCCATTCACGGTTTTGGCTTCTTCAATGCAAGCCAATCCTTCTTCTTCTCCTTTTTACCCTTAATGATTGTACAATGTCCATTTTTCCCTTCCTTTAAAACCTTAAGGTTTCTAAACATATGTGACTTGCCAAATTTGCCCTTACACACTCTTACAACTTAATACTTCAATTCCCTTAACTCGTGTCATATCATCTTACGCACGTTAACATGCTAATTAATCCCGAAAACCTCAACATTGATTTGAAACATGCCTAATAATAATAATGAAAATTCGGGGGCTAATACATGAAATGAAACCAATCAGGATAGTAGGCCAATTCATATTATGATTGGTTGAACCAACCAATCCGATCTCCTTTTTAAAACCTTGGTAGATTATATCCCACTCCTTGAGAAGATAAAACTTATAGTGAATATCTAACAAAATAGAAGACTATCTTATGTGGCAAGAATCACTCTTATTATTTCGATATTGAATAGATTGCATATACATTGGACAACACACATTGCCTTACTAAGGGGTTTGATAAGATGATCAAAGCTTTCCTTTGGTCTGGACACACAGAATCAGTCAATGCAGCCAAGGTAAAATGGTGTGAGGTCACAACCCTTTAGAAACAAAGGGGACTATTGCAAGGTAAAATGGTGTGAGGTCACAACCCCTCTAAAACAACGGGGACTAAGTATAACAACGATTTTGATCATACTGAAAATGTTAATAAGCAAGAAAATTAAGCAAATTATTACAGAAAAAGAAAGCCTTTGGACTAAATGGATGTATACATTTCACCTTTGCGATAAAAAGTTTTGGCTGATTGAACATTCCAATAAGTTCTCTTGGATGTTTAATGAACTACTGAAGTTGAGACAATCTATATGCCCCTTCATTAAACATTAGGTAAGAGATGGAGAAAATATGCAGGTATGGTTTGACAATTGGCTTGAGGTCAACCCTCTTATAAACAATCCAGGCTTTGAGCACCTTTAGCATAGAATCCCATTTAGCACTAGAGTTATGGTTTTGATTCTTTATGGGGAATGGTATTTAAACTTCCAAGGTTACTCTACATTAGTTGAACACATTCCAAAATTGGGAGACAACAGAGCTAAAGATGAAATCCTATGGACTCCCCACTCTCGAGAAATATTTACAAATGCTTCATGCCATGAAATTTTCAAAATTGAGTCAATCCTGGTATCATGGTACAATCTCTTGTGGAAATAGTCCCTTAATCTTAAATGTTCAGTTATCACTTGGTTAGCAAGAATAAATTGAGGATAAAATGTCGTCGGTTCTCACCTACAGATAAAGCCTTTCTCCTTTGTTTTGTTGCGGATGAGGATAGGAATCATTTGTTTTTTGTTTGTGACTACTCCTAAGCCATATAGAACACGATCTTGTACATGGTGGAAACAACATACTATACCTATAAGTGGGAGTAAACACTGAGTTGGGTAAATCAACCAATGTCATGACAATGCTATACTCCCCAAAGTAGCATTCACCACTACCATATACATGCTATGGAAGGAAAGAAATAATAGACTTCACAACCAAATTGAAGAAGACAAGCACAAGCTAGCGGATAAAATCCTCAACTAGATCTGAGCTGTCCTAATTGCCAAACGAGTTGATCTTTAACTATCTCCCCGCATGAAGGCCAAATGGTACTTATGATTGGTTGTAGCTTAAATAGGCCTGATGTTTGTAAGCTATTCTTTTTGCACTCCTAGGGAAAACTGATGTTGTGTGAGTTAGATTAGAGCTCTCAATTTTTTGTTATGAAATCATTATAATGTTGTAATCTTGTCAAATTTTGTTAAGATACAAATTATGAGAATATTTTATAGTACACAATCTTACCTCTAATTAGTAGAGAGCCTATTTCCAATAGGCTCATAATTTTTTTTGAAAATGATGGAAAAATAATAAAGAAATACCTAAAGAAATAATTACATAAATAAATAAATAAAGTAAAAAATTGAAAACTAAAAACAAAGTTCAAAATAAAGAAATTCAAAACAAAAATAAATATAAAAGTAAGTAACTAAGTAAACGTACCAAAAAATGGGTAAATAAAACAAACATAAAATGGAATAGAAGAAAAAATATGAAATAAATAAATAAAATAACTAAAGAAAAATACTACAAACAAAAGTATTTAGGATAAATACAACACAAAAGAAACTGAAAAAAAGAAAGAAAAAGTTAGAAAGGGCTATAAAAAGAGAATGACCTGTTTATGAAAAGAAAAGGACATCTCTATGTAAGATCTTCTATTCACATCTTAGTTCGCTAAAGTTTCCTATTAAGGGGCAAGTTCTTGGTGAGCTCTAATAGGGTCATACCATACCTATTCACCTCCCCTCAATTCTTCTTGAATCTATATGTTCGAACTATCTAAGTCTTATCTCCTTTAACTTACCATCAATGTTAGGCAACCCGACTTGTCTCATCTCACTATATTCATGATCTTATAAAAATTTTACTAATTATGTAAACTATAATTATGATATATTAATATTGATTTATGTCTTAATATATAAAATTACATTAAATTTAAAGAAAAATACTTAATCATTTATTGAGTACAAACAACTCTAAACTTGTTGTAAAATAGAAACAAACTTTCTTAAAAATCCATAATAAAAAGTAAATCAAGTAAATAAACATAAAATTCATAATTATAAAAAGATTTAAATAATAAAATATTTATTTAAAAATTGATTATTATAGAATTCTTCAATATAATCGTCATTTAAAGAAGAAGAATCATTAATTTTTTTACTATAGGAAACAATTAAATAAAATATAAATAATTGTTTGGATAGCTTTGTATTTTCTATTTTATTTACAAATAATTACAAGAATAAGAAATTATTAAGTGACACCTATAAGCAAACATAAATTTATGATATTTATAAATATATAATTTGATCGAGTTATTTTTGGTTTTTATAACCCAAATCCTACCCATAATTTTTTAAAACTTAATTTTAACATTAAAGCGCATTAATTTCACTCTCTAAAATTAAAAATTAAAATATTAAAATAAAAAATAAAAACTAAATTAAGAAACTTATTTGATTGAAACATCTAATCAAAATCAAAATAAAATTTTGATTTCAACTTTTAATTATATTTTTCATATAAAATGTATATTTTAATTTATTTATTTCAAAATATTTCAAATAATTTTATACTTAAAATTAGTTAACTATTTGTTTTTGTTTCAAATTAAATATATAGGCTTGACTGTTAAATATATTAACAACTTTAAATACTATACCTAACAAAGATATTTAGGCATCAACCTTACATAATAAAACTTCAACTTAGAAATAAAAATTAAATTAACTTATTATAATAAGATAATCAAAGATGCTTATTATCTAAAAATGGTTCAGAGTTCAATAATATCATAATATAAAATATTTATATCCACTAAGTGAAGTTTCTATTAACATAAATTTTTTTATATTTGTTTATTAATTGATATATTACTTACGAATAGAACTAATAAGATTCGATATCAATGTAATGAGATCATATCTAATATAAGAAATTATACACAAAAGCACTAAAAAAAGGATATGAATTGCCATGCTCCAAAAAAAGAAAGAAATAAAGAATGATAAGATTATAGGGTTGATCATCACTAGCAAGCTTTATAAGATTGATAGTTAATAGAGAAGCTAGTATAGGAGTTTTTTTTTTGGAAATTGAAAAGTGTATATTACTATAGCTGAAAGTATTACCTATATTACAATGAGTTCATAGTGATTAGATTCTTCTACATATTACAAAAAATATATTTAAACAAGTAGTTAAGAAGAGTAGCCAAATGAGCCAGGATAAATTAGAAATGCCGTCGCTGTTGCATATCAGACGATGGAGTGAGCTGTAGTTGCCTGGCCAAGATGTGCTCTCGTATCAAGTTTACAATCTGGTTGGCAAGTAGGTATTTTTCTGCCTTCTTGTTTGTGAAACATCAATTATTTCACTCCTTCCAAATTGTGTTGATGATCAGTGTGAAAGCAACTTTATAGAGGGATGCATTTGTTTTCCCAGACTTCGAGTTGCATACAATCCATTGCAAAGCATGTTCCTAAGTGTATCGTTAATTACCTACAAGTGACATGTGAAGTATTTCGCTCCAAATCACTTTGATATAGTTGTAGACGAAGAAAAGATGATCTCTATCCTCTAATACTTCATTTACATAGAACGCATGTTGTATTACCTACAATTCCATGCCAATGTCTTAAGGTTTGAAGACGATTCTTAATTGCTAACCAGGTGATGAACGAGGCTTTTGAGCTAATGGTGTTTCTCCAAAGTAAATCAGACTATGGGATAGATGTGTGAATGTTGTGAAATAGTTGGAAGCATGATTGGTTGGTGAAGATATGATTATAGTTCAACATCCATAAAATTGAGTCCTCGTTATGCACTGACATCAATAGGGGAAGATGTGGCAATAAGGTGGAAAAGCCACAAAACTCACCCTACCACTCTCCATTTCTGATCAGAGAGGAGATCTTAAGGTGTGTTGGTAATAGGTTTTTAATTATTGAAGGAGAGGGTATTGTATGATTGGACTGATATCCAACTAACTGTCAAACCATAACCAGATTCTTTCACCATTTCCAATTTGATGCTTTATGAAGGGATATAAGAGCTCCCTCATCTTCATAAGTTGTTTAAAAATAGGAGTGCCAACTGAGGTGAAATCAGCTTGCCAAAAATTCAAGTTCTTGAAATATTATTGATGTAACCATTTTATCCATAAAGCCTTCCTATCCGTGTATAGCCTCCATAATCTCTAGCTCATTAGAACTCTTTGCATATTAGTTATTGAGATAATCCTAAATCCCCCTTTTTTTGGGTATGGTGACTTCACTCTGCTGTATTTTTTCCTTCTTTGAGTACCTAATTGTCTGGACCATAGAAACATTTTCATGATTCGATTCATCTCCTTGGTAACTCTTCTCAGTATTGCAACATTCTCCAGCCAGTGAAAATGAAGGTGAAGGTTTGAGAGTACCAAAGTGATTAAAGTGACTCTATCTGAACATGATGAGTGCTGGTTTTGTCAAGCCATCACAAGGGCTTTAAGAGAGTCAATAAGTGGGGAACAATCTTGAAACTTAAGTTTGTGCACTAATATAAGGACACCAAGATAGCTAAATGTTGTTGAAATATTTTGAAGGCCTGTTAGCTGCATAATTTCATCCACAATCTATACATTAGCTTATACAAAGATGTTGCTCTTAGTTATATTGTGTCGTAGCCTAGAACCTTGGGATAACAGGCAAGAGTGTTTATCATAAGCCGAATAGAGTGAATATATGCATCACATAGCATAATCAAATCATCACCATATATTAGATGTGTGATGTTTACCTCCTTACAATTATAATGGAACTTGAAGCCCCTATTATATGAAATAAGTCTGCATAATAATTTAGAGAAGCCCTCGATTATTAGTGTGAAGAGATATGGAGACAAAGGGTCTCTTTTTTATATGCCTCTACCAATTTTAAAGGGTTTAGAAGGTTGTCCATTAACTAATACACTTAGGGTTGGAGTATGAATATAGATCATAATCCAGTTAATAAATTGTTGCGGAAGTTGTAATGACTCTAGAAAATCTTGATGAACTTTTAGCTGATTGTATGAAAGGCCTTGAAAAAATCTATCTTAATACAACAACTGTTAATTTTTTCCCAGATTGATAATCCTTAAACAACTATTGAATCAACAAAATGTTATCACTTTAAGCAACTAGTAGCTTCGTTATAACCTTATAAACGATATTACAACAAGAAATAGGTCGGAAGTCAAGCACGATATGAGGCTAACTTTTTTTTATAACATGGAAAACATATCTATGATTTATTTCCTAGAGAAGCTTGGATGATTCAAAAAACTCAAGGACAAATTGAATAGAAACCTCACCAGTGATAGTCCATGTTTTCTATAAGAATAATGCATTAAACCCATCTGGACTAGTTGATTTTGAGGGGTGAAGGTTGAATAGGATTATGAGTATATCATTTACAGAGAAAGGGGTGATCAATAGCTCCTTGATAGTATGGTCATCAATATTCATTTCAAACAAACGAAGGGCATTGATACTAGGAGAAACAACATAGTCAATACCCATAAGGTTTATGAAGTGGTCTGGAGCTAACAAAGTAATTGGTGTTGTTCAATGTTTTCCTAACCATTAACATCATATAGTGTGGAGATTTTATTTGTGTTACGTCAAGCTAACATCGATGAGCGAAAGTACTTTGTGTTTGCATCTCCATCATGCAACAAATTTAGGCATGCCTTTTGCTTGAGAATCGATATGTAGAAAGTAAAAGCATCAAGATAGTCTCGAAGACATTACTTCTCTACTTGTCTATATGAATCAATGTATGGATATTCATGACAGTTCTATTGTGTGAGCAGTAACTTATCCTTGAGAGTTTGAATAGTGTTATTTCTGCTTGCTAGAAAATTTTTAAGGGCACCCTGCAAACGCTCTAACCTAATGAGCTCATTCCAATAGTGAGAAACGCGAAATTCATCGTCCTGATCGATAATGGAAGACTCGGGGAAACCAAAAATTTCACATATGATTTCGATGTTTAACTCATAGTTTCGTCCCTATAACCTAAGCCACATTTCTTTAGAGTTACTAGGTTCGTAATATAGGAAAGTGAAGAATTCTAGAGTAAGCTCCTAGTAGACAAGATATTGGAAGTGTATGAACTTCGCCCACTGAATTCTTTACACTAGGTTCTCTACCTTATCCTACAGTTCTAGCCTATCAAATTTATCAAAATCGCGCTTTGCTGACTACTTACTGTGTGGCATATTGGTTTGCAATTGGGTAGAAGTTGGAGGAGACTGGAAGTTAGAATTTGGTTAGAGAGAAGTGAGAGTGTTTGGAGGGTTTTAACTTAGAGAGATAAAGTTAAAATGAAAGTGAGTGAAAAAGTGAAGTAAGGAATGAAAATATAGGTGAATGAAGGTTAAAATGGTAAAAAAACTAAAATTTAGGTGTTCCAGTTTTACCCTACAGCAAGCCACGATCATTTTCCACCAATTTCTGTTTTTTCTTCTTTCGTCCTTCTACACTTCCCGAAACCACTTGTTAACTCTTTATAGCTCTTTCACCTCTATTTTGCTTACTTCCTCGATCATCTAATTCGTGTCGAAGTCTTATGCCTTACCGAATTTATTTGGAAACGAAATATCCTAACTACGAAATTCAAACTATCTAAAAATCAAAGGAAATAATATCAAATTAACAATCCATGGGTTACCTCCCATGTAGTGCTTCTTTTAATGTTGATATCTCAAAACTCTTCTTGTGCTCATGGTGGTTCAATTAAATAGTGCAATGGTAGCACAATCATCGATCTTACCATTTGCACATGAGCTACCATGCCTTAGGTTCCACCTTCCTTTTGCTTCACCTTCCTTAGCTTTCTCCTCCGCGATGGTTTCTTTCTAAACTCTTTCCCAGGGTCCTTAATATCTTCCTATAGTTTTCAACGTTCGATTTCATTGATGTTAGTTGGAGGTAAGGGAAAACTATTATCTTTCTTTGACACACAAAAGGTTATTTGGTTCTCTCTTATCCTCAACCATGTTTAATTCAACCTCCTTAGAATTCCTAATCGCTTACTTGAAATTGACTTTCATTGAGCTAGAATAGGGTACGAAAATTCAGGCTGGGTTCCTCGATTAGCTAGATTACGAGCTCACTTAGAAGGAATTCCATAATTACTTGTCCTTCTTCCTTATCTCCATCTTCTTTTGCATGTTTAAGTTTCTTTTCTTGGGTTTGAGTAATAGCCCATGATCTGTTCCTTTGGGTTAGACTCAGTATTGCTTAGAAGGGTTCTTACATTCCAAGTAGAAATTGCCTCCACTAGTTGACCTACTTCAACCTCATCCTCCATACATCTAATTTTATCTAAAATCATAGCTAACTTGGATTCCATTGAGCTTGGCTAATCTTGTTAGAATTATAGTTCTCCTTGAGGTCTAAACTATCCTCCATCATTTTTCGTCCGTGAGAAGTTAGGGTGATTCTTTCACTCAGGGTTGTATATGTTAGAGTAGGGATTGCTTTCCCCTCCTCGTCTATATTGAGCTCCTATATAATTCACTTGCTCTGGATCACTTTCCTTTATCAAGAAACAGTCCACCATATCATAGTCCATTTATCTATAGAGTTCATACTTAAGTTGCATGGCTTTTACCGAAACTGAGAACAAAGCCTTCATGCTGTTGAGCTATCGAGTTAGGTTGTCAATTTTTGCTTGCATCTCAGTCATTTGATTAACAACTACAATTCCTTTTTGTTCTCAGAAAGTAGTAGTTTGTCTACTCCACTCGTTCACCCATAGGTAGCTATTACTTGCCATCTCCTCTATCAACTCTTCTGCTTCATCAACTATCTTTCTCATCATTGATCCTCCTGAAGCTGTGTCAATTGTGCCTCTTGTATGTGGGGATACTCCATTACAAAATGTTTACAACAAGAATTCCTTGGGTAGGTTATGATGAGGGCATTTTCATTGCAAATCTTTGTATCTTTCCCACGCTTTATAGATTGATTCCCCATCACTTTGCTAGAAATTGGTAATCTCCTTAATAATCTTCGTGGTCTTAGTAAAGGAAAATACTTATCTAAAAGGGCACGAACTAGTTAATCCCAAGTGGTGACATTAGCTAGGTTGAGAGAATGATGCCAAGTCTTTGCTCTATCTCTAAGGGTAAAAGGAAAGAATCTAATTCTTGTCGCATCTTCCAACATCTAATGGTACCGAAAGGTATCATAGATTTCAAGGAAGTTCACTATATATGCGTTGGGATCTTCATTCATTAGTTCATATAATTGCATGTTCTGTTGAAGTATATTTAGGAGGGTTGGTTTAATTTCAAAAGATGCTACTTGTACGGGTGGCCTAGCTACTCCTTGGTTAGTCGCATTGAACCTCGATCTGATGAAGTCCATAAGGATTCGTTATTGACCTTTTTAGTTTGCTCCATGGTTTAAATCTTGCTGAAATTCCTCCGCCATTGTTGCTTTCACGCTTTCCTCTTCTTCTTTAAGTCGAGCTTTCCTAATGGATTGTTCTAATCGAGTGATGTATAACTCTAAGGTTTCAGCTGCACGACTCGATCTTCTTGTGACTTTTGTGTTCATATAAGAGCACGATTTCAAAAATAGAAAGAAAGAAAGAACATAAAACAAAAGCTAACTAAACTCCTTAAATTAAAGAATCAAACTAACACCTCCCCAGCAACAATGCTAAAAACTTAATCGAGTGTTTGATGTGTGTAAGTTTTAATAAATACCCTCGATAATCCGCAAGCGCAAGGTTAGTTTGTGTAGTACCTAAGGTGTTGATCCTATAAGGAGAGATAATCTAATCCTAAAATCTAAGGCCAAAATAAATCGCAAAAATTTAAAATATAACGAAACTAAAATGATAATTCAATTCATTCAATCAAAACAATTCAAGAATCAATCACGAAAATATTAATAATTCAGCAATTACAACACACACCCAAAAATCAACCTAAGAGAATTACCAATTGAGAGAAAGGGATTTTTACCATTCCTTAAACCTAATTGATTATGAATTACTAGATTATTGGTTCTAGATCATCCTAGGGCTGATTACTCTCTCTCGAGTTATGACCATTAACCCAAAATCAGATTATGAAAATTGCAATTTCTCGATTAACAATCTATCCAAAACCTTAACTAGATCTGAAGTTGTCCAATAAACTATCGGGAACCTATGCAAGATCTCTCTTCGCATAATTACAGATTTGATTTAATTCTTATTTTATTAAATCACCGTTAGCCCAATTTAATTATTTTTCATTTGATTTGCCCTCTCAGTTTATTATCGACTTATGCACCTCTAGAATTAAACCACAACAAATCCAATAACACATAAGCAATCAAATTTAATTAATTCAAAGAAAAATATCCGAATGTGAGTTTAGAACATCTCAACATTCAAAATCCTATCATCAAACTGTTATTCCCAATTCTATACAATAATAAAAATGAAAAATACGCAAGAAATATGATCTGAACAGATGATGAGAGGCAACAATGTCGGGAAACTCCTTATCCGAGAAGTATGTCAAGTCAGCTTCTTCTCCACTTCTCTCTTCCTTCTTCTCTTACTCAATCTCTCGATGAATTCTCTATAGATTTCTTCAAGGTGGTTGATGTCAAAAGCTTTTTTTCCCCTCTTTGTCTTCTTATTTACATATCTTTTAAGCTTTGAGTAGCTATAGGATCTTTTCAAGGTCCAAAAGGTTCAAAAAAATCCCTCGAAACTTGACGTTTTTGAGCATCTGTCCATCTGTCTGAAGCAGGCCACGAATTTGGGCCACATCCGAGCCTACTGTCACGATCGTGGCATCCAGGTCACGATCGTGGACCATGTATTGGGCTTCTCTCATGATCGTGGCATATGGGCCATGATCGTGGGAACTCCAGTACTTTTGACACGATCGTGGGCCGTTGTTTCAGCCCGAATGTCTTTGAAACTTCTCCATTCTTTGATGTTGACCATAAAACACTAATAAACACATCAAGGTACCTTTAAAACATAATATTTAAGCTCAAAGACTTGTACTAACCCATAAAAACACTTAAACACAAATAATTAACAAACTAACACAATTCTAACCTAAACACATACTAAACAGTTGAATTAATAATTAAATACATATCAGTAGAAGCCCTAAAATATGATGCAATTTACACTTATCAGTAGATTACCCTATTACTTATTTGACCAAGTGAGCAGTCTACTAGTGCCTTTAAGATCAACCAAATCAACATTTAATAGAAAATTAGACTCTTTGGTATGATGATGTGAATATTACCTGTCACCCTCAATTTCTGACAAATTCAAAGAGTAATTAAAATCACCATTCACAACCCAAGGGAAGGTAATATTTAGTTGTTGGTTTTGCAAATCCAACCAAAGTTTTTTGCGCTGAAATCCAAAATTAAAGGCATACACTAGTGTAACTACAAATTTGGAGTTAGTGATAGGATTGAATTATCTTATATTTTCTTTTTTTATTTATAAGCGATTTCAATCCTATTTTCAAGATAAAAAACTTAATTTGTGTTCAATTTGTGTTGACTACTAGGTTGGATATGTTGATATATATTTGAGACCAAACAGACAAGATTTTCTAAAGCAAATTGGAGCACAACTTTTAACAAGGAAAAGGCACAAAATTTTTTAAAAAAAGAAAAAATATTAAAGCTTCGGTGGTCTGTGCGCTGCGTTTAAATAGCATCCCAACAAGAGAGGATGTGGTTTTAATGAGTGTGACGCTTATTCGTCACATCAACAGCTACAGTGCGGCACAAACAATAGGGAGAGGCGCAGTAGCAGGTGTGAGGGGAGAGTGGAGTTTGGTGCAGCTTGGCTAGAGAAGGCTGGAGCTTGTAGCATGAAAACTGGCAGCAGAGAGCAGGCGTGGAGAGCTGGTGCATGGATGAACAGCAGTGGACTAAAAGCTCCTAAAATCTTAATTGACCCGTCATGCTACAGTAGACGTAGGGAGCTGCAGAAGCTTGGGAAGCATATGGAGATGACCTATGGTTGGAGTGTGAAAATGAAGATGGAAGGCTAGTTTCTCGACATCGGTTCAACAAGAATATCGATGCCAAGTCAAGGTTAAGCTATTTCTGTCATTTTAAAGTAGTAATTTCTTTTCGGATTGTCATGTTGCTGGTGTTAACTTGGTTGGTTTTGGGATGAATGATCTTAATATGTTATTTTGATTGTTTTATTTCGAACCTATTGCTAAAACATTGATTGTAATTCGTAATCATTATTTTTGATGTTTATGAGTAACACCAAATGATCGTTAATCGTTAGGAACAACATAACTTGGGTTAGATTACCCGAACGTGCGAGGTTATTGCCTATATTGATCATTTTCCAATTCATAATGCGACTGCCAAATTGAATCTAGAGGTCGTATCCTAGGCTATTCAGTAGTTAGGTTTAATTAATGATCGTATCTTGATTAAATACAACCTAAGGGAAGACTGAGATTTGTAGAGTGTTCTATTAGTCTCAGGTCAATAGTCCAAAAAGAATTGTAAAGACGTTAGAATGAAGGAATATGCTTGACTGTGTTTAGGCCGAGATTGACCCTGAGAACCGAACCTTACTTTTACTTAACACTTTTCTCATTTTCGATTATTTGTTTTAATTTGTTTTCGATAGTTTACTTTTACTTTAATTTCTAAATTGTTTGAAATCCAAAAACCCCCCATATACTTTCCCTACATCAATTAATTTCATTACGGAAATTAACCGAATATTCCCTGTGGATTCTACCCTGACTTACCATAACTACAGATTTTAGTGTGTAGAGTTAGGTAAATTTTGCAGTGCACTCGTTACACGCTGTCAAATTTTGGCTCCGTTGCCGAGGAGTGTGGTAGCCTAATTTTTGAATTTGATTTTAATTGTGTTTTGTGAATAAGTTTGTTTATAATCCTGCTTTTTGTTACTTGTTAATTTTTAATTGTCCATTGGTGTTGGTGCATGGTAGTGACCAAATCTCCTCATACAGAAATTGAGTAACTTGATCCGGAGATCGAGAGAACATTGCAGAGATTGCGTAGGGAAGGAAGGTCAACTTTGCTAGACGAATTGGAATCAGAATCCGAAGACACGTTGATAAATCCGAGAACTCTAAGAGAGTTGGCTACACCTGATTTAACTCATAGACCATTATACATAACGTTTCTTAATTTCGCTGAACATGTTACCTTTGAGTTAAAATCTAGATTAATTCATTTATTGCCTAACTTTCATGGCCTTGTAGGTGAGGATGCACATAAGCATCTTAAGGAAGTCAATGTGGTGTGATTGAGCATAAAGCCTCACAGGGTGACGAACTAGCAGATCATCTTAAAGGCCTTCCCGTTCTCACTCAAAGATGCAACAAAGGATTGGTTATTTGATTTACCAGCTGGAAGTGTGAATACTTGGTTGGAGATGAAGAGAATATTCTTGGAAAAATATTTTTCGGCCTCAAAGACTGCATGTATTCGAAAGGAGATATGTGGTATTAAGCAACACAATAGGGAATCTCTTTACGAATACTGGGAGCGATTTAAGAAGCTATGTGCCAGTTGCCCACATCAAAACATATCAGAGCAACTTCTTATCTAATATTTTTATAAAGGATTGCTGTCAATGGAGAGGAGTTTGGTGGATACGGCGAGTGGTGGGGCATTTTGCGAGAAGACTCCCATTGAAGCCAGGATATTATTTGAGCGGATGGCCGCTAATACCCAACAATTCGGCACTCACAATGATGTTCGACAAGTAAATGAGGTAAGCACTTCATCCATTGAACATCGGTTAGATGAACTAACATCTTTTGTGAGACAGATTGCAATTGGACAAGCACATGTGAAAGTGTGTGGGATATGTTCAAACACGAGTCATCTAACTGACGAGTGCCTAACTTTGCAAGAGGGGAGTATAGAGTACGTAAATGTTGCAGAAGGGAACCTCCCGAACCAATTCAACCCATACTCGTAGACGTATAACCCAGGTTGGAGGGATTACCCCAACTTGAGTTATGGAGGGAATCGACAGCAAAATTACTTCCAGAATCGGTGACAAAGGGCACTAGGATTTCAACCAATGCAACAAGGAGCACAAGGAGCTTCTTCTTCCAGTTCAGGTGCATCTTTAGAAGAAATTGTTAAGAATTTTGCTACTAAAAATTTTCAATTTCAATAAGATATACAACAATAGTTGCAACAATTTTGAAAGGAAACAAAAGCAAGCTAACAGAACATGGAATACCAAATGGGTCAGATGGCAGTAAGGCTCAATCACCTAGAATTGCAAGGTGGAGGAAAATTTCAATCACAACCTGAGGTGAACCCGAAGAATGTCAGTGCCATAACCTTAAGGGGCGAAAAGGAGATTGAAGGTCCTAAAAGAACCCATCAAAGATTGCTATCGAGGAAGAGATTGAGAAGGAATTGGAAGAGGAAGAAAATTTGTCTTCGAGTACGAAGGTAAATGTCAAAGTCCCAATATTACTAAAACTAACCCTCCAACTTTTCCGAGCAGATTGGCAAGGCCAAATAAGGAGGACAAGGACAAAGAGATATTGGAGACTTTCTGAATGGTAGAAGTCAACATACCTTTGTTCGAAGCAATCAAACAAGTGCCAAGGTATGCCAAATTCCTCAAAAAACTATGTACACATAAGAGGAAACTGAGGGGTGATGAGAAAGTGATGATGGGTGAGAATGTGTCGGCAGTATTCAGAAAGAAGATGCCTCCAAAATGCCAGGATCCAGGTATGTTCACCATTCCTTGCAAAATTGGTAATACTGTGATCAACAAAGCTATGTTGGATTTGAGTGCTTCTATTAATGTGATGCCTTATTTGATTTATGCTTCTTTGAATTTGGGCCCTTTGAAAAAAAATGAGTGTAATCATACAACTAGCTGACCGCACTAATGCTTATCCTAATGGTGTAGTTGAGGATGTTTTAGTGCAGGTAAACGAGTTAGTGTTTCCCGCAGATTTTTATGTTGTGGATATGAATGATGACACCTCATGTAATACGATACCTATCTTGTTAGGGAGACTATTTCTTAATACGACTCAAACTAAGATAGATGTTCTTAAGGGCACCCTCACAATGGAATTTAATGGGTAAGTAATTCATTTCAATATCTTTGATGGTAGGAAACATCCTCCTAATGATCATTGTGTTTTTTTTCTTCTGTTCATGTGATTGATCCTTTGGTGCAAGAAATGTTTAAATTAAGTTGTATGGATCATTTAGAAATAGTTTTAACCGAGAAAATGGAAGTAGAAGCCAACATTGATGCTGAGATGGGAGACGAGCTTGTGGAAATTGCAGTTGCCTTGGACTCATTGGAAAGCTCTCCAAAAAGGTATAATTTGGCTTCTATACAACTACCTGAAGCTCACCAGAAGTTGTTACCTTCTGATGTGCAGGCACTAAAATTAGAATTGAAGCCACTCCCTGCACATCTAAAGTATGCTTATTTGGGAGATAAATAGACTCTCCCAGTTATCATCTCGGCGAAGTTGACTTCAAATCAAGAGGAGAGGCTGGTTCAAATGCTGAGGGAGCATAAGAAGGCCATCGGGTGGACTATCATATATATCCAAGGGATAAGCCCTTCCATATGTATTCACCGCATTTTGTTGGAGGATGATGAAAAATCTACAAGGCAAGCTCAGCATAGGCTGAATCCTCCAACGATGGAAGTTGTGAAGAAGGAGGTATTGGAACTTCTCCATGCTGGGGTTATTTACCCGATTTCTGATAGTAAGTGGGTAAGTCCTGTCCAGGTGGTTCCAAAGAAGTTTGGAATCACCGTTGTGACAAACGAGGAAGGTGAGTTGATTCCCACCCGAGTGCAAACCGGGTGGCGAGTATGTATTGATTATAGAAAGTTAAATTTTGCTACTCGTAAAGACCACTTTCCCCTTCCTTTTATTAATCAGACACTTGAGAGATTGGCTAGTAATGACTATTATTGCTTTTTAGATGGCTTTTTAGGCTATCTTCAGATCCCAATCGCACCAGAAGATCAGGAGAAGACACATTTACATGCCCATTCGGTACGTTTGCTTACCGGAGGATTTCATTCATATTGTGTAAACCTGCCACGTTCTAAAGGTGTATGGTAAGCTTTTTTTTTTGAAGTATGTTGAGAAAATTATTGAGGTATTCATCGAAGATTTTAGTGTGTATGGATCTTCTTTTTATGAATGTCTTGAGAATCTTTCCATTATCTTGGAACGATGTATAGAAACTAACCTTGTGTTGAACTGGGAAAAATGTCATTTTATGGTGGACCAAGGTATAGTTCTAGGTCATGTGATATCTGCTAAGGGTATTAAAGTAGACAAGTCCAAAGTTGATATCATTTCTTCTTTACCTTACTCCTCTATTGTGAGGGAAGTGCGTTCTTTTCTTAGGCATGTAGGTTTTTAAAGATTCATTAAGGACTTTTCAAAGATAGCCACACCACTATGTAAGCTTCTTCAATAAGATGTGTTGGATCTCGTTTCCGGAGCCCAACATCTGAAGTCATAAACCTTGAGCTTCTTTTCCTGAAGGGTCATTAGCCATCCTTCACAAGAGTGGTGCACCCACATCAGTCAATTAACAAAATCACAACTTGACTTTTAAAAAGAAATTGTAGCTCTAAATCTATAGTTTGATTTGAAACAAAAATCATCTCAATTAGAGCTTTATAACTCAAGATATACTTACAAATCTAAAGCGTGCACATACTCCAATTATGCTCTCCCAACCGACCCCTCACTTTCTCTAATGAAAAATTTCTCAAAACCAATCCAAAAGACACCAATTTTTATGGAGAGGTAGAGACATGTGTTAGGAATCTATTGGTCCAAGAATCACTTCATTTGGAGGTCAGATGAGGAAGTTATGCCCCAAAGAATAAAACATGTTTATGCCCTCAATCAATTTGTAACTATCTTTGCACGATTGCCATAACTTTCAATATATATGTCGGATTGAGTTCATTTTAGGACCATTTGAAAGAGGACGTCTAGATCTACAACTTTCATTAAGATCATAAAATGAGATTCGGCTTCTAAAAGGGTAAAAAATCGAGATTTTCTGAAGCTGTCCAGTGGATGTCCGTTTAACGGACATAACAGACATACATCGGGTTTAAGAGCCCATTTGGCCTGAGAAGGTCCATTTAACGGACATTGACTGGACTTGGGGTGTTTTTACACCCGAGAAGGTCCGTTAAACGGACCTAATGTCCGTCTAACAGACATGGGGGTTCCCCAAACCCCTCCAATGCTTCCTACCTCAAATCTAACATCATATACACTTAATATCTCCCTAAATTCAACTCTTCTAGGGCTAAATCACTTCATAACAACTCAAACACCAAATTCATCTCACAAAATTCTCAAATCTCAACTCATTTGGTTCATCAACACCATAATTTCCTATCATTCACCAAAGTTATCACATACACAACTCCTATTCAGCATCCTAACTTGTAACACTCATATCTTTCCATTACGATGTCCAAAAATTACAAACTTCATATCATTGGAAAGCTAGAAAGATCTTCTACAACTTCAAGAAGACATTTTTCATCAATTCTACCTAGATAATTCTAGAATTTCCCTTGCATTCAGAACACAATCCTACCCTTATGAAAATTTGAAACATAGCAATGTAAAGATTTGAAAAGCCATAAACAACCATAATGCATATGTATTTCATTCGCATCAAAAGAAAAGAGTTTACAACACTTTAGTGGGCATTTCAAGCCACTTACATCATAGTCCAAAATACAACTTAACAAAAGAAACAATTTCTAAAAATGCGACTAAAGCATTGTTTTACAAATTCTAACTTCAAAAGATCAAAGAACAAAAGTGCAAATTGGAGTAATGCCTTGACGCTCAACTCGATCGCTCGACATCTTGCTCATCGCCTATGGATGGGAAGGTGTGGGTGTGAGCTTAACGCTCGCGGGTAACACTTTTATAATTGGTAATAAGCAAAAACCATTGAAACATTCATGATCATAGCAATTTTCACAAAAATCCATAAAACATATATTTCTCAATTTTGTCAAACCAAATCACAATTCTCATAAGTCAAGCATTCCTCAAACTTGTCAACACATGTAAACATATAAGCACACCACAAATGGTTTAGGAAAGTCCATAAACATGACGAACGACATAATTCCACATAATGGTCTTGTGTCGTCGTAAACTTGAGGGAGTCCATAAAGGAGCTCCGTACCACTAGCGAGCAGGTAGGAGAAGCCTTGACTTGGTCAACGTGCGCGTGACAATTCTTGGATGGACTACACCAAACCCACATAACATGTAATTCATGAACTGAAAATATTTTGCCCAAATGGCACATTTTTTAAAGCTTGTTTTTCATGAACATGACTTGTTTCACATGCATTCCCATCATCATTCCACAATTCAACAACCACATTCCTATACCAAGCATAAAAACCATTTTTCAACTCAATTAAAAGCAACAAATACAACAATTGCAAAGCAATTAGAATTTATTTCCAAAATTCACACACAACAACAACATAGGGCAAATTCTCAATCATTTATAGAACAATAAATGCTCATTTATAAGGTAGTTGGAGAAATCATTAATTTCATTGATTTGAAGAAAATTTATAGCTTATTAACTCAAGTATAAAATTGTAACCCACCTTAGTTTCCTTGCTTGAAAAATCTGGCTTAAATTGCCTATACTCTTGCTCCTCTTGCCTCCCTTGATTTTCTTGAATCTCCACCAACCAAAGGATTTCTTGGCTCTAATGGAAGCTTTAACCTTCCTCTCTCTTTTTCCTTCTTGAATAACTTCATAAATCACCCTTGAAGACTTAGAAAAATCAAAACCTAGCTTAACCCCTTTTTCCTTCTCTTCTTTTCTCCCACACGACACTTTCTCTCTCTTTTTCCCTCCAATTTTGTTTTCTCTTCTTCTTCTACGTAAGCCACTCTTTTCTTCTCTCTTTTATACCCTTAATGAATGCACAATGTTCATATTGCCCTGCCTTTAAAGCCTTAAGACTTTCCCACTTAAGTGATCTTCCTAAACTACCCCTCATGCATAATTTAACACTTTAACACTCTAATTCCCTTAACTCATGTCACCTAACCTCATTCACATTAACATGTCAGTTAATTCCAACATAAATTTATCTAGCAAGATCCTAAAATAATCTAATAATGCTTAATCAAATAATTAAAAAAAATTCAGGGGCCAACAAGATGTCTCCTTTGAGTTCGACTAGAGGTGCAAAGAAGCATTCAACAAACTTAAAGAGCTTTTGACATCGCCACCAGTGATTCAACCACCAGATTGGAACCTCCCATTCGAGATCATATGTGATGCGAGTGATTATGTGATGGGGGCGGTTATAGGGCAAAGAGTGGGAAAAGCTTTACATGCCCCCTTTTACTATGCTTCAAAGACTTTAAATCTAGCTCAATTGAATTATTCCACTACTGAAAAAGAATTATTATCTGTGGTTTTTGCTTTGGAAAAATTTCGATCGTATTTGCTTGGTGCTAAAGTGATTGTTTATTTTGACTATGTAGCTTTACGATACTTGCTCATAAAGAAAGAAGCAAAATCGAGGCTGATTAGATGGACCCTCTTCCTGCAAGAATTTGACTTAGAGTTTAGAGACAAGAAGGGGGCAGAAAATGTGGTGGTGGACCATCTCAGTCGTTATTTTTAGATGATATCCCTCTATGAGAAAGCTTTCCAGATGAGCAATTATTTTCTGCCGATGCGACACCACCATGGTATGCAGACATTGTCAATTTTTTAGTAACTAATGAATTACTTGTTGGTTTGTCAAAGGCTCAGAGGGATAAGCTACGAAGTGAAGCAAAGTACTATATATGGGATGACCCATATCGTTGGAGGCACTGTGCAGATCAAGTTATCAGGAGGTGTGTACCGAAAAATGAATCATTAGTAATTTTAGCCTTTTTCCATTCGTACGCTTGCGGAGGACATTTTGGGGTAAAACAAACAGCTCAGAAAGTTCTAGAGAGCGGCTTCTACTAACCAACATTGTTTAAATATGTATATACCTTCTGCAAATCCTGTGATAGATGCTAACGGTTAGGTAACCTGTCCCGTAAGGATCAATTGCCACAAACCCCTTTGCTTTTCTATGAAAATTTTGACATTTGGGGCATTGATTTTATGGGACCTTTCCCTCCATCTTTTGGCTTTACTTATATATTGTTTGCGTTTGATTATGTTTCTAAATGGGTGGAAGCAAAAGTCACTAGGACTAACGATGCCAAGGTTGTTGCAGATTTTGTTAAGGCTAACATTCTTTTCAGGTTCGAGATACCGAAAGCCATTGTTAGCAACAGAGAAACCCATTTCTGCAACACGGTGATGGAAGCAATGTTTAAAAAATATCGCATCATGCATAAAATTTCTACTACTTACCATCCTCAAACCAACGGGCAAGCTAAAGTCTCAAATCGAGAAATCAAGTTAATCCTGGAGAAAACCGTACAACCCAATAGGAAGGATTGGAGTATAAGATTGGAAGATGCATTGTGGGCCTACCAGACGGCTTACAAACCACCAATTGGAATGTCACCGTATAGGCTAGTGTTTGGAAATCCATGTCATCTTCTAGTGGAATTACAACATACGGCATATTGGGCCATCAAAAGATGCAACATGCACTTGGATGATGCGGGAGTGCATGGGAAGTTGTAGCTTCAAGAGTTGGAAGAGATGAGGAATGATTCATAACAACATTGCGGTGATATATAAAGAGAGGACGAAAGCTTTTCATGATAAGATGATTTCAAGGAAAAGCTTCTCGGTAGGCCAGAAAGTGTTACTATATCATTCCAAACTCAAACTGTTTCCTGGTAACTTGCATTCCTGTTGGGTTGGTCCATTTGTTATCACTCATGTCTTTCCTTTTGGTGCAATGGAGATACGGAGCCTCAAAACTGATAAGACATTTCGAGTGAATGGTCATCGCTTGAAGTCGTATTATGAGGGATTCCAAACAGAGGATTTGGAGGTGTTGATGTTAGAGGATGTGACTGGTGTCACTTAAAGCAGGCAATTGGAGGTCAAGCCAATGACGTTAAACAAAGGCGCTACTTGGGAGGCAACCTAAGGGAAGTTAATTTTGGTCTTTTACATTTTCGCATTTGTCATTTTTGTTAGCTACTCCATTTCTGGCATTTTATTTTACATTGAGGACAATGCAAGTTTTAAGTGTGGGGGTGGGGTACATTAGTTTTAATGCATGTTTTTGTTAATGCATGTTTTTGAGCTTAATGTGACTTCTTAGGCAGTTTTCAAAATCAACCGAACAAAATAAAAAATTTTCTTGTTTTCTATTGCTTTTAAGATTATGTAATTATAATTAGAGTATGAATTGATTAGCAAAATCCATAGTAAAATTTGGCACGTACTTTTAATCTTGTGGTTTGTTAATGTGCATTATCTTTAAAAGAATAGTGACTAGTGGTAGACAAAGCCAGTGAGATTTTGAGCCTTATTTAACTGACAAATCCATATCAGTCTCATTGCCCTTTGATAATATGTGACCATCATGACATTTACATCCCGATTTTGCGTTGAATTTCTATTCGAGACCACATATCACATGTATTAACATGGATATGATTAGGCATTCTTTGTTTTTCATAAACTACATTAGCCAAATAACCTATCCCATTGACATGATTTTTTCTTTAATAAACCCCTTTGAGCTTTAGCCTTTCTTTTTGTATAAACCACATTTTATGCTTTTAAACTTAACAAAATGTCCTACCCAAGTCATAAAGTTAATGGAACATTTGTGATTGTTGAGTTTGTGGATGGACAAATTCTAAGTGTGGGGGTGTACATATGTGAGGCTTGGTTATAATGCTGGGATGTTATTTTATGTCTTATCATTGAAATTCCCATGTTGATGTAGTTTATTTTAATTTTTTATAAATAAAAGGGGAAAGAAAAGAAAATGGAAAAGAGCGAAAGAAAAGAAAATAAGAATGAAAAAATTTTGTTTAAAATAAATGTATCAAGGAAGAATTGCATATGTGTTGAAAAGTTGTTTATGACTTACGCATCTTCCTAGAGTTGTAATGGATGTGTTATTTGAGTATGTTGAATAGGAGGTAGAGGTTGGTCTGGAAGGTTCACTCTTGTGATTTCATTGGCATCAATTATATGAGTGATTCCTTCGGATTGATAGATGCTTCATGTTATTTGTGAATGAGAGCTAAATGGGATTGTGAAATATAAATGTTGCATTCGTCATAGCTGATGGTACCCAGTTTTTGATGAGTGTTGCTTTGTTTCACGAGCTTACATTACAACCCTAAAAGTCCTTTGATTCGTGAATTTGCATGTGACTTTTAGTGGTGGAGAAATGAAATGATTTGTAAAGTTGTGGATTGTCATAATCATGAATGGTATTGAGTGTACCCGCGGATATATTTTATTTAAGCACATTTTTCGAGTCTACCATTAAATTGCTCAGCTTTTAAAGATCATGAATATTGATCTTGATAGATCATGAGTAAAAGCTTTGATTGTTGCATTTTTTCTTATGTTTTGAAAGTCATTCACCTTCACTTATCGTTATCTATTCTTAAGAAATGTGGAAAATGAGTTAAAGTTTTGGTTTGCAATTTTGATTTTGACGATTTGCCCGAGGACGATCAAAGGCTAAGTGTGGGGTATTTTGATCGAATTGAATATTCTTATATTTTCTTATGTATTTACATGTGATTTCAATACCATTTTCAAGATAAAATGCTTAATTTGTGTTCAATTTGTGTTGACTACTAGGTTGGATATGTTGATATATATTTGAAACCAAAAAGACAAGATTTTGTAAAGCTAATTGGAGCACAATTGATTAACAAGGGAAAGGCACAAAATTAAAAAACAAAAAGGAAAAGGAATAAAGCTTTCGTGGTCTGTGCGTTGCGTTTCACACAACAACGTAGTGTTACGCAGCGTGCGCTGCATGAAACGTAGTGTTAACGCAGCAACACTGAGTTTAAGCAGCGTCCCAACAGAAGAGGATGAGGTTTTAATGAGTGTGATGCTTATTCTTCCTATCAACAGCTACAGTGCGGCGCAGACAATTGGGAGAGGCACAACAGCAGGCGTGAGGGGAGAGTGAAGTGTGGTGTGGCTTGGCTAGAGAAGGCTGGAGATTGTAGCTTAAAGGCTGGTGCCAGAGCGCAGGCTTAGAGGACTGGTGCGTGGATGAACAACAGTGGACTAAAAAGCTCCTAAAATCTTAATTGTCCCATCATACTATTGATTGAGCCAAGTTTATCTTATAAATTGGCTGCATTTCTATATCTGTTTGTGCACTCGTTGACTCCTTATTAGTGATTTTTGTGCTTAATTGGGTTCCTCATACCGAACTTTCATAATTTGCAAATTGCCAGTACTTTGCCTTCATTTGATATC
>JAOSBM010000005.1:16070391-16096718 GCA_027568955.1 Erythroxylum tenue | reverse complement strand
ATCATCATCATCATCATCATCATCATCATCATCATCATCATAATAATAATAATAATAATAATAATAATAATAATAATAATAATACTAATAATAATAATAATAATACGACGTCTTGGGGGGAGGAGTATTTCTGGAAGTTGCTTATGTGTTTTGTTTTTGTCATAGGGACAAGAAATCTTGTCCCACAGTTTTGGAAAGAATAAAAAATTTATGTTTTTATGATCTGGAATAAGAGCAAAAATAAATTGGGTCAACAACCAAACACTGTGAGGCACATGATTTTTGTGTTTTGTTATCTGTCTCCACCGACGGAGACAGTAACCAAACCCAACGTTAATGTAGCAGAGCCTTTATCCCTTACAAAAGTGAAGCCTACTCTTCACATCATTTAATGTGGCAGCCTAGTCATAGTGAAGCCTAGTCTTCACGTAGTCTTCACGTAATAGCTATTATTACAAAAGTGAACCCTACTCTTCATATCATTTAATATGGCAGAGGCTTTTTCAAAAGTGAAGCCTAGTCTTCATATCATAATGAAGCCTAGTCTTCACGTTATTTCTCTTCACGTAATAGCTATTGTTCCTTATAAGTGTGGAGAACCGAAACATTAAATGCATTTGAACGTGAATTCTTCACGTCATTTATTGTGAATCTTATTCTTGTCTTCACGTAATAACGTCATTTATTATGAAGCCTATTCTTGCCTTCACGTAGCTTATTGGTGCTTATAACCATGGGGAATTGAAACATTAAATGCATTTGTACACTAGATGAATTATATATATATATATATATATATATATATATATATCCGTATTTACTTAAATGCATTTGCTTGTGAATCCTGTTGAAATGGCTTATTACCTTAAGCTGAAGCTGCAATAAAGGAATGTGTAAATGATTTATTGTAGTAGTTTTGCTACCAGGTTTTCACATAAAGTGAAATTTTAATTTGTGTACAAGTTTATAAACCAAATATTTTTTAGAAATTATTATAATTATCACATGTTTATTTTAAACTATATTTAGCATTTAATACTTTGTAAAAATTATTGTGATTGATGTCACTTATATGTTATTACATTTAGAGATGGAAGGCTTGAACAATATGAATGATTATAATGATTGTATGGAAGTAAATGAAAAAGATGGGGTATGGAATGATACTATAAAAATGTATTTAATCTCTTTGATGGTTGAAGAAGTGAAGAAGGAAAATTGAACGACTACTATCTTTTCCAAATCTGGTTGGAAGAATATTAAAGCAGGGCTTCAAACAAAATTCAATCAGGAGTATATTTATATTCAATTGAAGAATAAGTATAATAGATTAAGGGTCAAATTGAAGAATTTCAAAAACTTACTCAAAGAAACAAGAACTGATTACAACTCTTTTACTGGTGAAGTTAATGTTACAAATGAATGTTGGGAAAATCTATTTAAGGTAAAATATGTCTTTTGTTTTATTAATATATATTATATAATATTCATTCTCATTTATCTTTTTCATCATTATAGGAGCATAAAATGGCTCACGGATTCAAGAAAAAAGGATGTAAGGAATTTTTAGACTTGTGTCATATTTTTAGAGATACTACGGCAACTGGTGTGCATACGCATCCATCAACTAAATCTCCATTGAATAGTACAGAAGAGGAATATGGAAATGATATTGATAAAGATTACTTGTATAATGGAAAAGAAGATCAAGATAAAAGTTCTCCGTCTAAGAGAAAGAAGTCTCCTAAGAACAAGAAGGCAAAGAAGACACATTCTAAAATTATAGAAGAAGCCTAACTTATACTTACTGAATAATCAAAAAGGAAGAATGATTTACTTGAAAAAAATTGAGTGAAATATCATCCATTGCAGAGAATAAATCTCAAAAGTCTAACATAATGATGGAATGTTTAAATTCTTTAGATGAATTGGGTGTTGACGGTGTGCAATATGGAAAAATTGTAAAGGCTTTACATTATTCTCTACTTTATAGGGATATTTTTTTGAAGATGACATAAACAAGGTAGCTGGATTAGATTATGTCGCTTTAGTTATATTTTCATATTATTGCATATGGAATTCTTATTGATTTGACACTTTTATATTAAGCACTATTCCATATTTTGAACATTTTAAGTTTGTGCTTTGTATGAATATTTGACTTAATTTTACGTTTATATTTTGTATGAATATTTTTTTCTATATTTGATTAAATATACTTGATTGAATATTTTATTAATTATTTAATGTTGACATTGTAGATGCATGAATTTCTTATTAGATTTCTTATCAGATTATGATGATGAACGGAAGAAGGAAATCATTATTTATGTAGCTAGGGGAGAGAACAAATATTTTCATTTACAAAAGCAACTATGTAGAACTTATGCTTTACCAGATCATGATTGGATATTAGAACTTTTGAATGGGAATTCTACAAGGATTTATGAAAACTTAAGAATGAGAAAGATAATTTTCTTGAGCTTATGTGATGAGTTGAAGAATTTAGGAGGCTTAAAGGAAACAAATCATTTGGCTGTGGAGGAATAAGTAGCAATTTTCTTGATGAGTGTAGGACATAGTAAGACAACTAGAGTCAATAGAGAACGCTTTCAACATTCGACCTGGACAATTTCGAAATACTTTCGAAAAGTCTTATATGCAGTTAATCGTCTTGTAAAAAGAGTCATTACTCCACCATCTTTTACTAATACATCTCTTGAGATTCAACATAATTCAAAATTCTTTCCATATTTTTAGGTACATTCATATATTTAAGTACTATTTTAATTATGTCCTTATGATTAAAAATTATTTTAATATATTTTTAAAATTTTAAGATTGTATAGGAGCAATAAATGATATACATATTGATGCACATGTTCCGACCGATGAACAAATACCATACAAGAAAAAAGGAATTAATCCAACCCAAAATATTATGTGTTGTTGCTCATTTGACATTTGTTTTACATATGTAATGGCTGGATAGGAAGGTACTGCAAATGACTCTCAAGTTCTTTTCAAAACAGTGACAAATCTAGCAAATCAATTTCCTATACCTCCACAAGGTATTTTATTATTTTAAATAAACATAGAAATTATGATTCATTTTAAATATCTTTTTTTGTTAATATTAGGTTCTTTCTATGTTAGCTAAGTATTATTTGGTTAACTCGAGCTATACTAATATGCCTAAAAAATTTTCACCATATCGAGGTGAAAGATATCATTTGCGAGATTATAGAGGCAGAGGAAGACCTCAAAGTCCACAGGAATTATTTAACTACAGGCATTATTCATTAAGAAATGTTATTGAAAGATGTTTTGGCGTTCTAAAAGCAAGATTCCCTGTACTTAAAAATATGTCAAGTTATGATACGAAGAAACAAAAATAAATCGTTATTGCTTGTTGTGTTATACACAACTATATTAGAATGTATGGACAAAGTAATGAATTATTTGAAAGTTATGCTAAAAATGAAGAACAAATTAGAGAAAGTGAAAATGAAGATGCAAGTTCTCAAGTGGAGTATAATATCATTCCAGCACAACTTCGAGGTGTGTCTTGGAAGTAAGATGAAATTGCTAGACAAATGTGGAGTGATTATATTATTTCTAATTGATTTATGTTTCTTTTTTGTAAATGATAGTGCTATTATGTTTTCAAGAATTATAGTATGATGGACATAATTTATTGATTAGAACGACTTAATATAATTTCTAATTTATATACTTTTATTATATATAATTAATTTGTAATTTTTTTAATAATATTTGATTTGCATATATTTAATTTTAGCTATAATGATAATTAATTAATTTAAAAATATAATGTATTATATTATAATTATTACACATAAGAGTATAATTAAAAAAATAGAGACATGATAATAAAATCAAACATGTTTTTGTTTTCAGTTTTTTATTAAAAATCTCAATCAACATATTTTTATTTTCAGTTTTTATATTACAAATTTCAATCAAATAGGTTTTTATTTTTTAAAAAAATAAGAAATAAGAAATAAGAAATAAAAATTAAAAATAACAATAAAAAAATAGAAGTGAATTAAACGACTCCTGAAATTACAGGAACCTGACGTGGAAAGGCATTGGCAAAGGCAAGTCAACCACGTGACATTTTATGACGTTGCCATAGGGTCTCTTACGCAGAACTACAACCAAAACCTACGCTCAAAACAACAGGACTCACTGAGTGTCCTCGCAGTACCGCGAACTCCCTCAGCTCCTGTTCGATCGCCCATCTTCTTTTTCCCACCCAAAAATCTCTTCCTGTCAATGTTGGATCTACTTCAGAAGCGCACTTTATCTTGAACCATTCGACCCTGTTCTGTATTCATCCAAATGGGAACTGGCTTTGGATCCCGTTTGTGTGTTGTGATTGTGAATGTGATGATAGTGTCTGTGGGTTTTGGCGGGATTGTTTCGGTTGTTGGAGACATTAGTCTAAAACCCAAGAACGTTCAAGTTGGTCTCCGAGCCAAGTGGGAGGGTACTCCTGTCTTGTTAGAAGCTGGGTAATAAGTCCCTCCCTATTCTTTAATTACTGTGGTCTGTTGGGGAATTAGGATTTTAAGTTGGTATTTTGTTGTGAGCGTTGCCATGAGTTATCAAATGGTTTCTTTCATGTCAGTCAGGTCTTTCAACATTGTTTTGATGTTGTTAATCTTCATTCTTATTGGCACAGTGAATTGCTATCTAAGGAATGGAAAGACCTTTATTGGGAGTTCACTGAAGGCTGGCTTCACACTGAGAAGGATTCGTCCTCTTCCTATACTGCTAAAGATTGCATCAAAACCATTGTAAACCATGGAAAATCACTTTTAAGTGAACCATTGGCTTCGCTGTTTGAATTCTCTCTTATACTGAGGTCAGCTTCTCCAAGATTGGTTCTTTACCGGCAGATAGCGGAGGAGTCTCTCTCTTCCTTCCCCCTTTCAGATGATAGTGTCTCAAGGAACGGCAGTGGAGAAGTTGCGGATATTAATGAGAATAATGATGGCAAAAAGTCGGGCCATTTGATTGTCAGTGTGAATCCTAGAAGTCCTGGTGGGAAATGCTGTTGGGTTGATGTAGGGGAGACACTCTTATTTGACTCCGCAGATTTACTAACCTGGCTTAACGGTCCAGCTGGGCTGTAAGTACTACCTTCTCTCTCATACAACATGCTTCTCATCATCGCAGTCAACCCCTCCCCAAACTTATTTGTTTACTTTTCTGTTGCCAGTGCAGGTGACTCAATACAGCAGCCTGAACTATTTGATTTTGATCATGTCCATTTTAATTCTCGCGCTGGAAGTCCAGTAGCTATCTTGTATGGGGCTCTAGGAACTGATTGCTTTCGGCAGTTTCATGTCATCCTTGTGGAAGCTGCCAAAGAGGTCTTCTTCTTAAGTTTTGGAGTTTCTCATCAGCTTGAATTTCTTGCCTCTGGAAAATGCTCTTGTTTTTCTTAAATATTTGGCTTGAATTGATGAGCTTGCTCTTTACTTTGTTCATAATAATGATTTAAATGGTTCCTTTTGCATACAATACAAAATATTAGAGACAAGAGAATGTATTTGTATAGAGCAGGTTTGTTTCCTAAATCTTTTTCTTTGCATAGGAGTTTGGTTGGTCTGGTCTTTAAGTGTTCCACAAACTTTAGGGAAAAAACTGCAACTCAAATACAACTACCTATCACTTTAGATGGCTGTAATTTTGACTTACCTATTAATGGCCAGGTTTTCTTTTCTCCTTTTAGTTTTGGTCGGGTTGGTTGGTGTAGCCTTGTTTAGGCTCTCAAAAGTTATTTAAGAGAACTGGCCTGGACATATTATTATTTGCAACTTCAAGAGTCAGGATGGCATTGCATTCTGGTCTGTGTTAGAGAAATTCTGACTTTAGCCATCTGCTGCATTTGCAACTTTGAATTAAACCATAGACTCTATATGTAAATCATAAGTTTAGTCATAACAGTTATGGAATGTATTCCCAAGCATCCATATGACACATTGATCTGACAGTTGCTCTAATTATTTGTGCAGATTTGAAGAGAAATATGGTTTTCTATTTTATGCCCCTTGCTAACGCTTATTATCTTCACCTCTTGGCATGTTTCATATGCTACATATTTCTTGTCTCTTATTGACCAATTTAGGTTCTGCTTGATGCTCACTTGAGTGTATTAGTTGTTGATATGCATCTAAACTATATATTAACATATTAACACATATATCCACACTCATATCCACACCCAGACATGTACAATCTCACACCTACGTTAACATTTGTGCAAGATGTGAGAAATCTTGATGCAAATATCTGATTCCACATTTTTTATATCAAGGTCAATACAAAACAATTCAACCAACATGTCAATGCGGTGCTGATTTATGTAGGTGTGAGCACTGCATGCTGGCACACCTCCTAGACATTTACTTGTGCTTATTGTTATTGTCACAATTTTGATACTGACAAATTTTAAAACATTTAGGGGAGAGTGAAATATGTCGTTAGACCTGTTTTACCCTCTGGATGTGAAACAAAAGCTGGCTATTGTGGTGCCATTGGTGCAAAAGACTCCTTAAATTTGGGTGGCTATGGTGTGGAGCTTGCTCTGAAGAACATGGAATATAAAGCTATGGATGACAGTGCAATAAAGAAAGGTAAGGAGTCCGATTCAGTGATTGTTTCTGGTTTAAAACTCATGTTCAAACTTCGAAAGTTCATCGTGTATGAGCCATGATATCATATACAGTTGTGATTCTGATTGCTGAATGAGGAAATCTCGTTTAAATCCTCAGCTTCTTTGGAAATCTGAATACTATCCACAAACTGTAGAATACACTACATATTTTCACAAAATTAGTATCCTAGACTTTTTGATTGGATAGTGCAAGTGATAGTTGCATTGTTTACCACTTATTCTGAATGGTTGATACTTAATTTAAGGGTATGGTGTGGTATTTGTAAAATTATTCTGAAAGTTGATTGCATCCCATGTTTGAAGCTTTTCTTGGGCACCTTGTCGTAAAAGTTATCAAGTTAAACCGCAGGTGTTACATTGGAGGATCCCCGGATAGAAGATCTCAGCCAGGATGTTAGAGGATTCATCTTTTCCAAGATATTGGTTTGTCTTCCTTAAAACTTACTTATACAATGTCTACCATTTTCTGATTAAATTCTCCTGCAAAGTTTTTGCCTATTATTTTCCAAATGAAAACATGTTTTTTCCCATAGAACTTAAAGAAAAAGGATCCTTCGAATCTTGATCATTGTTATGTTCACCATATCATCTAGTATGTTTTGCTATGACATACAATATGTTTCACATTACGTTTCCCATACATTAGCTTTGCTTTCATAATTCAATCAAATGCTTTTTGCTGCTTTTGACTGTAGCTCATTTTCATTTACAACTCTTATTGCTTTCAAACCTTAAAATGAGTTAAAAAGTTACTCTTAAAGCTAAAAAATTGTTCCTCTAATTGTCATAAGATTATTTATTTTGAACCTTATTTTCTGATTATCCTTCTTGACGTACAAACTACCATCCTACTTATTTTAGAGGCGGTTAGTTATTTATGTTTACTTGCAGGAAAGCAAGCCTGAACATACAGCTGAAATAATGGCTTTCAGAGACTTTCTTTTGTCATCAACAATTTCTGATACCCTTGATGTTTGGGAATTGAAGGGTATCCACAGGTTTTCACTTCTATTTACGGTTGAAGACACTTGAACACTTTCTGATGGCTTCTTTTAAACAGATTTAGGACATCAAACAGCACAAAGAATAGTGCAGGCATCTGATCCTTTGCAGTCAATGCAAGAAATCAACCAAAATTTTCCTGGCATCGTGTCTTCTTTGTCTCGTATGAAGGTAAATAAACACAATGCTATACTAAGTCTGATAATGTCCATAAGAGCGGTATTTACCCCAATAAAGTTATTTGGTAGTTTCCATCATCTGAATTGTTGAATGTTGAAATTTTGCAGCTCAATGATTCAGTTAAAGATGAGATAACTGCAAACCAGAGAATGATCCCTCCGGGCAAGTCTTTGATGGCTCTGAATGGTGCTTTAATCAACATTGAAGACATTGACCTTTTCTTGTAATGCATTTTTCTTTTACTGAATCATTTCCACTCGTTTCCTTGCAGAAGATGGTTATGTTAATGAATCACAAAGTATTGTTTATCATTTCTTCTAAATTTCAAGCCTGCATAGTTGATGCCATATCTTACTCTAAAATGCTGCAATTGACAATTTCTATGACTGGATATGCATGTTTACATTTTCAAAATATGGCTTTATGTTGTATTTTGTACACTTTTTTGTTCTCAGTTTGATAGTGGAGCTCAGCAGACACTTATTTCTTTTTGATTTCAGTGCTCTATAGATGCTACTTTGTTCTCTTTTTTGTAATTTAAGCGGTCCTTGTACTTAAATTTTATGGTCATTGTTAGCAACTATTTATTACTTTTATCTAGTAAGGTGTCTAAACTTTTTGAAGTATCGTCTCTTTAGAATGGGCAACACATTGATTGGTTAGGTTTGGTTGCAACCTTTAGTTATTGATCAGGAAGAGGTATTTTTAGTTATTGTCTAGCCTATATAATTGATTATGAGCAGTTTGTTTTTAGTTTTATGGCCCTCAAAAAGTTATACTTGGTGGGGCCTACGTTCATCTGAGATAAATGTCATTTTTAATTATCATACATAGATTTTTTTATTTTGGCATTTTCCCAACCTGAGGAATTTCCTTTGTTAAAAATTATATGATTTCATTGCTTTAACATAGTACTTGAATGCTAGCTGATTATATTCTTTTCCTGCTCTTTTAACAGGCTTATTGATCTGGTCCAGCAAGAGTTGTCACTAGCTGATCAATTTTCAAAACTGAAG
Source organism: Erythroxylum tenue (assembly GCA_027568955.1). Classification (NCBI taxonomy): domain Eukaryota; kingdom Viridiplantae; phylum Streptophyta; class Magnoliopsida; order Malpighiales; family Erythroxylaceae; genus Erythroxylum; species Erythroxylum tenue. Next base: position 16,087,811 of record JAOSBM010000005.1, on the reverse strand, counting down.
GTGAAGAGCACTAAATTTCTATTTATGGGTATAATGAGTATGGCATTGTCTAATTTGATATACCTATTGGACGTAAACACTTTTATTTTGTTTAGTTTACTGGAGAAGAACTGCAACTAAGTGGTTCACTTAGGATACCATAGTCTATTACCTATATAGGATGTGTGCTGTATCAGCAAGCATTCCGTAAAGAAATTCACTGAATTTTGGTGTTATTTGAGCATGTTTTGCTACTGAGAGCCAAGTCAAACTTTGTGTTCAACTCTTCAAGGAGTTTTAAATGTCACTAAGAAGAACAGATTGATTTCACTTCCATCTTGTTGTAATCTTACTTCATTGTACCATCCCCCATGACTGAGTATCGGCTACCATGCTTAAGTGGACTAGATGTCAATCTTACTTTCCTGGGATTGGCTCTAAGGGTCTAGTCTTCATAAGAGTACAACACCTTAATTTTTTGGTGCATCTCTGTTTACATTCACATGCTAGCGGTCTTAATATTTTCATGTGATCCCTAATTACATTAAATTCTTCACACTGTTAATATTTGTAGATCCCTCCTGTCCCAATAAGGAAACTTCTGTCAACACTTCCTCCTCCCGAGTCCAATATGTACCGCATTGATTTTCGTTCAATCCATGTTCATTATCTTAATAATTTGGAGGAAGATGCTATGTATAGGCGCTGGCGGAGCAATATAAACGAGGTAATGCATTCTTTGTGAAATTTATTTATTTAAGACTACAATTGCTACTCCTGCATATTCTTCTGACAATGATACTAATCCGTTTTGTGAAGATTTTGATGCCTGTCTTCCCTGGGCAACTACGCTATATCCGCAAGAACCTGTTCCATGCAGTTTATGTTCTTGATCCAGCAACCAGTTGTGGCCTTGAGGCAAATCATTATTCTGATATTCGATATTGATTTCCCCTTTTGTTTAATTGTTACATAGCCCTGAAAATAACTCTTTCTTGTTCGCACGCAGTCCATTGATATGATTCTTTCTTTATTTGAGAACAACTTTCCCATGAGATTTGGGCTCATACTATATTCTATGAAGTTCATTAAGGAGACTGAGAAGCAACCCAATGGCCTCCATTTATCTACTATGAAGAATGATGGACAAACTGACGATCTGTCCAGTTTGGTATGTGCTTCCTCTATGTTCGTTGACGTTAATTCTCTTGATTTTCCTTCTTATTTAAAGAAACTCTAGGTCTTCAATTCACTGTTTCTCAGGCACGTTCTTCCCATTATGTATATATGCCCAAGTGTCTTAATGACGTAGAACAGGCAGATGGCAGCTTCCATGTTCATTGGAATTTGAAAAGGGAACATAATCTTATACTAAAAAGAAGAGCTAAATGGAATACAGTATATATGAAAGTTTCCGTATTAAGGTCAAATCAGGAAGACATATTAAAAATGCTTTACCTAAAAATTACTAACTTCAATCTAACAACTCTTAGAAATCACATGAGGGTTAAAAAAGAACTAGGCATCACACCTATTGTATAGAAATCACTCATAGAATCTAAGAAACAATTCTTAGATTAGAAAGCATTATACTTTCTCCTTGAAATTCATAACCCGAAAGCTCTCTCCTCTTCCTTAGAATTGAAACATTCAATCCCATATAGCTTTTACCTTCTTAATGCTTATCCTATGTAAATAAGGACTTTAACTTAAAATACCTATTTAAAAGTGGAATCCTACCCTGATAATGATTGTTATTATTCTTTAATTGACTTGAATCCCAAGCCAACAAGGAGAATCTAAAAATAAAATATTTTAATTCCTTATTTAAGGAAATAATTAACAAATTAACAAAACCATTTTTTTTTTGATAAATAACAAAACCAATTTTCATTCCTAACCATTTTCATACCAACATATATATGTATGTGTAAAGATGTAGAATAATTAAGATGTATACTATAGTTATTTGGTAATTTTTTTATTAATCCTAGTCCCAGAAGAGTTAATTATGTTTATGCAAATGTATGAAGTGATGGTAAAACAGATTTAGTAATTGTGGCTTAATCATTTTTTCTCTATATAGAATATTGTAACCAATGATTACATATAAGAAAGTAATGAAAAAATTGAAACTATGACTTCATGAATATGACACACGCACTTGTACTTTTTAAAAACTCTTTCTTTGTCCTAAAAAAGTTTGTGACATTGTCAATCAATATGTTGTATGCCACCTCGTTTTAAACATATCTTGTCTCAATAGTTCTTGACCCTTGTTTGACATCTATAAAGAAGTGGTGCTAGGTGCTCTAGTGAATAGAATTTAAAACAATAATGTGCTTTCTCTAATGATTCTTACTTTTTTGATCTATCAATCTTTGTATATAGGCAGATTATAGTCCTTTGCTGTCTACACTTGTGGATTTATTCATTGCCTCTTAAGATTATGATTCTTATAGTGTTACAATTTGCCTTGCAGATCATAAGTCTTTTTGTGTATATCAAAGAAAATTATGGCACGTTAACAGCTTTCCAATTTCTGAGCAATGTAAGAGTTTTGCTGCAATCTTAGTCATATATACAATTTCAACATTTCTTTGTCTAATGGAACCACTATAGTCATTCTGTTTACTTTTTGCCTGTATTTCCTGCATGTTGGGATCAAATCCTAAAGTTTGCTTTGTCGTGAATGATGATGATTATGTAAAAAATGAGATGTTTTATTTGCCTAGAGGTAAACCTTTTCTGGATATTGTTGGAAAATTCTTGGACTTGAAGCCACAGGGTGATATTTGCTAGAGGTGCAAATGAATTTGGATAATTCTGAAAATCAAATGAATCTAGATTACAGAATTCTTCTATGCTTTGTATGTGTGAGTGCAATTTAGAAATGGCATCTATTTACTGCAAAGAATCTTGTTTATGAGCTCTGAATCCACTTATTATTTTGAGTGTTGAAGGATTTGCTTTATATGTTATTTCTCGCAGGATCTGCTTAGCAAGAGTTAAGCATTGAATATTCCACATGCACAAAAACTTTTATTAAAAAAAAAGCTTTTGAACTGAAAACATTTGAAGCTATTGGTCAACTTTAAATGGCAGAGACATGACCTTGTCTAAATTGAATGATTCCTAACCATGCTTGCATTTTATGTTGGTTGCTGGGCTTTGTTGGACAATGAGGTATTCGGATTTTTTTAGCAAGTTTCAATATGAATAAGCAGTGTTTATTTTACAAATATTTCCAGGTCAACAAGCTACGTGTCGAGTCAGCAGATCTCGTGGATGATGCTCCTGAAGTTCACCATGTGGAAGGGGCATTCGTGGAAACTATCTTGTGAGTTCAAAACATTTTTGTTACTTTGTTTACTTTTGCAGTGAGTTGTTACTTAAGAGCTCTATTCTTTGGGGCCTACTTTAGAGAACTTTGGATTCATTTTCCTTTGAAGTCATGTGACCTTTTTAAAAAGTTTTAACCATGCTTATGAAGGCCAAAGGCAAAAACACCTCCTCAGGATATATTGCTAAAAGTAGAACAGGAGCTACCTTTTAAAGAAGTGACTGAAGAAAGCTCCCTGTTTGTCAATAAGTTGGGTTTGGGCAAGATGAGATGTTGTCTCTTGATGAATGGCCTTGTCCTTGATACTAGCGAGGTAATGCTCACAAATCTAAAATTTATCTGACTTGATATTCCTTTGCTTGAACTTATGTTTACAGCATATGAGAAATTCTGTTATTTCTTGAATCTCATTTGAAATTCATACAAACTGTTCAGTATGATGCAAGTTGACTATTGAGACAAAGCTTGTGTTTGTTATTCTTAAAGTTGACTTTCCTTGATTGAAAATTCTCCTTTGAAAAGAACACATGAGGTATAAGTTCCCTTACATTTTGTCAAGTTAATGGGCCAAAAATTTGTAAGTTGGCTTGTTTCAGCTTGTGCTTGTTCTGATTGTTTTTTCTGGAATTGGAACTTAATTTTTTGGTGTTTGATTGATGCAATTTTGTTTCTCTTCTTTAGCTCACAAGAATGATTTCCTTACCCCCAGGATGCTCTTATGAATGCCATGAATGATGAGCTCCCTAGAATTCAAGAGCAGGTTTACTATGGTCATATAACTTCTCACACTGATGTCTTGGACAAATTTCTTTCAGAAAGTGGTATTGGCCGCTATAATCCACAGGTAATTCCCTTAATTGTTTTGTGTTCCACGTTCTTGTATTTGGAATGGTTGTACATAGTTCTGTTTTTGTATTCTTCACAATGTTTTCTGCTGATGTTCAACTACAGATCATTAAAGATGGCAAGACCAAGCCCAAATTTATTTCTTTGGCTCCAACCATGCTTGGGGAGGCAGTAATTAGTGATATTAACTACCTGCATTCTCCTGATAGTAAGCAGAATTTTTGTTGAGCAATATGACGTTTGTACTAAAATTGTCTTTTGAAAATTTATTGTAATATCTCATTCTTTCTGGTATATCATGTCTGCACTAAAATTTGGTCTTTTGAAAATTTATTGAGGTATCTTATTCTTTCTAATTATTGAACTATTTCAGCCATAAATGATTTGAAGCCCGTAACTCATCTTCTTGCTGTTGACATAGCGACAAGGAAGGGCATCGAATTGCTTCATGAAGGAATCCGTTATCTGGTTATTGTTTACAATAAACATCTAAACCTTAATCATTGTTTTCCTATTTATCACTACTCAGAAATTAGTCATCACTAGTTGTTGTATATGTCTGGATGCAGGTTGGTGGATCTAAAGTTGCTAGGTTAGGCCTCCTATTTACTGGCAATCAAGTTACTGATTTACCAATACTTCTTTTAGCTAAGGTTTTTGAAATCACTGCTTCAACTTATAGGTTTGTAACATTCTTTATGTATGATTTTGTTTATTTACATATGACATAATGTACTTGATGCTGACTATTGACTACTTTGTTATCATGTAGTCATAAAAAATCTGTACTGAAATTTTTGGACCATCTGTGCTCATTCTATGAGCAAAAGTACATTGGTGCTTCTTCTGTAGCAGTTGAAAGCCGAGAAGCGTTTATAGAGAAAGTCTATGAGCTTGCTGAGGCCAATGATTTACCTTTGAATGCTTACAAATCCAGCCTTCCTGAGTTTTCTACTGAGAAGATGATGAACCATTTGAATGAGGTATATGGCTGCAAGTTACCTGTGCACTAATATTCTTTTACATCTGAATGCATAGACATTACATATTTTCTGTTTCCTTTTTATTCTTTAGGTATAATTTCCAATATATCTAGCATCATCTTTTATTTTTGTTGGCAACTTTGATACATGAAAAAGCAATGATGTGCAGGTGGAACAATTTTTATACAGGCTTATTGGGCTAGAATCTGGCGTTAATGCTGTCATTACAAATGGAAGGGTGTGTCCTTCATTTCCCTGAATGAACAATGATGGAGCTGGCTACAGCTGCATTTAACTTTTTGTACAGTTTTTTTGTTTTATTTGCAAGAAAGCCTACTTGTTGCAAATATTTTATAATTGTTTTCATATGGGGCAGGTGATTTTTTCTAGTGATGAAAGCACTATTTTGAGCCATGATATACAACTTCTGGAGTCCGTAGAATTTAAACAAAGAATAAAGCACATTGTGGAAATCATTGAAGAGGTGCAGTGGCAGGATATAGACCCTGATTTGCTCACAAGGTTTGCTGGTTTTGTCCTTCAGATTCTCATTGTCACCTCCAATGTTCCCTCTTCCAAGCATAATCTTTTAGCAGAGTGTCAGTTTTATGCTTTTCATTGTGCATATGTTCAGAAATTGTGCCAATTTTTGACAGTGGAGTAAGTTGTTAAATTGTTTAGACTCTTCTTTGAGGTGTTTATTTCTAAACTTAAGATCTACTAATTTTTTCTTATCCCAATTTTAATTCTTTATGAATCTGGCATCTTTAGTGTTTGAAGTTCTTTCCATTTAGCGGAAGTGCATGTTTGTAATATGGATGTGGTTGTAGTAGATGCTAGTCTGGTTGACTAGACAGTGTAGAAATGTTTTGCTAAATGCAGCTTTAATGAATATTTGCATGGATTTTTACCAAAACAAAAAAGGAATATTTGCATGGATCACTCCCGATGAGTGAATAATCTCCATAGTTTTGCCTTCAATCCACATGTTTCTGCAACAAAGGTCATTTTATGCTGATCAGTTTCTAAATGTCATTTTGACATTTAACGTCCCATCATATATGTGGTTTAGCATAATATGCAGTTTGAGATATTACTTCTCATGGCATATTCAAACATTTATGCAATTCTTTTATGGCACTGGCAGCAAATTTTTTAGCGACATTATCATGGCAGTATCATCGGCAATGTCTACAAGGGATCGAAGTTCTGAAAGTGCACGGTTTGAGATTTTGAGTGCTGAAAACAGGTTGGAGCTTGTTCTTGTCTCTTTACAATGGAAACGTTTCTTTGTTATTCTTTTTCTCCAACAAACTTTTGATAGGTATACTTTTTCTAAGTGGTGACATCAATGGCTAGGAGTGGCACCGGGCCGGGCCAGGCTGGCCTGGACCCTTCTAGGCCTGAAGCCTAATCGGGCTGAGGCATTAAAGCCCAAGTTTGAGCCTGACCCCAACTGGATTCGGGCAGACCCAAGCCAGACTTGGCTTGGCCCAAAATTTTTTAAAATTAAAAAATGAAAAATGACATCGTTTTCCCAAAAAAAGACGTCATCTTCCATATAAGTTTCGGGCTTTGGGGCCTAATGCTAGCCCGGCCTGAGGCTCAATTTTTTAAAAAAGATAAGGCTCGAGCCCAGCCTTGGCCACCACCACTAAATGACATATAAATTGTAAACATTGAAATTGGTAACAAGGCCACCCTGCTTATTGATTTAGGGTCTTAATACCCTTTATATATAGTCAATTTAGAATTATGCTACTTTCTAATATGGTTCTAATATGGTTAACAACTGTTATAACTATTAATCATTGTTTCTTATTCCCTCTGGAGCATGCATATTTATGATGGCAAATTTGTTACGAAGAACTTACATCCTAGACCCATGCAATGATTTAGTAAAAAACATCAACAACTTGCTCTCCACTTCTAACATGTCAATCAATCTTTGTTACATCTTTTCTCTAATAAAATGACAATCATGTTCAATATGCATTGTATATTCATGAAATATTGAATTTAAAGTGATATTTATAGTTGTTTGACTATCACAAGATGATTTCATAAGTTTACTTTCTTCAATCTTAATATCTTTATGTATTTAATTTCTTCATTCTTAATATGTTTAAGTACGTGCTTTAACAACATCAACTCACAACATAAACTCACATTGCTCTATACTTTGATTCAATACTAGATTTATAAACCACAAGCTACCCTTTACTTTTCCAAGTGTCAAGTTTTTGATAATTCTCCATCTTGGAGAGAAGGAACGATTCATATACAAGGAGACTCAAATCTTCGACCGCAACCTTAAGGCATTGAGTTATAGATACTCTTGTATATAAATCATTCTTAATCTTTGTTTCTAGTTGATGTGGAAACTTAACAACTTTCCACATGCTCAAGAATATACATTTGGTGCGTGAAGTTTGTAGGAACAAACATTGTTGGATGCCCACAAGAATAAACATTTGTGGGAAAGCCCAACATCAAACTGGAGAGATTCTAATACCATGTTCAATTTTTATTTAATATCCATTTAAGAGGAGGACTGATTTATATGCTAGAGGAGCACCATATCTTCACCCAAAACCTTAAAGTATTGGGTTGTAGGTCAACCCTTGTATGTAAACTATCCTTACTCTTTGTTCCTAATTGAGCGGGAATTTAACAATTCTAAATACACCCCCTCATGCTTATAAAATGAACATTTGGTGCGTGAAGTTTGAATGATTGAAGATTTACTTGTGCCCAAAGGAATGACCATCTATGGGAAAGCTCAATATTGAACTAGGTAGGCTTTGATACCATGTTAAATTTTTGAAAGCCTCTATTTCATAAGAGGAGTGATATAGACGAGGACTTTTACATCATATCTTCACTTGAAACCTTAGGGAATTAGGTTATGTGATCATTCATGTATATAAACCATCCTTAATTCTACACCCCCTCATGCTTAGAATGGATATCTAACACATGATGTTTGCAAGACTAGACATCTATGTGTGCTAGGAGTGGGTTTGATACCGTATTAAATTTTTCATTAAACTTTATTTTGGAGGAGTGGTTTATATAAAAGAGCCCTCTTATATGTAAAACCTATCCTTCTAATGGAGATTAAATAAAAATTTAACTTGGTATCATATCCTTGAGACCAAAAGGTCACTGAGTTCGGATTGTGCCATCCTCATTTCTAATGAGTTTATAGTGTGAGGTGTTTATTGATGGATTTATGGTATATTGTGTTTTTCCCACTCTTGCATGTGAGAGGGACATGTCGAAGTAATATATAATCTATTTAATATGCGTCACCCATCAACTTAAGCTTTTGGGTGAATGGTTTCTTAATTCCAAGAAACTAGATTATAGAAACCAAGAAAATAGATTACCCCAACAAATACAGATATCCTGTAGTAGACCGTTAATTGTTAGGGATACCCTTAATTGTTAGGGATATAGTCCAGTCAACATCAAAGTATCCATACATTTGAGTATGTCCATAATTACTACACAATGGACTCAAACCTAGTGCTTTCTTCAAATATTTCAAGTATTTCGAGGGGATGCATAAATAAAATACTACACCCATTGGAAAATCTATATAGGGACTAGTGATTGTAAGGTAACTGAGTTTGCCAACAGGTTTGGCTCTGTTGATAAATCTAATTGTTTGAAATTATTTTTGAAAATATTCCTTAGGTGACTATATCCACATAAATATATAAAATAATAATTCTTGAACTTAACTTCTTGGAAAAAATGGAATGATCTCTGTGAGATTGGATATGATGACATTGAGTTACCACCTTACTAAACTTTCAAACCATGCTAGAGCTTGCTTAAATCTATATAAAGACCTTTTTAGCTTGCAAACTTTGGTAGATTCTCTCCAAGTAACAAATCTAGAAGGTTGCTCCATATATATTTCCACTTTAGAGTCTCCATGTAAGAAAGCATCCTTCACATCTAAAGTGGCTAATGATGAATGGCTGCAAGGAAGATAATTAGTCTAAGAAAAGCTGTTTTAACAATTGGAGAAAAAGTATCCAAATATTGAACGCCATAAACTTGAGCATAAACTTTAGCCACCAATGGAGCCCTCAATTGAGTTAAATAGCCATCAGAATTAGTTTCACTATAAATACTCATTCACAGCCAATAGCTTGTTCACATGGGGGCAAATAAACATGTATGGTTAGTTATTAAAGCTGGCATCTCCTCTTCCATAGCTGTCCTTCACCTGCTGCTTCATGAATTTCATCAGATGCTTTAACTTCTTCGGTAACCATAGTGCAATGAGAAATTTCTGCAATGATCAGTTACTACCAAAAGGTTAGCCAACTAAATTCTTCTAAAGCTGATATAGAACTAAAGAAATTCCAAGATTTCAGTTGGAACAAAATTTCAGAATTGCAGATTCACCTCAAATAACACCATCTCAGGGACTTTCAATCAGCAGATTGATCTTTAAATTGACTAAAACTTGAAGTTTCAAGAAGTAATTTGTGTACAACACGTGGCTTGTCACCAATACTCGTTGACAAAGCCAAACAAATAAAAGCAGAATTGCGCACTCATCAAAATATTTTCTGACAGCCAACCAAACTGAAGCAGCACTGCGGAGAACAGAATGATGAATGAAGTTCTCTCTCTCTCTCTCTCTCTCTCACTCTCTCTCTCTCTCACACACACACACACAATGATGCATGGAGATCACACATTGATGGAATACTGACACTCTTTTCTCTTCCCCCTTCTTTTTTTTTGATTATCTGTTTAAAACCCGGATATTCTATTCTGGTGACATTTAGTAAACATTTGAATTAGTATTAAAAAACACCCTTCTTATTGGTGGACGGTCTCAGTACCCTTATATATACATTCTATTCTATCCTTTTCTTAAAGATACTGGTTTTATGATAGTTCCATCTATGTCTTTTATCTTTAGTTTTAGATCACGAGCATTGCCTTTTGTTTCCTTTCCAATCTTATGTAATTTTGATTTATTACAAATCGAGTATTTCAATCCTGTTTCATAATTCAGTTGATACCTGCATATTTTAATTTCATGCTCAAGAAGCTGGGTTGAGATAATTATGAATTAAATTTAGGATTGCTGTGAATTAGCTGCTGCATCCTTTCTGTTCTTAACTATGGAATCAGATTTTCTAAATTCTCTTACGCTGCAATTTCTGATTGACAGTGAATTTTGGCCTAAAAGTATTGCGACTCATTTAAGACTTATTTTATGTCCAGTGGTGTCATTATAGGTGATGAAACTTCTAGTGTTCATATTGATGCTGTGCTTGATCCTTTAAGTTCAATTGGTCAGAGGGTGGCTTCCCTCCTAAGAGTTCTGAAGAAGTATGTTCAACCAAGCTTGAGAATTGTGCTGAATCCTATGGTGAGACAAAATTGCAAGTTTCTCTTTGGCATTATATCACCGTGATCTATGCCATGTAGATGTTTGTCTACATATGTATCTGGACCTTTATATGACCATTAACATTAAGGAATTTGTGAACATTATCCATCATTTCATAGGTTTGTGGAAGAAAGATAAGTGAAAACCTAGGCAGAGCAGAATGATAGATAGGATAAATTTGAGGTAGGAATAGACAAAGGTTGGTCTAGTTCACTAAATTAACTGCCATGCTTCTGATATATAAGATTTGCATCATATGGAGGCACAGATTTACAAAATCAAAGAATCAACTAAGTATAAGTAAAAACCCAACTTCAATAACAAAGTAACAAAGTCCGAAAAGATTAAAATTGTATAAAGTAATAAAGTATTTATTGATTGTGGTAAACAAAATATATTTTTGATTCTTCTGAAGTCTAGGAAGAATTTTGTTTGGTTGACTGATTCACTGTCATTCTTTTCAACTAATGTAGTGGTCAATTCAGCAGTAGATTTTGCACATGGCTTGTAGAAGAACTGAGGCTGTTATAGATCTTGAGTATATTTGTCAATATTTTGTCTCCTTCAACGAGGAATTCTATATTGGCGGCAATAAGCTGTATATTTGGTATCATTTGTGCTTATAATGGTGTAATCTGGTGCAGGAATAGTTTGATGAATAATTTTCTTTGGTTTTTACATTATATGGCATTTCATTTAATCTATCTGAATCCAGAGGTTAACATAATGGATGTCCTATAGCTAGCACTGTTAATGAAAACCAATAGATGATGCTGCATTTTGATTGCAAAATGCTTGAGGTGGATGAACTTATAGTCAATTTATCTTTTATTTTTTTTTATCTTTGAGGAAATCCTAGGAACTCGTGCATCTTGTTTTAAATGCATTCTGAATAGGGGCCTAAAACCTGAAAATAATATGTGATTCTGCCTCTATGCTGAACAGGGTAGAACGTTTGAAAAATAGATGCTTAATTATCTGATTACTCCCAGTTTAAAATTAAAAGAATGGTTAGGATACTCAATTACATTTGAAGAATATGAAGCCTGTACTACATTTGATAAGGCAATGTCTAGGATGTGTAGTTTTTCTTTTCTTTTTCTTTTTTTTTTGATGTATTACCACTGGTAAACTAATCTATTTAGTAAAGTTGCATATTATTATTTCCTGTTCTGATGTGAATTTGTTGCAGAGTTCTCTTGTTGATCTCCCTCTGAAGAACTTCTACAGATATGTTGTTCCAACCATGGTATACATCTGATTCTGAGATTTTTCTTTTCAGTTACTATGTTTCTTCTCTTAGTTGGTCTTTCATTTCTCAGGATGACTTCAGTGATACAGATTATTCAATAAATGGACCCAAAGCTTTTTTTGCAAATATGCCACTGTCAAAAACCCTTACTATGAATCTTGATGTACCTGAGCCATGGCTTGTTGAGCCTGTTCTTGCAGTGTATGTTCTTTCCTTTGTTAGTGAGATACTACCACTTCTTTCATGTTATTGTATTGAAGTTTAAGAAGCTGTCATTTGGTCAAATGCTTCAGCCATGATTTGGATAATATTTTGCTTGAGAATGTTGGTGACACAAGGACACTGCAAGCTGTTTTTGAGCTCGAAGCACTTATTCTAACCGGTGAGATGGGTGTTCTCTTCCATTTAACTTAAAGATCAATGTTTCACAGAATTTGCAGTTGCTTTTGAAGAGATAAACTTATGAATACTAACTCTCCTGATTTCATGTCCTGCTTTGTACAGGTCATTGTTCTGAGAAAGATCATGATCCTCCCCAAGGCCTTCAGCTCGTTCTTGGAACCAAGAATGTACCTCACTTGGTTGATACTCTGGTGATGGCCAATTTAGGATATTGGCAAATGAAAGTTTCCCCAGGAGTATGGTACCTGCAACTTGCTCCAGGCCGAAGCTCTGATCTTTATGTTCTGAAGGAAGAAACTGGTGGCAGTGAAAACAGGCCTTTGTCAAAGTGTATCATTGTAAATGATTTGAGGGGTAAAGTAGTTCATTTGGAAGTTATTAAAAAAAAGGGCATGGAGCATGAGAAGTTGCTGGTCCCTATTGTTGATAAACACTCTCATGGGAAGGCTCAAGTGAGTTCATTTATATTTTTCCTAATAAGTATTTTGTTTGTCCAAAATTTCAACCAATTTAGGTAAATGAACTTAAGATGTGCATCCTTAATGCTTTGAAAATTTTTGTAGGGAAGTCATACTAGTTGGAACTCTAATTTACTGAAATGGGCTTCTGGGTTTATTGGTAATAGTGGCCAATCAAAAAACATTAACAAGAATTCGGTGGTGAGCTTTCATTTTCGTAATGTTTTTGTCTTCTGTGTTCTTTTTTGGTCTTCAAATTATTGGCACTTTACCCATTTCGTTTCTGGACTACTGAATTGAATATTTCATGTATTTAATGTTGAGCATGTGGATTTAGTAATATCACAAGATAATTGTGTTGAATTTTTTTTATAATTAGGAAATTTATGTTAAAATATCAGCTGTCACTTTAATTTTAAGTTTATTTCACCTAATTACCATGTGGTATCATTACATATTATTTGAACTAGCTCCCAAGTTTTCTTGAGTTACAGAATATATTTATCTTGACATCAAGGTCAATCTTGTGTACTTAACTTGATGCCTATGTTCCTAATTGTGATTATTTTGATATCCACCCCTCCAGGAAAACAGGAAAGGGCAGCATGGAACAATGATCAATATTTTTTCTGTTGCTTCTGGACATCTGTAAGTCTTCTGTTCTATGTTGCTTTGTCTTATTGAATTAAATCTGACATCAATCTCTTTCTTATGTTGCTATTATGTCTAAGATCGTGCATACATCCTTCCACATTTTACTATTTCAGATCGATATATCTCCAGAGGGGAAATCATATACTTGATAATAAAGACTTTATTTTTGCTAGCACTTTAAAACAATGCTCTTAGGTACCAAAACCTGCTTTTGAAAACTTATTATTAGTTGATGATGTTTGTTTTAAGTAAGCATACAGAAAATCTCTTTCTAAATGTACTCCACTATGTGAATCTGAAACACAACCAAACTTAAAGATACCTATTTACTGTGGAAGTCCAGGGTAATGATGCTGCCAAATCCTTCAATTTAAAAAAGAAGGAAAAGAGGTTGAACGTCCAAACTTTGTTGAACCTTTATTTAGTGGAAGATATGGAGCTTTATATTTAGTGGAAGATATGGAGCTTTAATTTGTCAATAATGTGAGGAGTAACAGGAACAAACAACAAGAAGGAAAGATACTATTGATGCACTTAAGGCTGTCTATGGCTTGATGCAGCTATCAATTATAGAATTGAGTGGTTTTGTTGGTTGAATCAGGGCTGATGGCCAGGGTCAAGCTTACAATCTTGTTCTCACCAAGCTTAGATTTTTAATTGAAGAGCATATCAAATTGCCAATCTTCTTTTTGAACCTCACAATTTGTTTTCTTTCATGCCTTCTCCCGCCTGGTCCCTTGTTCAGATGATTTAATTTCCTGAAAGCTTTCCTCTGGAACTTTTTAAATGAGAATTATCTTGTGAATAATGATCATCTTCTGTTTAATGTTCATGATATCAATAAAATGTTGAACCACTGGATGAGTTTGATGTCCATGGATGTAGAAGTAGTTTACTGTTTACTAGAGTCCAAACCTGGTACATGCATTAGGTGAGTGATTTGTATCTGTTCTCTGATAAATTAAAAAAGCAATATTGAAGAAAAAGTGTGGTGATCTAGCATACTAGCCACAAATCCATGCCATAGATCGTTCACTTGCTTATTAACAAATTCTTGCTTGCTCGCTTGTACAAATCCAAATGCAATGATGTTTCCTTGGTTTGCAGGTATGAACGCTTCCTTAAAATCATGATTCTGAGTGTCTTAAAGAATACCAATCGTCCAGTGAAATTTTGGTTCATAAAGAACTATCTCTCTCCTGTATTTAAGGTTTACTTTATATCATCTCAACTGATTCTGTCTAATTTCAACTTATTTTAAAATTTTACCTGAATGGACTGTTTTGGCTGTTAAAAACATTCAGGATGTTCTCCCACATGTGGCACAGGAGTATGGTTTTGAATATGAATTGATCACTTATAAATGGCCTACATGGTTGCATAAGCAGAAAGAGAAGCAGCGAATTATTTGGGCATATAAAATTTTGTTTCTTGATGTTATCTTTCCTCTTTCTTTGGAGAAGGTATGGAAATGTTTTTCAAAGTGCTGCTAACTTCATGTTCCACATCCTTGCATTAATTATTTTGGTTTGTTCTGGTGTAGGTTATATTTGTTGATGCAGATCAGGTAGTACGAGCAGATATGGGAGAACTATATGACATGAATATAAAAGGAAGGCCTTATGCGTACACACCATTCTGTGACAATAACAAGGATATGGATGGATATCGATTTTGGAGACAAGTATGTATTGCATTATGTCTTAATTTTCTTATTCATTTATCTAATGTTTCACTTGTTGCTGCTTAGTTCCTGATTCAGTTATCTTCTATTCCAACTCTGCTTGCTCACTTGGCTTACCTTGTGCTGATTAGGGTTTCTGGAAAGAACATCTTAGGGGGAAACCATACCATATTAGGTAGGGAACTGATTGCTCTTCTTCTCAACTTAGTTTGTCAAAATACTCCAGCCAGACATGGTTTAACATCTACTATATTTGATGCAGCGCATTATATGTTGTGGATTTGGTTAAATTTCGAGAAACTGCAGCAGGTGATAATCTAAGAGTAGTTTATGAAACCCTGAGCAAGGATCCAAATAGTTTGTCAAATCTCGATCAGGTGAGTTATGGGCTTCTGTTGCTTTATAACTTCTTACTGACTTTTAGTCCTTTAAGGATATATCATGACATTTGCTATATTTTTATTACCTGGATACACTTGAGTAAATTGCTGAATCACACTCTGCTACATGGATGATAACCTCACATATTCTTAATTAGGCTATCTTGCTAAGGAACATTTTAGGATAATGGAAATGTTTAAGTATAAAGTTGAGTTCTACTTTAAAAGGTTGAGAAGTTAACTTCATCATCAGAAGAATTGGCCCAAAACATAGGCTTAGGAACCACTCTGGTAGAGTAAAAATTCTGTCAAAAAGAAACTGTTGGAAGGCTTTTAACAAATATATTTTAAGAGAACTATTCCATTTTGGAACGCTAACTGGAGGCTTTTGACGAGATTCAGAGTCAAAATATGTTGCTATCATGTTATTTCTTGCCTTCCCATCTTGGTTGGTTCAAGTTTCAGAATGTCATTTTTATAGATTAGAATTAATCTCTGCTTGCTTTGGCGTTCAGGAAGTTGTATTATTTCTATTCCTGCTTATTGCATAATGTGCTAGAACTGTGTATTCTCTTCGAGGGTTTTGAGATCATGTTCGGGCTTCATAATATGCCCCTATAACTACTGGCTTCAACTTTGTATATTCAATTCCTATAGTACAAAGTCTTACCCTTACTATAAGCATAACATGTCCCTTTCCAGGATCTTCCAAACTATGCACAGCATACGGTGCCCATTTTCTCTTTACCCCAAGAATGGCTGTGGTGTGAGTCGTGGTGTGGTAATTCTACAAAATCCAAGGCGAAAACTATTGATCTTTGCAACAATCCTATGACAAAAGAACCCAAACTTCAGGTAACATATCCTTGCCAACTGGTTCAGAAATATTCTTAAGCAGTCATTTTTGCATCGTTGTCATTCTTATTATATATGCGTTTCTATTCTCTCTCTCTCTCTCTCTCTCTCTCAGGGTGCAAAAAGAATTATTTCAGAGTGGGTGGACCTAGACTTGGAAGCAAGACGATTCACTGCAAAAATCTTAGGTGAGGCAGTGGATCCTCAAGAAGCTGTTGCGCAGAATTCTGTAGCTGATAAGCCGCTGGAGGAAGACGTAGAGTCCAAGGCAGAGTTGTGAAAATTTTGTCAATTGGTTAAAAGAGACATACCCCTACATCCGAGCCGTCAAGCGCCTAAATGCAGCCCCATCCTGAGTTTTTTTTACAGATTTTGCACTATCTGAACCTTATTATTACCTCGACACAATGGATGTGCCCTGGAGTAGTTTCCATCAATTTGAAAGATAACATTTTCTTGTATTTAGGGAAATCCAAGTGACCGTTATAGGGCCATTAGCATAGTTTTTATCACTTGCAATGTATATGTTGCTACCGGAAATTTAGTAAGCACATCCTTCACTCAACACGTTGTAGTGGACTGTCCCTTTACAGGTAATAAATTTCAATACACAGGTGTTTTATATGATTTGAATTTAAAATTTACATTTTAAGAAGTTGTATTACCTCTTGTGCTCTCTAAATATCGAAGCTGAGACCAGCACACCAATAGCAGTGGTTTGGCCAATCCAGGAATGAGAGGCTCTAAGTAGGGGTGTTTATGGTAGGGTAACCTGATTCGTTCATAAATAACCTGAACTTGAACCTGAACCTGAATGTCAGATTCGGCAATTTCACGAACCTGAACCTGAACCTAAAGAACCTATAGGGTCGGTTAACCTATTTTCAGGTTCGGTTCTCAGGGTAATCAGAACCTATTTGTATCAATATATATGATAAAAAATTATTAAAAAAATTGGCGAAAACAAATGTAAATTATTCATAAAAGTATGCATATAAAATCCATCAAAGATTAATCTAATATGTTAAACCCCAGCAAAGTAAAATAAGCCAAACGATGTCTTATAAAAGATCCATATGAGAAAAAAAAAGAGATAAATTATTAAACAATTATTTTTCGAATAGGATGGTAGGATGATCCACTGTTATACATGAAG
>JAOSBM010000005.1:16015292-16033546 GCA_027568955.1 Erythroxylum tenue | reverse complement strand
AACAATTGTAAGTGAATTTTGAGACGTTATAAGATTAAAGATGTATGATTAATGTCTAATTAGGGTCCAATGAAAAAAAAATTAACGGCTAATTAGGGTTTAATGGACTAACCCTTCAAGGTAAGATGATCATGATTCATGTTTATGGTTCAAGAGTTGGGTTCCGAAAACGGGATCCAACATCTTTGGAGTACTCTGTCTAAATTTTTCAGGCATTGCTCAAAAAAGTCTCCAAAGATTGAAAAATCATCCATAAAGACTTCTATAATTTCCTATATCATACCTGCAAAGATAAACATTGTGCATCTTTGAAATGTAGTTAGGGGCGTTGCATAACCCAAAAGGCATTCGTTTATATGCAAATGTTCTATAAGGACATGTAAATATGGTCTTTTCTTGGTCCTTTGGATAGATAAAACTTTGATTGTATCCTAAGTAACCTTCTAGGAAGTAGTAGAATGAATGACTAGCTACCCTTTCTATCACTTGATCTACGAATTAGAGAGAAAATAGATCCTTTTTAGTCACTTTTTTTAGTTTATGATAGTCAATACAAACTCTCCATCCTATTACTGGTCTTGTGGAATCAACTCTCCATTTTCACTCTCCATTACAATCATTCCACCCTTTTTCGGTATGCATTATACTGGGTTGACCCATTTGCTATCCATTACCAGGGATATGATTTCCATGTTGAAAAACTTAATTACTTCCTTTTTGACTACTTTGTTTATATGAGGATTCAACCTTCGTTGGCGTTCCCTCACCAATTTACTCCGTTCTTCGAGGTTTATCCTATGCATGACAATGTTTGGGCTTATACCTCATATGTTGGATATATGTCATCCTTCGGCATTCATCCACTTCCTTGTGATCTTTACCACCCTACTCTCTTGTTCCCTATTCAGTTGATTGGAAATAATGATGGGTAGAGTTTGGCCCTTACCTAGAAAGATATATCTAAGGTGTGTGGGTATAGGCTTAAGCTCTAGAGTTGATGGTTTCTCAATGGAGGGTGATATGGGTACTTCTATTCTTACTAATATATCATGATGTATTTGAACACCTGACTCCCCCATCTCAGTTTCTTCCTCAGACTTAGTTTTGTTCGCCTTCCGTATATTTAAATTCTTCTAAGTAGCTCTTCTCTTGCTCTTTAATACATTTATACATAATATCAATCTTTATGCAAAAGTTGTTTTCTTTTTAATTTTTCAAGACTTTGTTCATTTTGAACTCCACTTGATCCTTACCCTGAAGTGTTAGTTTGCCTTCATGAACATCTATTAATACTCTCCCAGTGTTCACGAAAGGTTGTCCAAGAATTAGTAGACAATAAACTTGTCCAACTGCATTAAAAAATCTTCCACCACCCCAAACACTCTCTTAATTTATTGATCCACTAACTAAATAAGCATCAAAGTTCACTTCAACTCACAACTCCCCAGTTTTCTAAATATCGACAAAGGCATAAAATTTATACTTACACCTAAGTCACATAAGATTTTTCTTCATTTCTTGATCCTTTAATGGTTGGGTTGCAACTTGTTTCTCCACTGGTTGCTCGAGCTCTTTCCCAGTGTTAAGTGTGATTTCCTTAATTTGTTCCTTTGGGTTTGTTTCGGTATTACTTGAGAAACTCCCCACAATTCGTGTAGATAATGCATTCACCAATTTAAACCTCAAAGTTATGAATAGAAGAGGCATGATTTTTAGCTACCTATTCAAACTTCCCTTCCATACTTATGATTCTATTTATAATCTTATCTAATTTCAATTCATTGGCATTGGACTTCTTTTATTAAAATCTAGGTGGACCTTGATTTCTCAGTTGATTAACCGTATTATTTGACCAAGAAAAATTTAGGTTGACCAAATTGTGTGCTCATATAGTTGAGTTGCTCCGTATTATTGTTTTACATCAAGAAGTAATCAGTGGTAACATGATTATCTTGTCCACATAATTCACATCTATGCTAAATTGCTTTAATTGGAGTAGATGAAGAGGCTTTCAAACTGTTAAGTTGTCATTCTCTGCCTGCATTACTATCAAAGAATCTATAAAAATGACTCCCTTATGATCACAGAGTGTTAACTGTTATTCCCTTTTTCCAACATCCAAAGACAGTTATTATTCACCATCTCCACTAGCAAGTCTTCTACTTCTTCAACTGTCTTCCTCATTAGAGATCCTCCAAAAGCTACATTTATGGTGTCCCTTGTGGGTTAACTAACTCCATTGTAGAAGGTTTGTAATAGGAATTTTTTAGGTAGGTTATGGTAAGGACATCTCCTCTGCAAATCCTTGTAATGTTCCCACACTCCATATAGTGACTACTTGTCATTTTGTTGAAAATTTGTAATCTTCTTTATCAATCTTGTCGTCCCCGTCAAAGGGAAGTACTTGTCTAAGAAAGCACGCACCAACTACTCCCATGTCGTGATGATTGTTGGGTTTAAAGAGTGATACCATGCTTTGGCTCTATCCCTTAATGTGAAAGAAAAAGGCCTCATCCTAACAGCATCTTGCGGCATTCCATTATATTGGAAGGTATAGCATATTTCTAGAAAGTTTAATAGATGGGTGCTAGAATCTTCATTAGCTAACCCATAAAATTGCACGTTAGTCTACAGCACATTTAGTAACGCTGACTTGATATCAAATATCGTTGCTTACACTAGTGGTTGACTGATGCCTTGATGTGCAGCGTTAAACATGGTCTCATGAAATCCATTAGGATGCTACTAGTCTCCTTTATTATATTCTTTCGTAATCGTTCTTTCGATCTCTTCTTGGCGTCTTGTCCTTCAAACTTCTCATTTTTTCCTGTGATATCAAGAGCTGGAGTTTTATCGATCTTGCTTGGACCTCGAGTAATTCTTATGTTCATGCAGTAAAAAGGATACAAGAATGGCAAAATTTCCTTAGATTAAAAGAATTCAAATAGTCCTAAACTAAATCTCTAACAACGGTTCCAAAAACTTATTGAGTAAGTTTTATAAATAATAGAACTCTCAATACCTGCAAGTATACGGATCGTATCCTGTAGTATCGAAAGATTTCATTCCCATAAGGATTAAGAAAGAACTAATTCGAACCAAAATTTTTCTAAGGTAACAAGAAATTGATTTTTTTATATAAGTAAATAACAAAATTTGAAACAAATAATAAAACCAAGTAAATACGCAAATAAGAAGTGAGCTGCCAATTAATTTAGGGTTTGATCAAGGATGAATGCTTAGGACTTATTCTTTCTTTATTTTGTTTCCTTAACTAGTATTGATCCAATTGTGTGTCGATCCTAGATTTCCTAACGTATTGATTACTCTCTCTTAAGACCTAATCAATTAACCCTAATTAAATATGAAAATTCCATATTTACAACCTCTTGATTCGTAAAATTTTTCCTAATGTTTTCAATTAGATCTGAAGTTATCTGTTGGATAATTAATTTCTTACACAAGATCTCTTTTTGAATTATAGTTGATTTGATAATTACAGGAATTATTAAATTGTCAACTCTCGTTGCATAATCTAATCTGGTTACTTTTGACTCACTCTCTTGATTTATTGTCAAGTATAAGCATGCACAGTTATCACAAACACCAAAATATTTATTGAATTAATAATAATCAAAGTCGCAAAATCAATTTAGAATAAACCCTAATCTAAAATTTATAAAGTCATTAACATGTTAAACATCTTGGAATTCAGATTAAATAACAAGATTGATGAAATAACTAAAGGAAAAGAAATAAAACTCCATTTAGGTCTTGATCTGGAAAGCTGGAATTCCTAGACGTTCTTCTTGATCTCCTACGTTTGATCCACTTTGGTGTGTTGGCTGTTGCATTTTTTAGTGTGTTTAACGTTCTTAAATAGTGTATTAGGGTCTTGGAGGTATAACTAGGGTTTCCCCACTTTTGACCCTGGGAAGGGTCTATCACAATTGTGACTTTAGAAAATTTCTCTCTGTCACGATTATTTGATTTCCAACACTAACAAACACATCAAACACCAATCGTGACCTTGCCTATGCAACCCTATGCACATCCATCATCCTTATTATTCGACTATTTGATTTCCAACACTAACAAACACATCAAACACCTCAAGAAACATAAAATTAAGATTAAAATCATACTCTAAATCAAACAAACACTTAGAATATAAACAAATACTCACATTATCCAACTCTCTCCTAGAATATTTAAAAGATTAAACATCTGACTTCAGTTGAAAGACTGATAAAAACGTAACGACTGCATCAGGTATTCCTTGAGACTTGCATAAAGAACCTGAACTAGTCGAGGATTGAAGTTAAACTTAAATTCGAGATGTAGAAGGAAATAATTAAAGTGGACCATATTCCCACTTTGGGTTAACTAACTTGCTCAATCCTTGGAGAAGGCATTAACATAGCTTCAATACGGCCTCATTAATGTCTTCTTTAATTTTAAATAAATATATTTGAATATAATTTTTTTGGTTTATTAATTCTTAATCACCTCTTGTTACGTACCTACTTATATGAGAAAAGTTCACCTTTGTATATTCTATCAACATTTTTAGCAAAGAAAAAAAATTCAACATTAGGGATCTAAAGAAATCTTTTTAAACAAGTGTGAACAGTTCTCACAAATTTTTAAAGTGCAATAAAAATCAATTGAATTAATGAAATCAGAAAAAAAGTTACAGTTTATCTAAACTAAATTAAAGACCCCAAACATGGGTGGCAGATTATCTAAACTAAATTAAAGACCCCAAACATGGGTGGCAGAGGTAAAAGTTTACAAAGAACAGCTTCATTGTTGACTTGCTAATGACAACTTTTGTAGCGTGTAATACTCCCTCTGATTCATAATAAGTATCATTTTAGAGAGATTTGAATTATTCAAAATAAGTGTCGTTTGTGACTTTTTATGCATATTTATAATTTTACTTCCAAAATTACCCTTTAATTTATCTCACATCTTAATTACACAAATTACACAGATTATATTTTCTAGACACTTTAACATGTAATTAATAAAGGTATATCAGATATTTCATTAACTTTCTTAATAAGTGTGCATTCTTCTAAAACGACTCTTATTGTGAATCGGAGAGAGTATAAGATTGCTAACGGTGCTTTTAATAGTTTCCAATAAAAAATATTCTCCTGATAAAAATAAAAATTGTTTTAAATAAATTTTAATTATTTAAAATAAATATCGTTCGCGACTTTTCAAGCATGTTTATAATTTTACTTTCAAAATTACTCTTTAATTTCTCACATCTTAATTACACAGATTACATTTTCAAGACATTTTAACATGCAATTAATAAGAATATATCAAACATTTCATTAACTTTCTTAATAAGTGTGCATCCCTTAAAACGACTTTTATCTTGGATAGGAAAAAATAAGATGATATCTTGATACGACCAACTCCCATATATACAAAATCTTATTTAATGTTTCATAAAGGATTAATTGAATCGAGCGAAATCATAATTAAAGAGATCGAATTAATAGATCGCCGTAATTCCTTGCTTTCAGCAATCTGAAGCTAGTATGCAATATGGAATCATATCTGATTCTTCTCCACGTATTTGGCGAATTTCCCCATATGGCACACGTTCAGTTCCTGCAAAGGATCAAAATGCAACAAGTTTTACAGCTGATGATTTCAACTGCCAAGAATGCAGGACACTCGATGTTTTTTCTCAGTTCATACTTTATAACTTACAAAAAGCAAACTCAAAAGCGGAATTGACAGAATTAGGATAAAGGAAATTGTCTTCTAAAGGCATATTCTTCAATTACACTCTGGACTGAGCCCTTAACATTGCTTCCTTGAGTCGACCAAGAGGGCAGCATTCTTCCGGCATCATTTTGTCCTAAACTGGAATTATCAAAATCTGGGTCATCAAACGAGCATGGGTTATAGGAACCCGTTTCCTTGGAATCTTTGTTCTTGTTAGCTGACCTCTTCTTTGACCGACCTGTGCTCTTAGTGATGTCATCATCCTCTTCGTTTCCATTTAAGGCCTTATTTTCATCTCTTCTTCTTTTTGCTGAATCATTACTTTCGTTGCTGCTGCTACTATTTCTGTCCATCTTATAGTATTCCCTGATTATAGACTCAATGGTCTCCAGCAACCGGTCACCATACTTACTGACCTTTGCCCTATACAAAGCCCAAAATTCATTGGAATTTGTTGCTAATTAATCAGTATACAATCTAACCAAAACTTACTTTCCAATGCCATTGATCTCAAGAAGTTCTTCTTTTGTCCTCGGAATTCTTTTGCTTAAGTGCTGCAGTGTAGCATTACTAGACCAAGAAAGTAAAACTAATCAGCATCTGTTGTACTAAATTTTCTTTTCCATTTTCTGCAAGGCAGAGTTCCTTGGAACAGACTGTACTAGGAGTATAGTTTTTTGTTTAGATGTGGAAATTAGATGAGAGCTCACCCAAATATGTGGTAGGCCATGACACCCTCTCCAGCTTCTTTAACAAGAGTAGTTCGAAGCAATCGCAGAGCAGAATACAGTTTGGCTGATAAATTCTGTAATAGGATATATCACAACCATTTAGAGAAAGTGAACCTTTGCTTGCTCATTTGACTTATACAAGTAAAGAGTTAGGGGAAAGATTTTATGGATACCAAATCCATTTCAGGTTGAGGCTGTGCAGGAGTGTCAGTAGATGGAGGACTTTGCTTTCCAGGCATCAACAAGCCTTTTGCAGGAGTAGCTTCCAACTTGTTCAATTTGGTTGCTTTCACAGAGGAAGGGAACCTGCTTGTTATATATCAAGCCAAAAAAAGTCTGTTTTGTAAGTAAATATCTGGCTGAACCAAAAAAAAAATCTAATGAAAAATCAAGAGGACAGCCAAAAGTGGCATGTTAGTAGCTCTAGTCCGAAAGTTTTAGGCAACAAAGTCTTCACTGCAAACATTGCAAAGCCCATCATTATCTGGTTTAAACCATCCACGGTTGCAGAAAATATCAATTCCAGCAAAATCCCCGAGCTATTTGGTTTGCATTATACACTCCTCTATCAAACAATTGTAGTGGATCAATATTAACAAGCATATTAAATCGACTCAGCAAAAGCTCAACACTGAAAAGAATGAAGTACGTACTTCTAATTGCCTACTCCCGATGTTGGGTTTCCACTTTTATCTAGTATAACAACTTAAGGACATCTTCGTGTAACATTGGTGTAGTGTTTGTACCAAGAAAAGTACTGCAATACACGCTACTAAGTACTAACAAACTCTCTAGCATTTCCCCAAAGTTGGTGCATGTTTCTTATACATGCTCAGCTTGTTAGAAAGAATTCCCACCTGAGGTCCTGATAAAGGCCTAGAAAATATGCCTGCAAGCTCAAATACCGACAAGGATTAAGGAAATACTACCAATTTCCTATATCTGATCTTGATTTTACTCTGGCGTCATTTTTCTTGCATGTTAGGATATCAAAAAGAATTCGTTACAATGTTAACCGCATAACATTACCATCATAAATGAAAGGATTGCAACTCAATTTGTATCTTAAAATCAAATCGGATGACTAACCATTTTATCGAATTAAAAGAGATTGCAAAGAAATCCACCATTGGATTGAGAATATAATGAGAAGCTACCAACTATGGGACATGAATATGTTGCATGAATTGTAAATGGTATCTATTAGGAGCTTAGAACAGAATAATTTAAATGGACTAGCTTGAACATGGGCTCCCCTGAGCTAGACTCGAGCAAGGCCTGACCTGCTCAAGTCCGGGCTGATCCCAGTGATGGTGTTCCCCCTTAAACCCAAACTAGCCTATTTAACAGTAGTAATGTTTCTCAACTTTGTAACGCAGATTTATATTGTTAAAATTTTATGACTGAAACCATATTTAGATATGGTTACTGTAATTACTAATATATCAAATTCAAAATGCAAATTCTAAAGTAAAACTGTTTACCAAAAAGAGCTTTTTATTGCTCGCAGAAAAGAAAAGGAATATTAGAATGGGCCTGAACTTAGACTTTGTTACTAAGCCAATGATTAGCCCTACCTTTTTCTTAAACCTAAGCCCGATCTGATGTGCCTATATCAAAGCCTTAAAATTGTATGTCAGACCACTGGGATTTTCATGCTAGGACAGTTTTGAAAAGATCTAGTTAAATCATGACTGGGACACACCTCAATATGCTAGGTCAATTTTGAAAAGATCTAGTTAAACCATGACTAGGACACACCTCAATATGATAGCCTGACCACCAGAACACAACTTGTGCGCCTTGGATTCATTGATCTGAAATGAGCAAAATAGAACTATTATCTTGTAAAATATATACACACAAAAAACATTAAACATAGAAATTGAAGAAGGCAACTTGTTGGAATAGCGAGTCCAATCTCGAGATGCAGGTAGCATCAAAAGAAGTTTAATGATAAGTTACCTTCAACACTGATGATACAGATCCATAGATATCACTTTTCTTAACTTCCTCTACAAGAAAATCCTCCGTAACTAGATGACGCAATACACGGGAAGCTTCTCCCTTAGCTAGATGTTTTCCAGAACCATGAAGACTCAAGGAGTCGTGTCTGTGTTTTTTGACCTAATTTAGTGGTAAAACCAAGCAGTCATTTCTCAATGTTAGCATATATGTCTAAAATTCACCACAGACTTACAAATTGGCTTAAGGAACCCCTGTAGACTTCCAAAATATGAGACGATGAAAATTGCTGCCTCATAGATTTCACCAGCTCAATCTAAACATGAAAAGGTAGAATGTTTATTAGGGCAGTGACATATCAAACAACCTTACTAGCAATACAAGGCCAACTAAAATGTGAAAAAAAATCTGCCTTTGTACCAATTGCTTTGCAATTTCAGTGACATCCTTCTCAACTAAAGTTTTGATATTTGCACAATTGTCACATGTTTTTCTGCAGTTTCCAGTATCAAACTTCTCTCCAAAATGCAAAAGTTGTAGAAGACGTCTACAGTCCACATCATTTTCACAATAGCTGACCTGAAATGGAAGTTGTGATTTGCTGGACATCAGATTAAATTCTTAGCCCATGGAAAGACAGTTACACATCAGGTACCATTCTCAGAATATTTTCCGTGTTCTTTTCCAGTATCTTATCTGAATTTGTTGTATTAGTGCGGCTATAACCAGATGTTGCTGGACTTTGCTCAATCTGCCCTTGGATGATCATATGCTTGACCCGTATCTAGGAAAGGAAAGGAAAGCAGTCAGCAACATCGATGACTATTTCAAAGAAGAAAAGGAGTGGAAGAGCTTAAACACTGTTTATAGGAATAGTAGCTGGCAAACAGAGAGAAACGATTAGGTATGAAGCAGAAACCAACATACAAAAAACACATCCCTGCTTTATGATTAACTTACATAGTCACTATAACTGTAGTACAATACACAGGATGATCGCTGACCATCACGACCAGCACGACCACACTCCTAGAGAAAATGACAAAAATTCAAGATACTGGCAATTACCACAATGAAATGATAAATCTTTTGCATAAGGAATCACAAAAATCAATCAACACCTTTCACGTGAAGATCTTATGCTGATTACCTGATGGTAACCTTCTATGGACTTTGGGAGTGAATGATGAATTACAAAACGGACATCGGGTTTGTTGATACCTGAAAAACATCCTTAAGGTGGTTTATCTAATCAACGCAGAAAATGGAAAAAGCTAACTACATACCCATTCCAAATGCCACAGTTGCACAAATTATATTTACTTCATCTTTGCTCCATTGCCTCTGAACATGTGCACGTTGGCCAGCATCCACATTCCCATGGTAAAACGCTGCTTTATGTCCACACTCCTGTGCGACAAAGGCACTATCTTATGAGAAAGTAACTGACAGACCTAAACATCAAACTGCAAAAATAGGCTTATATAATATGCTTCAAGATCAAGAACTAAATAAAGTCCTGTTTAAATTACTAAAACAACATCAAAAAACCAGGGTTGAATCAGAACATAAATTGATGTATGAAAATTTCCATCCTGCATCGTTCAAGGAGATAGGTAATATAGATGCTTAGAAATCAACTATTTGTGTGAGTCATTAGCCATGACTGATTGCAGCTACTATTCATTCACAAATTCAATGAATCTTGATTCTGTAATAGCTTCCCAGCATGTACATTTTGGCTTTGCTAATCTTCCTCGACTCTTTCTGAACACTGTTAAAAAGATAATATGAAGCACTACAACCTTGTTCCTTCCAGTATAATGTACTATTAGCTTTACCATGAGTAATATCATCGTGCTATGTGAGGAAGAATGCCCTTACAAAAGAAAAATATCGCAATTCCCTCAAGTGTATCATGGATCAATCTCAAACAACCAACTAAAAATGCAAGACCTCTCAATATTTGGGATAAATATAGAATAAATCCTAAAGATTTTCTAACATTGACAACTCAATGTTGATCCTTCCGATTTCTCCTATCAACTCGTAATTTCTGTGAAATTGGCACCTGAGGAAGATCATTTTAGTATTCTAGATTGTAGTATTAGATCATACTACAAAATATGAGAATTCTACAAAAGGAAACTTAGCTCTGAAAGCACAATTCCAACAAAATCCAAAGAACAACCCAAAGAACGACAATAAGAAAAGTAGAAAACTCAGTTGCCGAGTAAGATGTAGAGGAGATATTGCATGGTTAGAACATGTATGATTTAAGCAACTGAATATAATACCATGTATCCTTAAATAAAGATGATGTCAATCAATGAAAAACAGGTCAATCAAAAGTGTGTAAAAAGAATTTGAACTTAATTAAAGGAAGTAACAGAAATTTGGATAGAATCATATGAATTTCTAAAGGTTTAGGACTAGAACACTTTCATCCCTAATTATTCACTAGACCAAGGACACTGGCAATCATCAAGAATAAAGATCATGTGAAAAACACCAACCTGTAACTTTTCAGCTACTTTCTCACAATCCATTCTTGAAAGACAATAAATAATTCCACATTCGTCAAAATGATTTTCCTTAATGAATTTGTCAATGTCCTCCAAACACTTCTTTGTTTTAGGAATGACAGAGTACCTGCAATACTCACAATGAGTAATGGCTTTTAATTCTCGTAGCATTTAAGCTTTGTCCAACACATACCATAGATTTGGACGATTAAAGCTTTGACGGAAAACTATGCAATTTATGAGACCAAGAGCTTGCACAACGTCTTCCTTCACACTAGCTGTTGCAGTAGCAGTTAAAGCTAACACTGGAGTTTGCTCAAATTTCTTTTTCAAGACACCAAGTTCCTGAAGACATTAGAAGTCAGCTTGGAAAAATGAAAAAGCTGCAGATTTATGATGCAAAGATAAGAAGAAAACATATGCTACAACCTTGTAATCTGGTCTAAAATCATGTCCCCACTGACTCACACAGTGAGCTTCATCAATCACTATCCTGGCAAGTAATCCATGAGCATTCAAGCGTTCCAAGTGTCGCAAAAGAACATCACTCCTGCAAGGATGAAAAGTTTGAAGCAGAACAAAATAAACCGGCTACTTATGAGCAGATTATAATTTATGATATAGGATTGAGGTGGAAAATAAGATTTCAGAACTAAAAAATAAATTAAGCTTCACATCCTGATGAACACTAAACTTCCAAGAAGTGGGAATCATAGGTTGGCGGTTGGCTAATATCCCTCTACGAGAAAGAGAAATAGGAGAAAATATGCAATTGGACAGCAGGAATTAGGAGAAACCAAACTAGACATTGCATACAAACAACAAAATATTTTTCTTGTTTCTTATATGTGATATTGCATCTATATAACAGGAACTACACAGGTGCCACAAAGACAAAGTCAATTACCCTCCAACCTCAAGCCTCTCTTCTTCTAAAATGATGAATATACTACTTCCAATAAGCTTTTTATTTCTAGTTATATCATATCATATCTTGTGAGTTGGACTTTATTAATAGCAAGGCAGCAGTATCATCTCAAGAGAATTTTAAGGATTTAGTTTCTGTAGCTATAGAACCCAATATTCTTAAAACCAAGCCTCGTTCCACAAAAAGTAGAAATACAGAGGATCAAGGATAAAATTTAAGATATAACTGTTCTTTAATCAATTCAATGTATGTTAGAATAAAGGAAGTGTTACAAATAACCAAATGAAATTGAAGTTCCTAGAGTTGCTCTAAATGGTTATATTCTGTACACAATACTCACTTAGCAACCTTTTCTGGGGTGACATATAACAACTTGTATTTACAATAATCAGAACAAAGTTCTCTGAGGATATTCTGTTGCTCAGTCCACTCCATATTGGCACTAAGGTATGCAGCAGGTATATTCACCTACATTAGAAGAAAACAAGAAAGCATACCATCAGATTAGAATGCTGCTGTAACCACAGTCGAAGTAAATGCACTACAACGTAGGTAATGCAACCAGAATACCTGCAAAAGATGCATAATTTGATCTTGAATAAGTGAGACAAGTGGTGAAATTACTAAGGTTATTCCAGGAGAGACTAGAGCTGGGAGCTTCAAAATAGCACCAAAACATGTTAGATCAAGATTTCCAGCTTGCAAAAGTACGGTTGCCTAATGCCATATATTCACGTTTAACAAAAGACAATCTTTTTATTTTTGTTTTTTGAAAGATGAAAATGAATTTTGTAAGAAACACCATAATGGTAAGCACCAGTTAAGCCAATACAAAAGCAAATGCCTATATAGGTCACCTCAGCCATATAAAAGCTAATGTTCAGCTTACAAGCAGTCAAAGAACTAGAAGTAGTTATAAGCTAATTCCATCTATTGACCATGTTCGAGATGTATAGTTGGTGGACACCTTTGGAGAGGATTACTTACCTTGTCCAGTTGATGGTGCAGGTGCAACTTAACAGATCAGAAAACTATGGACTAATCCATTTTAAAATACAAGAAAATGCTGGATATAGGAAATGAAACTGCTTCAGCTCTACTTGGAAATAAAATGCCAATGAAGTCCACAAGAATCTTACTTGGTAAGTCAGACTTTTTCCACCTCCAGTTGGCATTAGAACAAAAACGTCATAGCCACTCATAGTAGCATTTATGACCTCTCTTTGATTGGGGCGAAAGGAGTGATTGCCAAAAACTTTCTTATTGTTGGCCTACAGACAGAATCAACCAAACAGCAATTAGGAGAAGTGAAAATTTGTAAACGAAAACTAATCCAATAGAAAAGAGCACCTCAAGGTTTTTGGTCCATGGGAAATCAGTGCTGCTCCACTTTGGGTCATTTGACCCCTCAATATAATTAACTTTAACAAACTGAGGGATATAAGGCTCCCTCTCTACAGGACCAGAGGAAAATGTAACTCTCTCTACGGAAGAGAAAGAAAGTGAAGATGGATTCCAATTTCCATAACCAACCACTTCACATTGTGGATGAATCTGGGTATTAAAACTTATGGGGCCTATTTTGCATGTAGATGACTGAGGTGTTTCATATTGGGAGACGTGAGTCATTGTGGATGCAGAAAAATGAGACTTATTTCTTTCTTCATCAAGAGCATGTTTCTCAAGAAGCTGAATTTGCTTGTTTAGCTGTAACCTAATGATGAACACACAATAACAAAATCAGAAAGTTTGATTCTTTTTAATGTTAATCAACACATTACCCCCAAATAGTGAGACAACCCTAAGACAAGGCCCAAAAGAAAACAAGCAAAATAGGAAACTGGACCTAAATATCATGTGCAGAAAAGGCATAATGTTCCATCTACTTAAAGAATATCATGAACTTATGGCAGTTTTAGGTTTTCTGCTGGAAATTGAAATTATATCCGATGTTTGAGAAGATTATAATAACCATGTTAGAGAGAAATATAATGCAAAAAAAGACACAAATAAGCAATTTCACCAATTTATCAGAATTTAAATAATCAATCTTGACTAGGAACTTGGGTCAAAGAAAATCTTAATTTCGGACTCATATTTCTTGTACAGGTTTTCCAGAGCTGCATATAGCTTTTAAGACATTATTGGAGGAAGAATGATAACAGAAAACATGAGTTCTCAATTCAACAAAATATATTTTAAACATAATAATTTCCTCACATACTAAGGCCAAAATAGTGAATATAAAGAACTAATGAGCAAGGAAATAGTAAGGCAACCTATCTTGGCGAAGCTTCTCTGTTTGCCTTGGACTCAGCTTGGAAGCATTATCAAGCAGTTCATTAGAGACAGCAATAAGCATATCCTTCATTTCCTTTAAATGACTAGCAGCTTCTGGGCAATGACCTAGCTGTATCAGTTTTACAAGTTTGGGGTATATCAAATAGACAACAGATTCAGATGTCAGAAGACAAAGAAAGTGAATATGAAAGAAATACCCTAAGTCCATGACTACACTCTGAGCACAATTCAGGTGGCAAGATTATGCTCTCCGTCCTTAGAAAAGCAGTGTTTACAGTAGGAGTTATTGCTTGAAACTTAGCAATTGTTGGCTCTGGTGTGCAAGTAGATTGGTAGTGTTCCATAGCTATTTGGTCTACATCAATACTCTGGAATGGATATAAGAATGCAGCAAAGTCAGCTTTTGTGAAGGGAAATATCAAAATCACAATTTGACATTGATTAGTTAGTTTATAAAACATAACTCAAAAACATTCCAAATTGCATGATCCACATATATTCAATTATAATATTTTGCTTTCAAATGTGAAACAAATCAGCATAAAATTCAAAACAGCAACAGCGTTTGAGGTAAATTTCACAGCCGGTTAGTGTGGTTGATCAGAACATAATTGGCAAAGATAAAATACTATTACAAGAGATAGAACTCCTACTTTGCAATGCAAGGTCTACTCCAAACAGGCTTCATTGAGATTAGCATTGCCATGAACATGTGACTGAGTTACCTTGAGTAAGTCGTCATCGTCAATGTAATCCATCAAAGTTTCTGAAGGCTCTTTTGTTTGACTGGCATGTGTCACATCAACTCTTGATGAACCAGAAAAAGATCTAGATTGTATACCCATAGAATGTGATGATGTAGTCACACTTTGTCTTAGATGATTGCCAGCTCTAGTATTTTGTGGTGGAAAAGAAAGCTCTGTGTATGCAGATTCATTATTCATTTCGTAAGGTTCACCAAAGTATTTATGTGGACGCACATGCTCAGGATAATGGCTGACACTAGAAGAGTTTTGAAATATAGGCTTTTGCCCAACACCATACAAGACTTCCTCACTAGCATTCATGACTGGAGCAGTTTTCCCAGGTCGTGGGTAGTTCCTGCAAGAAAGCTGAAGATTGGAAAGAACATACCACGCCTGTAAATAAAAAAAAATGTTGCATGATAAACTTAATTAATACGGATTGCCATGATGAGAATTATCGACACTAGTGGTTTTTAGCTTTTGACAGAGAGATTATTTATTAATTTACAACAACCGTTTACCTTTTCAACCAGAGGATTCTGCAACTTTTGAAAACTTTGAATCTGGCAGGAGGGTAACCTAAGTGACAGAAGAAATAAATAAGCGCCCGCCAAGACAATGTGAAGTTACTAGATTACTAGCCCTTAAAAGAAATTGACCAATAGTGACAATTTTTTTATGTGGAAGGCAAAATAAGAGGGGAATGGAGGGTGATGAATAAGAGATAATGGGCGAAGTCTCAAATATCCAAAACTACATAATTAACATGAGATGAGGAAGTTAAACAAATCTGGTATACTAACAACAGTCTCAAGTTTCCCTTATCGAGACAAATACAACATACCTCATAGTTATTGCCCCTTGAGCAGGAGGTCTTTGGGTTTGGAGTGAAAAAAGGAAATTTGAACTCAATAACTTATTTTGATTGGCACTCGCATGCTGCAACCAATTCACTTTTGGGAGCTTCTCCTCACTTGAATTTCTTAGACTGAAATGCATATATAACAGAAAGCACAAACACATATACACATATATGCAGCATTAAATATATAGATCTTTAAGAAATGGGAAATAAAAAACAAGAAAGATTAGGAGATAATAACTACTTTTGCTTCATCCTTTTCCCTGTCAAACACCTCCTGTTATCAGAGAGACAATTGGCACCAACCAGCACATCATCAGACCTAGCCTGAGAAAATGACATGAAATACAACCATAAAACACGGCAGACCAATTGTATCAATCAAACTGAAGATTGAGATTTTGAGGACATGAGAAAGGGTGAGGAGGGGTTACATGAAAACCCAGAGAGAGATAAGTGAACTTGAATTAGGAGAGTTTCACTGTTTAAGATTTGCAAGAGAGAAGAATACAAGTTTTGGAGGAAAGCTATGAGACGAGAGCGCGCTCTTCAATTATTCTACAGTCAAGGGCGGGATGCTTGCACATTCCTCTTCTTTTTTTTAAAAAAAAAACCTCTTCTTTATTTTAATTAATACATATATTGGTATTTGTACTTATTTACACAAATAAATGTCTAATTACTCAATTTCAAATGCATGAATTGAATTTGAAATTTACACCTTATTTATTTATTAGAGAATCGATTATTATTGGAGGATTTATGCGTTATTTTATTTGATTATAATAAATAAGAATATTGATGTGATTTTTTTTATTCATTTAGCCTTTTATACCACGTGTGTTTAAGTTTGTGAATCGGAATACTTTAGATTTTGTCATACTTTTTAATATAAAAAAGAGGTTGGTTTTAATCGATATTTTACTATTGAGTCTATATATTTCAATGTCATGCCTCCCTATATTACTTTTGGTTTTGATTAACTGGTGAATAGAGTTGGATGTTTGAGTTTGAGGTGATTTTTAATTAATAAAATATGTTATATTGGTCAGTTGAATGACAATTAGTTGATCGAAGGCTTATTATTTGTCGTCGATATAAAGCATTGTTTTAAAAAAATTAATGTTGATCAAGTGAATGATTAATAAAAAGTTCGTGAAAATTATTTTTAAAAATAATCTTGATAATTTTAGTCGTCAATTTTTATGAAAATTAAAATAGAAAGGAAGAAGAAAAGGGAGGAAGTGACGACAAAAGAACTAAAAGATGGTAATTTTTAATAAGAAGGGGGGTGATCAAACATGATTCAACAACAATTTTCATACAATTTTTATGCTAAAAAGGAATTTTAAGTACTTTTAGTCTAATTAATAGGTAGTATATATCAAATACGATTTTCTAAATTGATTATTTTTGTTGATTATGCATTTTAATTACTTAATTATGTGTTAATTAAATTTTTGCATGCCTTAATTAATTAAAGATGGGTCATGATAATGATAATCATATTTGGAAAATTTTTAGCATGTGTGATGAGTGTGAAATTGTTTTGGTATTGACATATAGTTGTGGGACATGTACATTATGTAATTATGGGTGTTATGTAGACACCAATTGTTTATTCAAACATTACATGTGATTGCTTGTTAGTGGCTTTACATGAGATTTTTTTGATGTGGAGATCGTTATACCCACTTACCCTACGTTTGGTTGCTGTCCCCGTCACCGGGGACAGAGGACAGAACATGAAATTCCTGTCAACCAACGCTGTTTGCTTCCTGTCTCCCTAGTTTTGTCATCTGACCCCAGATGACAAAGACAACAATTTCCTATCCGTCGCTTAAGCGTAGGACAAGGGGCAGAATGTCATTGACTCTGCTTCAAGACATCTCGTTATCCAAATTTACCCCCATCTTAGTCTCTGCTCTCGATTGTCCGCCGACTCACGTCCGTCTCCGTCAACAGAGGAACCAATCCGTCCTCGTCCGTCCTCGTCCGTCATCGTCCGTCCGTCCTCATCTTCATCCTCGTCCGTCCTCGTCCTCCTCAAAAACAGAAATCACTCCGTTTCAAAAACAAAAATCACGTCCGTCCTCGTCCTCCGGCGCACGTCTGTCCTCGTCCGTTGTCCATCCACTACCCCATCAGGAGTCTTTTCTGTTGACCCACAACCGGCGAACGTTGTCTCTGGCACACCGCCATTCTTCCCCACCGCCTTCGTCTCAAGGTTTGTATGGATGTCAATAATCTTCTTCTTCTCTTTTTCTCGTTTTGGGTCGGAAATAGATGCAGTTGGTGAGCACTGTTGGGTCATCCACAGTCGTCTGTCCCTGTAGTTGCGATCTGTTGTTCAAATGGGATTGTTTTGTGGGGTTTTTGTTTGTTGTATTGCCGACTTGAAAGATCGATGCTTGCAGATAAATGGGATCGATGCTTGCAGAAAAA
>JAOSBM010000005.1:15972457-15983205 GCA_027568955.1 Erythroxylum tenue | reverse complement strand
AATGAAAAAAAAAATTAACAGCTAATTAGGGTTTAATGGAATAACCCTTCAAGGTAAGATGATCATGATTCATGTTTTCGCAAGAAGGTTGGGTTCCGAAAACGGGATCCAACATTGCGCATGGAAAGAAATTCAGACCCATTATCAACTCCTACAAATTTAACATTCGCATGAAATTGTGTATGTGCAAATGTAATGAATGAATGCAATAAAGTTTGTGTTTCAGATTTGTGTTGCATGAGAAACACCCATGTGCATCGAGTGAAATCATTTACAATGGTTAAGAAATACCGTGCCCCTGAGTGTGTTGGAACTTTATGAGGGCCCCATATCACAATGCAACAATTCAAATGGACACTGAGTTGATATTGAATTAGTAGGAAAAGGCCATCTTGCCTGTTTTGCCATGGGACAAACAGTACAATTATTATGGAAAGAGACACTATTAGATGGAAGCAAAAAAGAAAGCAATTTAAGGCGTGAGAGTGATGGGTGGCCGAGCGCAAATGCCACAAAT
The DNA here is from genome assembly GCA_027568955.1 of Erythroxylum tenue. NCBI lineage: Eukaryota > Viridiplantae > Streptophyta > Magnoliopsida > Malpighiales > Erythroxylaceae > Erythroxylum > Erythroxylum tenue. Next base: position 15,982,688 of record JAOSBM010000005.1, on the reverse strand, counting down.
CTGAAATTTTGGACACTTGAAAGGTCTTTGGAGTCTGTATGAGTGGAGACATATAATACAAACCACCGCGTTGTTCACCCGAGCCAATCATCCTCCCCGTAACCAAGTCCTGCAAACTACAACCATGTGGAAAAAAGTGACGAAACAGTTTAAGGCAGTAGTTAATTTGCTAACAGACATGAGATTAAGGTAGAAAGACGGGACACACAAAACGTTGTTAAGTGTTATGTCATGGTTAAAAGAAACCGTACTAGTGGTGGTGTTTGGTGCGGTGGAACCAGTGGGTAAATTAACTAAGGAAACTACTGGGGATTTTGTGTGTGTAAGTAGATTTGGATCAGATGTAATGTGGTCAGTGGCTCCACTATCTAAGATCCAAGGCTTTGTGAATGCAGAATTGATTAAAACATTAGAGAACATAGACAGACCTGTAGCATTTGCATATATGTCATTGTTACCAGGTTTGGAGTTTTAATTCATCATGGAAATAACCTTGGCGAGTTGTTGAAGCTGCTCGGTTGAAAAACCTTGCACTAATCTGTTGGAGTTATCGTCTCCCTCTTGTGCCATTTGAGATGAATCTGCCGCATTAGCAGGTGGAGAAAAATTGTGTCCATTCCCTTTAGGACCACGCTGTTGTTAATGATGACGATTGTTTTGAACTCCCTGATTGTTGGGAACTCATGTTCCATTCTTAATCCTGCATCTATCCTCAGTGTGGCCCTTTTTGTCACAAAATTTGTAGTGAAATTTCAAAGTACGACACTCTTCAACTGTGTGGCCTGATATGGTGCAATGTTCACAATATTTGTCTTTGGAGGCCTTCGAATTGTTATTTGCTCGACCTCGTACTGTAGCAGCGATGGAGAAATTCTCGGTGGTTTCATATGTCATTTGACGTTGAGTTTCTTCTTGAACAACAAGAGAGTAGGCTTGACGAACATTGGGTAGTGGAGACATCATGAGTATATTGGTGCGAACTAGCTTGTAAGTCTCATTGAGACCCATGAGAAATTGCATCAATCTGTCTTCTTCTCTTTGGTCACGGTGTGCCTTTATTTGATTACAAGTCGGAAGCGCGCGATGTGTCTCCAACTCATCCCAAAGAGCCTTAATTTTGGTGAAATATGATGAAACAAACATATTACCTTGAGAGATGGTAGCTATGTTCTTTTGAATATGAAAAATCGCTAGAGAATTCTTTCGTGAGAACTGATCACGGAGATCTTCCCAGACTTGTTTGGTAGTTTTTGCATGGACCATTCCTTCTGCTAAGTCTGATTCCACCAAGTCTGTTAGCCATGATAGAATCATGCTATTGCATTGATTCCACAAGTCAAATCCTGTCGGCTCTTCTATTTGTGACGGAGGTTCAATCGAGCCATCGATAAAGCCAATCTTGTTTTTTGTTGTGAGGGCGTAGATCATGGATTTGCTCCATGATTGATAATTGGCACCGTTTAATTTGACTGGGACAAGCATGTGTCCAGGTTGATCTGACGGATGAACATGGTATGAACTTGATGGATCACTACTGAATTTCACAAGAGCTTTGTTTGATCAAGATTGGCCTTCAGTTGCCATTATCGAAGGAGAATGAAGACTGGATATTTTTCAAGGCACCAGGAACAAAGCTCTGATACCATGTAAAGAAATCGAAATACTAAAAAAAATTGACTTGAAATGGCTACTTACTTTTATGCAGTGATTGTACAATATTATATACAGATCTACAAGAGTCAATCATTGCTTGTTCTATACCTAAAGACCAGCTATTCTTAATTACAGCTATCCACATGTTTTGGCTAAACTATAGGCAAGAATAATTTCTAATACACAAATCAGCAATACCAAAACTATAGATTTACGCATGCATATAACATAAAAAAAAATTAACTTGGGTTTGATACCAATCTTAGAAAAAACATCAATGTAAAACACAATTACATAGAACATGATCTTTACATATGCATATTATAAGCAAAAACACATACTTGATTTATTATTGCAGTTCCACCAGTTAAAAAACTTTATCGCCAACTTTAATTGTGGAATCTTTCATTTATTGTTTCTGTACTCTTTTATCGATTCCAGAAGAAGCAACCATCCACACAGATGCATATATATAAATATATAACGTTGCCTTCTTCAGATAACTACTCTTTGTAGTTATTTCAAGAGTCTTAAGGAATATTATTCCTTTCATGGGTGTAATAATGACTCATATTATTTATATCTTTATTTAATTTATATATTTATTTTTATATATTTATTTAATATTTATTTTCATTTAACATTTAAATAGAATATTTAAATAGAATATATATATATATACTAATATATTATAGTATTGTTAGTATGCCAGTTTTCATCTTCCTTGTAAAGTCGGCCCTCGGGGAATCGGTTGCATTTATTTTTTGATTTCCCCATGAATCGTATTGTTCTTCTTCTGCAATCACACTCATTTCTTTTTCTTCTTCCGCTTCAAGAACAGAGAGTTCTTTATCCTCTTCAAACACTGAGTGGTCTAGCAGGATAAAGCTTCCTCACAAAGGTGACTATACCTTATCCAAAATAGCACTAATTTGTATTTATACTCTTTAGAAAGAGAGGAATGCCATATTATTCCAAAACAAAGGCCATGATTGCCACTTATGAACATACAATATGATAAACCTCATCAAAGAAATATTAATAAAAAAAACTCATCAAAGAAATTGTCGCAATCAGATATCAACCTTAACATCGGCAAAGAACTAGCGATCAAAAAGGAACTTATTAAATGGATGGAGTTAATGAAATAGCAAGGAAGCACGAATGGACAACATATTAATAAGATTAGCTCTGAATAAGAATGCAGGTTCGTAAGCTAGAGCGGCAGAAAACTTAGAAATCCATCCAAGCAAAGAGCAAGGAGAAAGAAATCCATCCAGAAATTAACAAGATTCTACAAGACATATTTCCAGAGGGGTGCTAATATTCTAGGGAGTAGTGCCCTAGGGAGCAATGAAGCTCAACTATTGGTTCTAACACATTGAAAAGTTGTTAACAGAAAGTCAATGTAAACTTGAAATATGAGAAATCTAGTTTTCTTATAAATCCTTCATAAATAATTTTCCACTTCAATACAATTTATATTTAAAAGAATCATTTGTAATGTATATTCATCTCATAAACTTTAACAATGTTAGTTAAATATAAATAAATAATGCATTTAATTAAATATATAACCAATTAATTGACAATAAGATATAAAGTAACATGAATAAATAAAATGCAGTAGAAACATAGGCAAATGAGTTATTGGACCCAATCGATCTCCAAATTTTGCAACTTAAAGAGCCACTTTTGAGTATCCTGAGAAATATTATAAGCGGCTTTGGATGAAGATTCAACAGAACTAGTTGAAGCAAAATGATGATCAACTTTCTTGTCTTGGACAGCGGCATTGAACTGTCTGTTAGGATGTCTAAGCTTGAGAGCCAGAAGTCGTGAAACTTCATGAAGTCCTCCCCATTTCTCCAGTGCTCGCGCGATGTCGTAACGCCCTGTGTTACATGTAAGAATTATACACTACTATAATAATAATAGAAAATCTTAAGAATCAAAGATTACATGCAAGAATTAGAAAGTTATGCATTTTTGTTCCAATGTACCTGCACGTTCGAAGGATTTTCTGCTTGGCATATACGTAGGATCCATTCCCCAGCTCCTCTGGAATCTACTTATCTATATAATAATCCAATTCTTCTTTATAAAAATGGCTTCTGGAGTCTCTTTAACATAATGAATGAGTGAATAAAAAGGAGGATTGTACCTCATCCTGCAAATTCTCAAGGTTGTCCCAGTATCCCTTGGGTTTCCGATGTTTGTAAGCAAGGGAGAGATTCATCAAAGTCGCAATCCTTCTAAATCCACCCATGCGATTTATTGCCTTCTCAATATCCACCCTACCATGCAATCGGAGTTGTTTTCTCATGGGCATAAATCCCACTTGCCCATGCTCCGAAATAAACTTTAGGAGTTCCGATTTTAGGATTTCAATGTCCCTTTGCAGACCAGGCACTCTAGGTCTCTGCCTTGAATTTTTATCATAGCTAGTCACCTGCTCAGCTTCTTCTTCACCACCCTCAGTATTACTGCTGCAACTGTGCTCCTTGGCATATTCTGCAGAGTTTGTGGATTCCATTTTCTCAATATAATCCCGAATTGCACATAGATTTGATGGGAGATCTTCATATATTACCTATAAGTTGACAATTTTCACCAATCAATAATGGTTTCATTGTTTGATGCTCCTAGTCATTAATTTCAGAAAATAATTTTTTTTCCCAATATAAATTACCATGGTCTAGAAACAGGATCTGTAATTGTAAGTATAACTTTTCTTCTTGGATGCAGATGACTAATAAGAGTTTTCACCCTTCAGACATGATGACAGATGTGTATTCCTTGTCACTCTTCCCATTATTATTATTGTAAGAGGCATCATCATTGGTATGTAAAATTCGTAAAGCAAGGAAAAGCTTATCTTTGAATGTTGTGTTCAAAGTCTGGTGTGGGTTGAAAATATTACCATTAGATACAGAAAAAGTAATTTAAAGTTATTGTATAACCAAGCTGGATTGAATAAAACTTAATGAAGCAGAGTGACAAGATTCCTAAATGCAAAGGGAGGCTACTAAAAATATTTTTTTCGTACCTCTTCCATAATAGCTTCCGAAAGCAACGCATGTTTGTGCATTTTAGACTCAACACTATATTTAAGCAGAGTATGATGGCTTCCTAGCTGCTCTAAAAGCCACTTCCCCTGAAATGAGTCGAAGTCCCCTTCAACCTGCTCAAAACTGATCTCATGTTCAAGTTGTTCACATAAATCCAGAACCACACGTGCATGAAGTACCATGTACAACAGACCCTTGCATCCTTCCTGAAAAATTATATCAACCTTAATCTGTCAAGTGAACCATTTTTGTTAAGTAATATCCACATAAGTATGTCTTGACAGTCATATAATATCTAGTAATAATCTAACCTTGGAAAAGAAAATACTTACCCTAATGCTAGGATAGTTAGAAAATTACCTAATCAATTAGTATGTTGCGAAAATAACCGCTTTGGATTCATGTAAGAGGGAACAAGTACCCATTGTGGGCATAGGTATCTTCTATCACTAGCAAATATTGAGCATGACAAGGGGATGAATGTCTACCAGGAACAAGTACTATAATCACATATTGGATTCTTGTTTTCATTTCTCAGTTATATCTGCTATATCTAACCCCATCATGATGCCTCTAATTTCGTACAAAATCTGGTCCCATAATACACTTCCAAGTTCTGAGCAGGTCATATACTCATCAATGCAATATGCTTCTAATTACAAACCCGTGGAAGAAAAAAGTAAACTTATTTTTGAGAAATAACGAGTGACCAATATAGGCCATTAAAGATGCAAATGCACCTACTCATACCTGAAGAATACGAACTTTGTTGTTTTCTCGTGATAAAATCTTACTGATGGCTAGGTTTGGAACTATCCTGCAGGACATAAAACTCGGTATGATAATTCGATTTTGTATTAAGAGAGATTGCTATTACAGTTTTGTTCAGTCACTGTCATGATCTTTGAACTGATTCAAGCAGGTATAGGTCATCGCTGTCAGATAACTGATGTAAATAAGGTTACATGCCTCTATGCCTCTTCATTTATGTCACTCTAATGCCATTTTCCTTCTTTGGTGAATAAAGAGTAATTTATCGAAGGGTAAAGCCAAATCACTAAAATTCTTCAGGGGCTTCTGATTTGAGACTTCAAATTTTCAATCATGTTCAGATCCTCTCTTTCCCCCTCAAACTCACTCCACTATTTGCAATCTATGGAGCAGTACCCATCTTATGGAGATAGTAGACCTATTCCTAATATTTATATTAAGGAGGCTCCCTCTACGGATAGGGATAACTAGTAAAGGCCTGATGGCAACTCATACTAAATTGATATAGTCATATAGTGAACAACCAAAGTCTTATGTAGCAATAGAATGACCACATACTGCACATAAATGGATTGGATCCTTCTAAAGCAGTTATAAAAGAAGTAGAGGATGCAGTCAATTCAAACAAAGAGTGAGATATCGATACTCCTTCTAGGTAAGAGGAATATTAAGCTTACTCAGGAAGACTCTCATAGGAAGTAAGAACATTCCATACTTCACGAACAGGAGCTTTCACAGTAATGCTTGCAATGACACAGCGGTGAACGCCTCCATTTTCCTTCAGCATGAAACAATTTTATCAGTGACTCCAAAAAAAAGAATAGATTTCACAGGAAGAGCAAAGTCAGGTCAGAGTAACCAGCAAAGTCAGTTACCAATAGGCCATCAAACCTGCGAAGATGAACTTCATCCACCATGCAAGGCCGATCAAGTCTACAAACTTTTCCAAATACACCCCAGTTACTACTCAACTCACTTGAAGATGGTGTTGGACCAGTACTTGAGCTGGGACTAAGGCCAGGGGAAGCAATCATGGTCGTCTTTGACGTTCCAATTTCTGTGGTTGCTTCCTTTTGAATGCCAACAAAGTCTCTCTCAGCTCTACAAGCCAAGGCTTGAAGATTCACAGGAAGATCAGATCTGATGATCCTCTCTAAGAAAATAACTGGGAAGTTGAATCTTGGAATCACATTAACTTCATATGATAGCATGGTTGTTCCAGAACTAAAAAAAGTTATTGATAAAAAGTAACATCAATATTGTTTCCAAGTTGACAATGTGATCTGGATGCTAAGGTAAAATAGCAAACTAAAAGTAGAATATTATTTTAACTCCAAATGTTCATCAGTCCAATTGCATGTTATGAAGTTGCTCTAATTTTTTGGAGCCTAACTTTCTTGATCACATAGACAAACCATACTTGAAATCTGTAGAAGTTCGTCAGTAAGAGTGGTGAATGCAATTTTTACAGGATTTCAAACAATAACTTGATTCATATGTGATCGATGAGTGGATCTATTAACAATAATTTCTCATAAGGAGTAAGACATGATGATGTCAATCTTGCATAATAAATGTGGAATTGTTTTGGCTCATTATTTAAAAACTGTATCAGATCCAGGTTATCAAACATACGATAATAATAAGAAATTTGAGAGCCAAATGGAATGAGGATTAAATTTCTAATTGGTGAAAAGGAGATTTACTAAAGCTTTATCTAATTATGCTTAGATTAAAAACAATTCATTCTCTGAAATCCAAATGAATTTGATTTCTGACAAACAAATATATAAAGGATGCAAATATATGATGATCAATAGATACTGAAGAGAGTATAGCAGAGTTAAGCTGACTCCATAAAATAGTTGAGCGAACACTAATAAGTACGACAATTCACACCATCTTATGATAAACAAGCTTGCATGAATATGATCTCGTATAGCAATAACAACAAACCAAATTTGACAGATAAAATCAGTCAACTAGAAAGCAGTTCTAGATATATGGAGACAGAAATGAAGATGCTGTACAGGATGAAAACTCAGAAGAAATCTGGGCCATCTACAATTTTTCTTGCTGACCAGTATAGGAAGTTTGAAACTGAATTTTCTTTTTGACCGTGAGTTGATTCTATACATGCAAACAAACAAAGATACTTTTGTAAGAAGTAACAGTTATATATGGAATGTTTCACTCAAATCTCATGCCAATGTAAATTTACAAGCTAAGACAAATAACTTTTTCTCCTATTTTGCAGCTTTGAATTTTTACTGAATCTAAAATCAAAATTTAGCTTGACAGGGCTCAATTCTATACGTTAAGGAAGAAAAGAAAATAACAAAACAACAAAACAACAGATAATGAAGATTTCGGTTGCATCCACCTTCTTGATGATGGCATGCACAGTTCTGCAGATAAATACATAAGAATGCAGATATGTAGGAAAGAGTATTTTTTCAAAAGTTAATTTATTCATTTAATTTTAACAAAGTAATGCAAATATACAAACATAACAATGGAAAGGAACCGAGATAGCCGACAGTAAAATGCTGGTCACTAAATCATCTAGCAGAGCTTTAGTTTTACACTTAATGAAATTCTGTCCCTCAAGTCATTTGCTATAATCAATTATCTCATCTTATGGAGAAATTTGTCTTTTGCTTCTTCTATTGACTTCTGTTGATCCTGTTAAATATCAAGTTGTTCTTGGTCCTCCATATTGGCTGTATAATTTTCCTAACCCAAGAATGAACACCTTCTTGTCCCATTTGGAGTTTAGTTTGCGTGCAGTAGCCCAATTGAGGGAAAGAGTAATATTACCAACATCTACTAATCATTTTGTCCCATTGGTCATATAACAAACCGAGAAAATTCCATCACATACTATAACTACCATAAGGAGAACAACAAGTTCTCAGCTCCTGGGTTAAACTTCTCAACAACAAAAAGAATTAACAAAATACAGTTTCCATCAATACAATCATGTTCCTTTCTAGAAACTATTTTGTACGCATCTTTTAGTGAACAATTAATTTTAGAAAACAATCTTATAGCGGGTGCAAGAGGACAAGTTTCACCATTATCCTAAAACATGGAAAGTTTGGGAATGCAACCATAGAGAAAGTCTTTCTACCTAGATTCCTCAAAATTCTGTGCTACAGAAAGGCTCAAGACTAGTGTGCTAGTATCTGGTACTTGAACCCCCATACCCACTAGTAATGGGACATGAGCAAATAGTCTGGACCTTGCAATAGAAGGTATCTAAGATAGAAACCATGAATAGTAAATTCACTTGAGGCTTTTGCAGATTGAAGTTTGTACAAAGTATATGGATCTACCTTCTCCCTGAATTTAGTGACCATTTGCCCTCAAACTTCTTAAAGTCCCCATCAACCATGGAAAAGTGTAGTTCATGATGGTTGGCCTGAAAATTAATTGAGGATATGAAAGAAAAAAAGTAAGCCTAACCTCATCCAGATGAGAAGCAAGATGCAATAAGGAAGGAAGTATTTTTGGTATCCAAAACCTTAATATTCAAACCAGCCAGCATGTGTGTTAACTAAATTGTCAACCATAAAGTCTCTGTGGGATAAAAGAACAGACCTTATGATTGTTGACCAGAATCATGGCATGTCATTTAAAATTGCGATATGACGATCAAGTGAATGTGCATGAACAAGATGGATAAATTCATGATAACTATTATGATCACCAAATCAAAGAAAGCAAAATCTACTAAAAGAACTGATTTAATGAGAAATGCTTATCGTATATTCACTACCCAGTTATCAGAATAGATTCACTGGTTTTATAACATTGTGTTAATAGTAGCAGCTTCTGAGGACCAAAGCTCCGAGTACAAAAACACAAAGGGCGTTCCTCAAGGATATCAGATCTTCTTAGAAGAACCATGATATAGAAGAGAAAGTTTATCAGTCATTATAGAGGTTTTTGTTCATGTTTATCCTGAAAACCATTGGCGCCAAGAGCAAGTTGAAGACTCAAGTGTACGCTCAAGCTAACTAGGCAGCTAAAGAAGCTTACAGAATAAGGAAATTCTTGAAGATCCAAGACAACACGAGCTTCAATATGCCAGTAAAGTGCCCTTTGAAAGCCTCTCTGCTCCAACCATATCCGACCTGAATGTGGACAGGGAATTCTCCCACTGAACAAAATCAAGTAACAACAACTGCAAGTTAACTATAACCCTAAACAAGAACAACTTAGCTGGTCATTCCCCAAGGCAAACAATTAATGCGAAAGGAGACATATGAGCCTGACATTGCGTCTATCAAATGGTTTCAAGAAAGCATGCAAGTTCAAAGAAAGAAAACTGCATTTAAACCTGCAAACAAGATTGGGAATGAAATCAGCGAGGCGATCGTAGTCAGTGAGAGAATTCCAGACAGATTGAAGGTTGGCATAGACGAGTATTTGGCCCTTAATTCTACGCTCCCGCCACGATATCACTTCTACTTGGCAATTTACTTTTCTTTCTCCTTCATCATTGTCATCATCTTCTTCTTCTCCTCCTCCTTCTGCTACTGCTTTATGAAGCTTCTTAATTTTACAGTTAATGGCACTTCCATTCTTTCGCATGTAACTCTTTGCGTGCCAGTTTTGGGTCCCATGAACTGAAGGTGAGCAAACAACGCGTTTCCAAGGCAGACAACGATATTGGTTCAGCTGTAAACTTGCTAGAAACACATACAAATCAGTATTACAACGAGAGGGAG
>JAOSBM010000005.1:15895231-15915199 GCA_027568955.1 Erythroxylum tenue | reverse complement strand
GAGTTGAAGGATAAATTTGTCCAGAAGAAGAATAGATTTTCGTCGAATAGATAAAGACAGGTCGGGGGAAGTTTTATAAATTCTTCGAATTTTAGAATAGGTATTCTTAAAGATAACCTATTCTGTGTTTGGTTAGAAACCAAACACGGGTTTGATAAAAACTTAAGAATAGCAAAGGAATAGCATTGCTATTCCCGTAAACGAAACATACCGTTAAGAAGATAAGTGTCAATGCTTATATTTCGGAATTACTAAGTGACGTGGGAATTAGTCCTATTTTTAACATTGCGGACTTATTTATTTATCATGGACATGATGATATATAACCTCCTTGCAGCTGTGAGAATTTACGTCATTCCTCGTCTTAAAAGGAAATAGAGGATGTTCTTGATGAACAAATTGTAGTCACAAGAGTTGATGGATGTCGATAGTTTTTTGTCAAGTGGAAAGGAAGATCACTTTTTGACAGTACTTAGATTTAAAAGCTGAATTTTAGAAGTTGTATCTAGACTTATATGAGCAGTGTTTGTCACATTCTACGTCAAGGACGACTTCAAACAAGCTAAGGAGAATTAATGCAAGAGCTTACAGTTTATAAAAGAAATAATAGAGGGCAAATTAATCATTCACAAGCTTTAATTTGGTGAAACGAAGAATGGGAATTGAGTTTAGCACTGAAATTTAGGTTAAGCTCGGATTCCTTATTAGATAGGAAGTAGTAGTATGTTAGAAATGTTATTCTAGTTATAAATATGTTATCTTAGTTGTTTAGGATTTAAACTTATAGAATTTTTATTAGAATATGATTTCAATGTGTTAGGAACCCTTTCCTATTTAGCCCTTCAATAACAAATATCCTGAATTTTTTCTAAAAGTTTGAGTTTTTAATTGGAAGATGTGATGCTTTCTTTCAAAAGTGATTCTTAGACCCTAAGATTGATTCTTAGTTTCCTTCCTTCCATTACTTGTTTATTTCACTAAATTCCAGCACTTGTAACCTAAAATCCCAGTGACCAAAACCTTAAATTTTAGCCATATAAAACCCTGAAATTCTAGTCTAAATCTCCATCAATCAAATCTTAAAAACTGAATATACTAAATCTGAAATTTCAGCATTTCAAGCTGAAATCTGGGCCTGAAATTTAATATTCCAGCAGCCTAATACCAATCATATTTCCCAATTTTTGTGAGTTTTAGCTATTAGTTAGTATTTCTTCTACTTGTCCTACATCAACTTGTGTACTAAGTTTCTAAGTATTTGTTCACTTATTGTTGTTCCAGATAAAGATGTCATTGGGACAACTGTTTTGTTGATCTTAATAACTATGTGTGCCATGTAATAAGTCGTGAAGTATGATGAGTGTTCTTTGGTAACCATTGCTTGGTTGTTTTAGAATTATGGACTTCTTTGATTGAATGATGGTTGTTTTCCTTGCATATCCTGAGTGTAGATTGAAATTCTAAATCCATGTCGGGAAGGAAATAAGCTACTTGTGCTGGATATTGATTATACGCTATTTGATCATCGTTCCTCAGCTGAGAACCCCCTTGAGCTGATGAGACCTTGTAAGAATCTGGATGTGGCAAGTTGTAACTTATATTGTCTGAAGTATGAATTCATAATAACTTTTTTTCCTAAGCAGATCTTCATGAATTTCTCAAGGCTGTCTATGCAAAGTATGATATTATGATATGGTCAGCGACCAGGTTAGATGTCTATCTATCTATTTTGTTATCTGTTTTCGTTGGTCTTTGCTTATCTACCACACTTCATTTCAAACAATTTTTACCTTTCTGCTAGGCATCACTTTAACAATTCTTACATGTATGCCCCATGGAAAAGAGAGTTCAACTGCCCTCAAAATTAAAAATATAGAAAAAATAATCTTATCAAAATTGTTCCCTGAGAGTTTATGACTGATTAGATTGTAGTCAACTAAAATAATTGACTCAAGAGCACAGTTTTTATGGTCCAAGTCCTTCAATAACTATGCTGTTGCGTACAACTAAGTGCTTAAAATTGAAACTTACAAGTAATGAGGCCCAAGTTTTAAGACTGTTAAGTGGCGTATGGTTGTTAACATTGTGTTGATCAAATCCAGGTCTACAGATGATATGCAAATACTGCCTCCGCATAAACCATTTTTAGTCAACCATTATGCGTTGAAGAAGTATTTATGCAACCAAGTTTAATTTGCTGTGTTGGCCTGGTAAAGCTTCTCTATTAGGAGGGAAGGAACTAAGTTGCCTTCTGATTCTAACACGTTGCTCAACGATATTTATGACTGGTTTTTAGTTGCTTGTAATGTTAAGCACATGATAAATTTGCTTCTAGGATATAACTAGAATGAATATTGAATCCAATTTCTTTAAGTTTCAACATGGTTTTTGCCTTTAATGAAGTAACTCAAGAGCTAAGCATATTTTGGTCAGTTGAATGTATTATAATAAAATTAGTCCGTCTGATATATTCTAAATCGTGCTCATATCTACTGTGGCATGGACATGTAACAAACGTTATATTAGTTTTCTGAATGTTTCTTAACCTGGCTGATTCAAATACCTTTTTTTTTTTGGGAAATGTGCTGATTCAAATAGTTACTTTTAGGTATTTGCATAACTCTTTAGTCTGGCTTCTTTTATGCTGTAGCATGAAGTGGGTTGAATTGAAGATGGGGCAGCTTGGGGTACTTAACAACCCTCATTATAAGATCACTGCTCTTCTAGATCATTTAGCAATGATAACGGTACAGACGGATTCTCACGGGATATTTGATTGCAAGCCACTTGGATTGATTTGGGCTCAATTCCCCGAGGTACAAGTTTTGAGATTGTTTGTTTGTAATATACTTTTGTACTTTCTCCCTTTTTTCTTCTTACCTTTGTTATGGGCTGATGGTTGCCTATTTGATTTACTTACCTTGTGTACTAGCGCATTGCACATGACCAAATCTATACATTCGATGTGTTAGTTAATACTATCCATCATATCACTTACATGATGTATATTTTTCTTCTTCAAATTTCCACGAATCTGAAGTTCTAGGTCTATTGATTGCCTAATAACAGTGAAATGAATTTGGAAACGCTGGATTTTGCATACATTCTTAATATTTGTCATGATGACATTCTGTGGTTTCTTGTTTTATTCAGTTCTACAATCACAAAAACACTATAATGTTCGATGACCTTCGAAGAAATTTTGTGATGAACCCACAAAATGGTTTAGTAATTAAGCCATTTAGGAAGGCTCATGCAAACCGGGATAGCGATGAGGAGCTTCGGAAACTCATGCATTACTTGCTTGCCATTGCTGATCTTGATGATTTGAGCACTCTGGATCATAGAAAGTGGGAATTCTTTGCTGAGGATAATGCAAAAAGGCGTAGACATGTATAACTGACGAGCTTAGAGACCTCAATTATCAGCTTTTGTTTGATTTCTGAGGTACCTATCTCATATCTATATTTATCTCTTGGTTTGTCTCCAGATTAAAATTTTGACGCAAAACTAAATATTTTTCTTCTTAATGCTTGTTGTCCATCGAATGACTTGCCTACATACAAAATGTATGCAAAATACGGTAGAAGGCTAAAAGTGATTTTATTTGCATTTGATATTTCAGCATTAATTATTAGTATTAGTAATTAGTAAATCCAAAATACGATGGAAGATTATCCCCAAGTTTTTATAAGATAGGCTTTTTAATCTAGTTCAGTGCTACAGATCTGCAGCAATCATATAGAATTTGGAATATTATGCATGGGGAGCTGATGGCCCTTTCTGCAAATGTAGATAACGATATTCTGATATGTAAATCAACTAGATTTTCTCACACCACTTCAAGATGTTGCATTTGCATCCTCGCTTGTGCCTCTGCATGGTGATTGAGTGAAGGATTTTGTACAAGTTCCCACACGGTTTTTAGTTTTTGTCCACGTTCCACACCAATTTCCTAGTAAATGCATGAATTTGTAAGCAATGTCAAAGATTACAGTTAAGTCAATGTATACATGGAACTAGACTGATTTAAGTTCTCATTTGTGCCCTGATGTTTTGAGACAGACACCTATCGGCCTGACCATTTACCCGAACTTCTTTTATTAAAAAAATATATTTCCAAAGATACCCTATCACCTACTTTCTTAAACGTGTATATGTTTTTTTTTTTAAAAAAATTTCTGGGTAAATTATCTTTGTAAAAAATGAAAATGAATATGATCGCAAAAGGAGAAAATGATGGATTAAGTCTTAAACAAGGAATTATATTTAAGTTCCTAAACTATAATTTGAAATTTAAGTACAAAGTTAAGGGCGTGAAAGTTTGGGAAAATAACATTGAGAATTGTTTTGTTTGATTTAAGAAGTTGAACAAAAGAAGAAAAATAGTCACATCCACAGAAAAGAATGGAAATGTTAAGATTTTAGACTGTGATTGCAACTCTCAAGTTAGATAAGATTCTAAGCTATTAAAGAAGCTAAAGCAAGAGTTTCTTTAAAAACAAGAATGAAGAGGATCTCCTGTATTTGATTGATTAATAATGGTAATTCGACAATTATAATAATAAGAAAATCTTTTATAGGTACAAAATTTTAAGATTTAGTGATAGAAAGAAATAAAACTTTGAATTTTCAAAATTCTCGACAACTTAAATACAAGTTTGGCGAATGTCTAAGAAACACATACTGGTGTAGATTTTGTTTTGGAACTTTATACGTATAAATAATGACAAGTTCGATGCCAATCTAAAATCTTACTTTAGTATCAGTTTGTTTTTATTTCTTTTGTTAGTAAAATTAATGTACATCCTTGGCACCCTTATGATTTTGACATTGATTATGTTCTATTTTTCAACTTTTAAAAATTAATGAGGATCGACACCAATCCATTTTTATGTGTTACATTATGTAATCTTATTCTTCAGTTTACTCCTCCACTTGAATCAACTTTAAATTAGCCTTTTGAAGAAGCAAAATTTCATTTCTAGCATAGATATCCATTATTAAGTTGTTGAAGACTTCTTTGGCCTTTTTTCTATAATGCTTTTTAATAGATTGCCAACAATTTTTGATGCTTAAGTAGTAGATTGTTGATTCCTATTATTTTCCATATCCTCTAAAAGATTTATTATAAAATGAGTATCTTCGTCTATAAAGTTAAGGGAGATAAATCAACAACATTAGAAGGTAGTATGGACACCATATTAACTTAACAATTCGACTTTGTAATCGATATTATTGACCTTTTTTTCAACTTGAAAAAGGTCTCCTTTCTCTTAGTTATGTCTTGGACTTGCGCTTGTTTGGATACTTTCTTTCCTTTAGTGTAACTAAACTTAATCTCTAAGTCTAATTTCATTTCTTTTTCTCCCTTTGTTAGCTTACTCAATGTTCATCCTTTTCTTCGAGAGATCTACTCATGGTTCATTAGGTATAGGTAAAAGGTGTATACAATTTATAGGGTGTACTTTAGATTTACCACGTTTAAATGTAACCTATCTTTCACGCTCTCTCTACATCTCTCGTATTTAGCTAAAGAAATGCCACTCAATATCTCAAAAGTACTTTTGACTATTAAGTGTCTCATTAAGCCTTCCTCATGTGATTCTCTCATAATTAACTCTCTTAAAGAACTATTAGATACACATAATTGATTTTCTCTAAACAAATATCCTTCATGCCTATAGAATTTTTCAAATGCAAAATGCTTATATTCTTTAATCAAGTTACTAAAATCAGGAATACCAACATAAAAATATCTAATATAATTAAAACATATAAAAAATTAATTAACAAAATATGTCTCCTAGTGCACCGATAACTATGCTTTTTTTTTTTTACCTTGCTTATACTTTATCATATAAGGAAAAGTTTAAGTGAACTCTATTCGCTTGATATGTCTCTTATTTAACTTATTTTGACCTTGGATATATTTCTATAACTCTACACATCACAAACTCTTTAGGCTATAAATAGTGTTGCCAAGTCTTTAATTCTCTCACCAATTTATACATCTCCTTATTATAAGTTTCTCACTAAAGTATGCTATTAATTTCCTATCTTGCATTAAAAGCACCCCAATTTCAATGCTCAAAGCATCAAACTCAATCTTAAATGTCCTCGTAAAGTTGGATAAAGCTAGTAAGGGAGTCAAACTTAACTTCTTTTTCAATGAGTTAATGACTATTTCTTGATCATCACCCCAATTAAACCTTGCACTCTTTTTCATTATCTCAGTCAAAGGTGTGGTAATTATGTTAAAGTCTTTAATAAAATGCTTATAAAAACTAGTAAAACTATAAAAATTCCAAACGTCACCTACAATTTTTGGTATTAACAACTCTCTAATAACTCTGACTTTATCTTCATCCACTTCTATTCCCTTTATATTCAATATATAACTAAGAAATATAAACTATTTGGTACAAAAAGAACATTTATTCAAAAATTTAAATCATTTTCTTGCATAAACACATATAAAATATTTCTTAAATTCTCAACATTTTCATCTAAGGCCTTATTATAAACAATAATGTCATTATAATACATCATCACAAACCTACCTAAAAACTCATGCAAAATATGGTTCATGAATCTCATGAAAGTACTAGAGGTATATTAGCTAAACTAGAAGGCATTACTAACCACTTATATAAACCATATTTAATTTTAAAGACATTTTTCATTTATCATATGTTCTAATCCTAATTTCATAGTAACCAAAATTTAGATTAATTTCAAAAAATAATGATACATTACATAAATCATCAAGCATATTCTTTTATACTAATTTTGTTAATGGCACAACATTTCACACATTTTCTCCACAATCTATTCATGTTTGGTATTTAACAAAATAAAGACAACATAGGGCTCAAGCTCTCTCTCCTATAATCCTTCTCTAATAGTTCTTCCACTTGATTTTATATATCTTTTGTTTTCTCCAAATTTTGTTATACATAAGGACCAATTTGAAATTTGAGCTCTAGGAATAAAATCAATTTGGTACTCAATTCTTCTTATAGGTGGTCATCTATGAAAATATTCTCTTGAAAGAGATCATCAAATTCTTATAAAAAGAGACACAACAACACTAAGCAAAGTAGCATTATCATCAATAAAATGAGAAAGAAAAGCTTCTTTGAAAAAAAGAAAAAGTATTTGACACTTATCTAAGAATGTATCTTTTACATCCCCTACTCTTGCTACCAAATTCACTTTTTTCCCCTTATGGTTATCTCTTATTTTTGTTTTGTCCAAAGTGTTTGATTTATCTCCAAGTGTTTACTCTCATTTCTTTCCTCTTAATCTCTCTTGCTCACTCTTATAAAATTTGAGTTAATTTTCGTAAGCTTGATTTGGTGATAATAGAGAAAGGGTAATCGTTTTGTCATTAATGGTAAAATAATATATGTTTTCGTACCCATCATACACGACTCTCCTATTAAATTGTTGATAATGCCCCAAAAGGATGTGATTAGCTTACATAGGCATAACATCACATTGCACCTCATTCTTGTAACTTACAATTACAAAAGAGAACAACAGTTACTTTGTTACCCTAACCTTGCCCCTCTTATTCAACCAATGTAGATTATACGGTTTAGGGTGTTTTGTAGTTAATAGTCCTAACTTCTCCATTAATTTTACAATAACTGCATTTGTACAATTCCCTCAATCTATGATCATACTATAATTCTAATCCTTGATTAAAGAACTTATATAAAATAGATTGTCTCGTAGTTCTTTCACATTATCCTCTCCCAAATATACACTCAATGCCCTCATAATGACTAGCATATTCCCTTCTTTAGGCCTTTTAATCCATTTATCATCATTAGCATCCCCCAAATTAGACATATCCTTGTCTACCTTCTGTTCACTCTTAGACACCTACACTCCATCCCCCCTTATCATCGTCACTCTCTTATTGGGACATTATGAAGCTATACGTCCTCTCTCTAAGCATTTGAAACACTTGATTTCTCGATTTTTATTTTTTAAAGAAGAATTGATTTTAGCTTTCTTTCTACTTGGTACTTGCATTTTTAATTTGGTTGTTTCATATTTTGGATTTAAAGCTTTATCTTTCTTTTATTTCATAGTTTACTCCTTGATGAAGAGTCTGCACTAGAAATACTAAAACAATTAATATGCTTCTTTTTGAATTTTCTTTCTTCGTTTATAGCCATGAGAACTACATCCTTTAACTCCATGTAATGGTGTGGATTGACAATAGTGATATTTTTTGGGTTTAATCAACAAATAAAATAAACTATTGTTGCTTCTTGGTCTTTCTCCACATTCTCCCTAACCATTACAACCTGCATCTCCTTATGGTAGTCCTCTACACATTTAGAACGTTATGTTAATATTTGTAACCTTTTATAAAGATCTTTATCGTAGAAGTTTGAAAAAAAAGGCTTCCACATTACCACTTTCATCTCCTCTCACATCCTAATAGGAAGATTTTGGTTCCTTCTTCTGGTGAGAATTGTTGATTCCACCAATCCGTAACTTATTCACTAAATTCTTAATTGGCAATTTAACCTTTTTCTCTTGAAAAATTATAACAATCAAACACTAGCTCTACATATTTTTCCTATTTCAAATAAGCATCAAGGTCTATCATTCTTATAAAAGATGGTATCATCTTCTTAATACTACTTATATTATTATCCACCCTTTTTTCATACCCTCTTTTTTAGCCTAAACCAAATATGCCCCCTCTTTCTCTCTTCATTCTATCTCCTTTTTCGCCTTTTTCTCCTTTACCATTCCTTAACTCCTCCACGTAGTTGGTAGCACTATTAATCTTATTATAAACTTCAAAGTTATTCATCTTATTACGTATAAGAGATTTATGTTGTAGACAAGCTATGAAAACTTCATGTTTCTCCAAACTATCCTTAACCTCACTAGATTGTTTAATGAGTTATTCATATCGACCTTTTATTGCGTTCATGATAAACTTCAACTCCATCCTCACTTTTTCCTCCTCACTTGATTCCTTATCTTTGGACAAGTTTTGCTTCAATTTTGGCTTATGATGAACCTATAATAAAAGGTTAGTAGCAAAGAGTACTTATGTTTTTTGAAAACTTCTTTTCTCGACATGTCTTGCACCCTCCTCCCCACCTCTGACCAATCTTGTTCCCCTTCCTTTGGCAGTCAACTACCTTAACTAGGCACTAACCAAACAAACCTCTTAGAATTAGAAAGTTACCAGAAACCATTAGAATCCCAGATAAACTCGAAATAGAACCTCAAACCAACCTACAACCTAACCTAGCTATAGTAACATTGAATATAGCAGATTTTTTACCTTTGAATGAAGCTGATGAGAGGAAAACACAGAAGCCTAGCAAATCCAAAACAACTTGGAGCTTAATTGCTGTTGACTCTGGGAATATGGGGAAACTTAGATTCGTGGAGTCGCACAATTAGGAGCCTATCCAGGCACCAATGGAAGCATTAAAGATGGGAGCTAGGAAATGGAGTTTTTCGTTAGTTGGTTTCTTCCTTGGAGAAGACTAGATTTCCTTGTGGTGCACAAATAGGCCACTGCAACATGGAGAAACATGGGGTTGGTTAACATGATGGGAATCTGGAAGAAGACTCACTCTGGGTGCCTTACATATGAAAACCAAAATTGAAGGAGGACAAACAGGTGTGGAGAAAAAAAACTCAAGAAGTAACCATGACAAAGGAGGTAAGAGTATATTAAATGGAGGAGGAATCAGGAACAAGGGAACCACCTGGAGAACAAATTGGACAAATCTAAGAAATTTTGGAAAAGCACTCACCTGAAAAAGGAAAACATATTGTAGAGAACAGGGATAAGGAGGATAAGGAGCAGACTCAAGAAGATAGAGTCAGAACACCTTTAATATAGAAAGGGGAAGCCTCAGGCACAAAACCTAACATAAAAGATTCATCCTTTGGTGCAAGTATGAAATCCAAAAGGAGAAGATCATGTTAAAAAAGAAATGACGAAGTTAGTTATATGGAATATTAGGGGGATTAACAACTTGAATAAGTAACTTGCTATAAGAGATTATATCAAGAACAATTATGTTGATTTTGTTGGTATGCTAGAAGCCAAAATAAAGGAACAACAACTAGAAAATTGTATGTGGTTCCTTGGGAAAGAATGGGAAATTATCTCTAACGATACTTGCCATATGAATGGGAGAGTGGTAATATGGTATAACCTCTCAAAACTTAAAATAATCTACTAGAAGTGCACTGGCCATATGATCCATTGCGAGATGAGAATGAAGAAGACCAGAAGATCAAGGACGGAGTTATTTGGGGCCCAGTCCACAAGATTTTAAAAATTAAATATATAAATATATATATATAAACCCTATCTTTTATAACTGGCACGGCATGGGTTGCTCTTGTGGAAGATCCTGCGCACATGCCAATCGGCTTTGAAGTTGCTTTTCCTTCGCTTCTTGAGATTGCCTGTAAATTAGATATTGATATTTCTAATGCTCCAATCTTGAAAGAGATTGACAATAGAAAAAACATAAAGCTTTCAAGGTAGTTTCGGAACTCATATTTGGATCATCAATATTTTCCTACCTTTTTCCTACGTAATCGAGCTAAACTAGATTTACTCCTGCGTAATACTTGTTTATAGCTAACTGGCATGTCTGACCTTTTTTCTTGACATTTTGTTCTTCTGCCACGTCTACTTTTTATATCGACAAGTTTATAATATTTATTCCACGACAAGATTTAGGGATGTTTCAGCGAATGCATGTATGACCATTTGATCAATAATTTAACTAAGTTATTGCGTTAGAGAATGAGTTTTTGAGGCTTACGAACAGTAGGGAATATATATAAAAAAGAGAAGGAGATCCAATTATTTTTTAGTATATTTGACAGCTGCCACCTCTTTTATGGAATTAGTAAATATTGGTTCTAACTAATTTTTTTTTATTTTGCAATTATAGAAAATAATTTAAAAAATTAAGACCGACTGTTCAGTCATCATCATGTGATTTAAATCAGAATGTTAATAAAGCACCTTCAGCATCGAAGGAGGTTTTTATTGAAGAACTTATGATTAACTTAGAAAATCTTCCTTTCGATCTAGGATTGAGACCTAATATAATGGAGTATCCTCCTGAAAAACGAGATCAGGTGCGTAGAGCTTATTTATTAAAAGGTCCTTGTCAACCTCGAAATCAGAACTTTCCTCAAACCATGGATGGAGATCGTAAGTGGAGATTTATTGTATCATGGTTTGATGATTTCAAGGATTGGTTAATCTATATTTTATTTGTGTCCTCCTATCTTAAATTCCTGGCTCCGTTACTACAGAAGACTCCTTGCTATCACTATAGTGTATACAACCAATTATGGTTTACAGACAACCATTTTAGGAGGAGATCATTAGAACAAATAGCAGAATGAAGATGCTATGGACAACGGTAGGGAACTTTAATTGCACATTGTTTTTTTATGAATCATGAGGTGGGAGGAATTGGTCTCAACAGAACAACAAAAACTACAAAAACCTAATACAAACTACTAGAATAAAAGAATTAAAAGGCCTTAGAAGTGTCTTTACATGGAGTAATAAGCAGATTGGAAATTGGTTCCTTATAAAAAGACCAGATAGATGTTTAGGTAATGATAAATGGATGTAACAATTCCCCAGTAGCACAAGTTTTGAAGACCCTACTGTCTCTAATCATAGTCCTATGGTGATTAATTTGTTGTGCCATAAAAAGAAAAGGAAGGCCCCATTTAGAGTGTTCAATCACCTTATGGAGCACCCTAACTTTAGGTCAGTATTAAGGGAGGGAATGAAGTTAAAGGTAGAAGAAATTAAAGGGTACACATTGTTTATGAAACTTTAAGAAAGAAAAGTATAAAATTTATCAGTAGAGAAACTGCTTCACTAAGGCAGGCAGAAAAGTTTAAAGCATCGAAGAATCCGCAAGAATGTCAAAGAACGATAATGGGAAGGCCTGAAGATCATAAATTAAGAAAAGAGGAAGCAAACCTAATCAGAAAGTACAACAATGTCCTGGAAAGCTATAACAACTAGATGAGACAGAAATCCAAGATGACCTGGATAAAGGATGGTGAGAGGTGCACTAAATATTCATGAATGCTATTAAAGTAAGAAGAAACAAGAATAATATCAAATACCTCCGAGATGAATTTGGGAAAATATTCCAGGATCAGGAGAACTTGAAACAAATCACTTACGAATACTTCAGAAAACATTTTGGGCAAGGAGAAGGCATCAAAGAAATCCTTGAGATAATGGTAAGAGGAATCAAACAAATTACTAAACAAGAAAGGGACGAAGTAACAAAGGAGATTAAAAGAGAGGAAATCAGAAAAGCATTATTCTCTATGCATCACAAAACACCTGGTCCAAATGGGTTTAATGGAAGATTCTATTAGCAAAATTAGGATATTCTAGGCGAGGATGTGACATAGGTTGTGAAGGAATTCTTCTAAAGTGGAGTAATATTGAAGGAATGAAACAAAACTTATATGAGTCTCATTCCTAAGCAGATCAATGCAAACAAATTTGAGGAATATAGGCCTATAGCTTAATGCAATATATCTTACAAGATCATCACCAAAATACTCGCAAACAGACTGAAGAAGAGCCTCAGAAACATCATTAATCCATTCCAAAATTCCTTCATATGTGTGGAAGACCAATACGTAATAATATTTTCGTATGCATAACTCCTTAGAGACTATAATACCAAGGCTAATAAGAGGGATTGAACAATCAAAATAGACTTTGTAAAGGCCTATGATTATGTAAATTGGAGGTTCATTTCAAGCACCTTTAAAGCAGCAGGTTACCCTTTGAAATTCAGAAAATGGATTGAGGAGTGTGTAATAACTTCAATAATTGTCATTTTGGTTAATGGAGAACCTACCAAGCTGATTAGAGAAAAGAAAGGGCTAAGGCAAGGGGATCCACTCTCCCCTCACTTGTTTGTGTTATGCATGAATGTGCTATCAACCATTCTTGAGAGGAACACAGGACATTCGTTTGGATTCCTACAACACCATAGATTTAAAGGTGCTAAAATAACTCATCTTGCCTTTGTAGATAATATACTTCTGTTTTATAGGGCTAAAAGACAATTCATTAAAATTCTACTACAGGTTATAGGGGAATTCAAGGAAGTTTTAGTACTAAAAAGCAACCCAAATAAGAGTTGCTTCTATCTTTCAGAGAATGCTAGTAGAGATGTAGTAGCAAAAGAAACGGAGATGGGAATAGAGGAAGGCAATCTACCATTATAGTACTTAGGGGTGCCAATATACCAGAAAATAATTAATGCAGTAGATTGTAAGCCATTCATGGACAAATTCAATAAAAAATCAATCATTAGTGCAATAGGTTCCTTAGCTATAAGGGTATATTGCAACTAGTTCAAACCATCTTGAACTACCTAGAAACTTACTGGCTCATTCATACTTCACTCCCTAAAAGCATTCTAAGGAGAATGATAAGAAGCTAAAGGACTTTTTATGGGAAGGATCAAATCACAACAACAAGAAAGCAAAAGCTACCTAGAATTTGATAAGTCAACCTAAGAATAGAGGAGGGTTGGGAATCTGTTCAACTAGATTACTCAACAAAATCAGTCTAGCTAAGAAGTTTGGTGGTTATGTAGTCAGACAACCCCTCTACCAAAGAATAGTAATCTGGGAGAAAGAGGAGTTTTGGGTCAAATGGTTGCATAATGTTTACATAAAAGAGAACAACATATGGAACCTGAAACTAAAACAAAGTATGTCATGGGACCTAAGACAAACATTGAGATCAAGATAATAGATGCAAAAGTTGATCATCCATATAATTGGAAATGGGGAGTCCACATCGTTTAGGTTTGACAATTGGCACCTTAAAGGTCCATTACACAAGGTAATGGAGATTCAACATCTAAAACCAATAATGAGTCCAAACACCAAAGTCAATAAATTTATTAGGAACAATAATTGAGAATGGCCTTATCATAACAATAGGGGAGTGGATATCATCATGAACAATATGCCAACATGTCAAGTTGCAAAGATGAATGAAACCTATGAATTGCTAATGGATCCAAGACCTTCAGCTCAAAAGCATGGAAGAATTTTATACAGAAGGAACCAAACAAAATAGTGAACTGGAGCAAACTAGTTTAGGAAGGTGACATTTTCTCCTCACATGCTTTTATCATTTGGTTAGGAATTATTGGAAAACTCACAACCAATGATAGATTTAAGTTCTTAATTACTTCGTCAACTTTTTTAGTAAGTACTTTTGCATAGTAAATAATAGAGAAACTAAAATTTGAGAAATAGCCATCTATGCCTAGAAGTTTAAAGAAAAATATAACCATATCATAATATCTAGTTTAATATATTTTTATTTTTAGTTAATTAAATGTATAATCATTAAAATTAACATGAATACATTTGCAAGTAAAACTTTTATGCCAATTTTATTTTGGGTTAATTACACCATACTATCACATAGTTTGGACCTTTTCTATTTCAATCTTTAATTTTAAGACTATCATATATCTATTAAGCTTTGATTTTTATTTCACTCATAGTCCTTAGCAACATTTTTTGTTAATTTTGGCAAACAATATCATGTGACTTGATTAGTTATTACATAGCCAGCATATATCATAGTTATGACGTATAACACATGACCTTAGTTGTTATCATCTCCCAAATTCATGACTTCGTTTGTCTATAGGACAAAGTCATTTGAGTGTTACATCTCGCATATCACACAATAATATATAATATATGACACAAACATAACAAGTAGTTGTGTCACATAATACTAATCAAGTTACACAATATTGTTCTCATTGTTTATATTAGAAACTTAACAAAGGAAGATGACAAGTGTATGAGCGAAATCAAAACCAAACCTTAGAAGAATATATGATAATTTTTAAAATTCAAGGATTAAAGTGAAAAAGATTCATACCATAAAGAGTATGATGTAATTAAGCCTTTTTGTTATTTCCCTTCTCTCCTTCAAGGATTATACTTATATTTCATTACTGGTTTTGGACATTTAGGTTGAAATGTAAATTAAAAGAATATACCATTTTTTCGCTGTTTTCAACAAATGTAGTTCAAATAAGATGAAAGCAAGCATTTTTGGGCAGAATGATTTCTCTTCTATTGAGGTTGTTTGACATCAAAAGCTTCAATTGCTCGTTATTTATTATAGGAATTGTGGAAGTATATATGGTATGGAATCATGTTGGATTGCGTAGATTGTGGTTCATATAAGAATATGTTGAGACTCTTGTTGAAAAGTAAGTTTAGTGAATATAATGAAAGAAATGTTCTCTTTATTGTTTATCTGGATCTTTCTTTGTCTAATCTGAACATGTCAGTTCATTATCTACTTGTATTAATTAATTATAACGTTAGTGAAATGCGAATTCTCCTAACCACAGTTTTGTAAACAATGATGAGAATGCCCATAATTTTATGATTTAACGAAAAAAGAGGGTTATTTTGGATATAACTACAAGTCTTCGAGGCTGATAATACTATTAATCAGTTATAATATAAGTGTGTTCTGTGAAAAAGCCGATGTGGGTCGTCACAAACTAGCATGGGCATGCACATGACAGATTATTATCCTTGTTAATGATTTTTCATATAATTTACAAACAAAATCGAACACAATCTGTCAAAAACCAAAAGGGTGCAGACGAGGAGAGATAAGAAGTGGAGATCTATGGACCCAACAACAGGAACAGCCTAGCCTGATTCCTATTCTCGTCAGAAGTAATTGCCTTTAGTTTAACAAGGACATCTTGCTTTATCTATCCTCTATACCTTTTCCTTTCTCCAATAATTCTTCCATTATAATTTTCTACCTTTCATGCCGTCCAAAGCTCCTTTATTCTCTGCCTACGCTGCACCTGCTTTTTCCCTTAAGATTAGCAAGCTTCAGGATAATCTTTATATGCGCACTTTTCCATCTAACCAAACACAAATAACCAGCCAACCATGCTCCTCTTTTACCTTGCAGTATAGTACCAGCAGTCATCTGGTCGTCAAAGAGAAAAGAACAAAGACGAAGAAAAATGGTCGACTACTTTGACTATGAACAGCTAGTCAAGGCGACTGAAGGCTTCTCTCATTCCAGGCTCATTGGCAAGGGCAGTCATGGCTCGGTTTACAAGGGAGTACTTGAAGGAAACAAGCTGGTGGCCATCAAGAAATCCTCCATTGGCGTGGATCACGTCTCTAAAGACAACTCCAAGAAGCTTGAGAACGAAATTCGTGTCTTGTCTTCTTTGCGTGATCAAAGTCCACATATAATCAGGTTTCTTGGACACAGCTTTCAAGATTCGGGTGTAAAAACAAAAGTGATCAACAAGCTCCTGGTCATGGAGTTTATGCCCAACGGTTCTCTCCATGACTGGTTGCATGTCGCCAACACACCACCATCCTGGACCCGGAGGGTAGACATTGCTATTCAAATTGGTAGAGCACTCCATTCACTTCATGAAAGAAAACCTCTGGTTATTCATAGGGATATTAAGACTGCTAATATATTGCTGGACTCAAATTGGAATTCAAAGCTAACGGATTTTGGACTTGCTGTGATGCGACTTGACTCTTGGAGCCATCAAACGATACAACCTGCAGGTACCATGGGATATTTAGACCCTTGTTACACTACACCAAGCAAACTAAGCACTAAAAATGATATCTTTAGTTATGGGGTGATCTTGTTAGAGCTCATTAGCTGCAGAAAAGTGATTGAAGTTTCCAAGGTACCGGCATCTCTAGTAGATTGGGCACTACCCTTGATTCAAAAGCAACGACTAATGGACGTTTGTGATTCAAGAATTGCTCTGCCTCAATTCATGGAGAGCACGATCAGGCACTTGTTATATGTGGCAGCACGTTGTGTGTCCATCAAAGAAGAGACTCGTCCATCGATTAGTGATGTTGTTATGGGGTTGGATAATTGTATGAGTCAACTAGTTAAGGTACCCAGTTGGACAAGCCTTGTGAGAAGTATGATACTAATGAGAAGACGGAGAAAAGCAAATTGTGGAGCACAGAAATGTGATGTTCATGATGATGATATTTCAAAAGGGAAGATACTGTTAAGAGAGATATTGGCTGACGGTAGTAGACTCAAATGAGTTAGTGTTAGTAGTCGTATAATCCATTTGGGTCAGATTTTTCATTTATGTTGTTTTGATTTGTGAATAGAAAGTGGGGAGGGTATAAATGGACCTGGTGCGCATGCACTCCAAGCACAAGATTCCCAAAAGTTGGTAGGCAAGCCATACAGCAACATTCGGGTTGTTTGATTCCTTGTCATTCTACGGTGATGTTACATCCATACTTTTTCTTTTTCATTCCCCATTTCTTTTCTGTTGTATATTAGATATATGCAGTAGGATATATATATATATATACTGTAACGCTGGGCCCAACCCACCAGATCAAAATCCAAGTAGAAAATTGACGTTTGACCTAGTCAACTTGAAGCATGTATCGAATCGATAGAATCAACACCTTTACCTGAACTTCATCTTTTGTACCCCTTCATCTTTTGTACCCAAAAAAAAAAAAAAGTGTTTAAAATAAGTGGATAACGAGCAAAATATGACTGACTGGCGAGCAAGCGAGAGCATATGGGTGTTTGGTGAGCAAGCGAAACATGCGAGAGTGGAATCCAGAGATCGGCCAAAGCGGAAGAGACGCGAGAATGTTGCGAGGAGGAGGTATTATAATGTAGGTTTAAGTGACGTTTGGATAGACTTTTGAGACATTAATAGGCACTTTTGTTTTACCTTAAAAAAAAAGTATTTTTTTCATTACAATTTTTTTAACGAAAAATAGGTGTTTGATTATAAAATAAAAAATTATTTCTTTATTAAATATGACTTTTTAAATAGCTAAAATATAATTTTTTAAGAAACTCAAATTTGAAGTTTCTTAAAAAACTTCTCAAATGACTTTTTCAGGTAAATTTTTCATATCAATTAATGAGCCTATTTTTTAGTCATTTTCACTCTTACGTTTTACAAATAATTCCTACAAAACTATCTTCACATTTATCTTGCAAACTATCTTCTCTAATCTCTTACGCAGTTGTTTTGTAAGATATAATTTGGAATTTATATAATATTATTTGACTTTCTATATATTTTAATATTTATTTTTAATATTAGTTTTACTTATGTTATAATCCATATAAAAGATTTGGTTAGATATATTTTTCATTTATGTTTCATATGGTTTAAAATTATATAATAATTAATATATTGTGCTTTGCATATTGTTTAATATACTTTAAATAATTTTTATATGCATAAATAATTTTTATTAGAAAATAAAATATAGTGAAAATTAAAAGTGTCTTTTATTTTTATGTTGCCAAATAGTCTATTATATGAAGCTCTTTCAAAAAATTTCTTTTTTAAATGACAACCAAACAATCAACTGGCTTCTTAAAAAAGTTATTCTCAGAAAAGATCTACAGAAAAAAGTTCTAATGACAAAAGTTCTACTAGTATAAGCCCAAGCAAACAGAGGCTAAGTATAATTAATCTACAGTAACATGAACAGTAACCCCCACCTTAACAATAGGTTTCCTAACCTCTACTCACTGGTAACTTTCCCATTTGGGTAAGTTTTATGGTGACACACATAGGGAGCCTTTCGAACTATCTTGAGATTCATTCGAATGCAAGCACCTTCCTTGAACTGGAATTTCCCTTTATCTACGACTCCCTAGACGCTAGTAAAAGAAGTGGTAAGGCTCTAACGACTTGTAAGGAGGTACCTACAATGTAAAAAACTATAGTTTCCTCTGAGATTCCTCCACAGAATTCGAAACTTGTATAATCTACATTAGTGAATGGAGTTGTCTCCCCTGTTGAAGAGTTTCCAAAAACAGGGGTTAACGCTTGGTCATGTAGCTTAGTTGGATTCTTTTTAAACAAAAGACCCTCATTCCCTCAGGTCCACGCTTGGGCTCATCCCAAATGGGAGAACAAGGGTTTGGAGAAGGTACTCCTCACTGAGGAGGACTCCTTCATCTTCAGATTTAGAGATGAGGATTGTTTGTTTGCGATTGTAGAAATAGGTTTATAACACATAGGCGGGTAACCATTGTTGGCACAAATATGGGTTCCAGGGATAGAACTGGACATGAATGGGATTGGATTCTTCCCCATTTTGATAAATTTTCGCAATGTGCCACTCGAGTAATGGACTGTGGGTGGGTTGAGCTTCTTGGCAAGCTCAGTAGGTAAACCTCTAGCTTTTGACTCTTTCACTACTAAGTTTGAGAGAATTTGTTACGCTAGAGTTTGTGTGGAAGTAAGAATTAAGAATGATTTGCCTAAGGTGCTTCTTGTGTTGAAATTTTATGAAGTTAGGGAATTAGTTAGAGGTGAGATTAGGCTCTCATACAACTAGAAACCTTAACTAGGGAAAAGTGTATGGAAGGAAACTGGCAAAGTATTTATGTAACATCCCACCCCTGATGGGAAGGGTAGAATAATAATTTGAAAAAGGCTAAGAGTGTTTAGGATTGTTTGAAATGTTCATGCATACCCTTACATGTGAAAATGACTGTACATGCATTCATGACATTTCCCGGTATATGTGCCTAAATGTAATTTTTGGTGGAAAAAATATGATTTCATGCTTGAAAAATTATTTGGAGTGGATTGTTATGTGTTTCATATTTTTGGGGACTTTAGGAATTTTTCTGGAAATTTTCGGGAAAAATTCCCGGACCGAAAAAATCGCCAAGCGGCGGACTGATTGGGTTTTGGTACTGCAAATTTCTGCCCAATGGCACTGAAAATTGAGGCAAATGATTTTGGGTTTGTAATTGGAGCCATTAGAATTGGATGATCTAGAAATTACATCTATTAGGGTTCTTTTAATGTGATTTGGAATACA
>JAOSBM010000005.1:15843976-15863722 GCA_027568955.1 Erythroxylum tenue | reverse complement strand
ATCTAATCTAATATTTATTCTAAGACCTATTCTAAAGGAATTTAAATAACTTCAAATTTTGAATTAATCTTCAACATGTCGTGACCCCTAATTGACCGGAAAGTCAGTAATTTGACTACAAACCCTTCTATACGCAATGTCGCCATGCAATTCGTCATTTCACAATCTATACCCCACTTGGTTCAGAGTATGGTCAAAGTGTCAACTGCCACTAAATTGACTACGTCACATCTAGTCCAAGTGTTATTAGATCTTGTCCTGAGGATCTCGTTACTCTATGTATCATTGAAGACTCTCTTTATGACACATATCTGCTCTGGCCAGAGACTCTCGAGTAATGACCCTGAAAAGAGGTCATGGGTATCATCTCCTTCTATTAGGAGTGGTGAATCCTTTATTGACTACTCAATTACCTCCGAATATCTTAAGGAGTACCCAATCATCACCTTATGAGTAACCCCTGAAAGACACCGATAAATGGAGTCAAAGCACAGGATTAGTATCCGAGATATCCTTGAGCACCTCAAGTTAAAGGATATTTGCATCATTGCTATGATGAGACTATCATTGACAATGAAATAGAATATCCATATGATTGTCTCATAGTAGGTCAATCCAATGTACTTACTACCCTTAGTAAGCATCCACATGTTAACTCTAAATAACTCATCTCTACAGCTTATGAGATCTACTGCTTGATCTAATCAAGGAGTATAACATGTGCTAGTCTATTTGGATTAATGATATCTCAACTCATTAATCCTATGACTAGGGAAAGTTTAGATACTAATATAATTACACATGATAGGAATTTCATTATTATCAACTCATCATGATTTCCTCCATGCTATGTTTTGTATCACGGACTTCATTAAATCAATTTAAGACCAATATCAAATCCATAAATGTATGAATATCGAAATAATGAAAAATGCCTTTATGAATCATAAAATGATTTGTACAATAAGTGCTAAAGGTGATTGCCTTTAAAGCACTTCTCTAATAGTAGGGACTTCTTCCTCCAAGGCTGGAGGCATGACAACTTCTTTTGCATTCTTTGTATGTGACATCGTTGTCCCACTAGGCCTGCTAAATTGTTTATCACTTTTTATGATCAAAAATTCAAGCATGCCAGGGAGCAATTCTCTCAAAAATACACCTAAGTGTATTTTTAAGTGGGCTTTAGAAAACTTAGATAATAGAGTTTTAAGTTACCAAATTGTTAAATGCTAAATAGTGTTGATGCTTAAATTTTAAATTAAAAATAATTTTATTTAAGTAAAGGATGAGTATAAAGTGCTAAGAAAGCTGAACAATGATAATGTTTATTGTGATACTAGTGTGTTTATACCTCCCTCTTAGATTTAACCACCTTAAATAGTTCTCATGTAGCTGTTTAACTTTAATTATCCTTCAATATTGGCCACATCCTTACTAACTGCTCATAAATACACAATTGTTTTTAAAATACATGTTAATCATGTTTCAACTGTCTTGACTCCTAAATCTTGGAGTTCTTTATTGATTCCTATGTCCAAGAATTTCCTAAACAATTTAGTTGTCTTTTGAAAATCTTAATAACCAGGGCTTTTCATTTTTGGGCCAAATGGGTGAAAGTTCACTCAAGCTATCAATAATATGATTGGGGTCAAAACGTAGATAATGAGAGTTGCCTGAACCTTAGAGATAAGGCCATATAAATCTCTGAGATTAGGATAAATTTATTATGAGAATTCACAAAATGACTTAATGTGTTCTTAGGGATTTTAATTAGAAAGAGAATTAAATTTTGAGAAAGAATGTAGTAGAAAGTTTGAAATTCTTATTGGTGTAAGTAACTATGGTTAATTATTTAATTAAGATAAATTTAAGCATAGGAAAGATTTTTAGGGATTCATCATCTATATCTTATTTATCTATTAGTTGATTAATTATTATCCATCACCTTAACTATTTATCTTTTATTCATTATTTTAATTTTGTTCCTTTTCCTTTTTCTAATTCAATTACCTGCATTGTTAGATTAGATAATATAAAGACAATCAGTATTGGCAATTATAATTCCTGTGGCAATGATACTCAACTAGGATTGGCAATAGGTGGGCTCGGTTTTAAAATTAAAATGTGAAAATGACATAATTTTGCTATTACTTGTCCGGATAGCTCGAGGCTCGAAATTTTTTGAAAAAAAAAACTAATGGTCAAAGGTTAACCTGGGCTCAAGCCCGATTGCCATCTTTATACTAGACTCACTGAACTATACTATATTAAACAAGTGATTTTTTTAATTATTTTATTCCATATTTCGTTTTGTGATTTATTAATTCAATGACCAACATAAATAAATAACATAACTCTTATGTATTCCTTTTTTAATAATTACACAAGTTTGTGGTTTGAATCCTAAATTAAAATTATGAAGAGAGTTATAACTATCAAAACAATGGTTTAAGAATTCTTTAAAATATTTTCGTATACCCCTCATTTATAACTAAACTTAAATTTCTCATACTAACAATTGCATATGACGTTATCTTTTGTCAACATAAAATAAAATGTAAAATGTTGTATATGATTATTTTGAAAGATAGAGTTATTTTAATATTTAAAATCAATTGAATAGTTGCATTTAACTAAATTAAATATTATATAAAACAAAATAAAAGTTAGAATTATTTTAGTTTTTTAAAATTAAATTAATAAATTTAGAGGAAAATTATTTAAATATTATCGACAGTTTTATATTTAGTAGTCCATCTTTTCGTCAACTTACTTTTGATATTGCCATTAATGGGTAGCAACTGATTTTAGTAAGCTAATAAAGTGAATCGTTTCGGAAGAATCTAACTAATCCAATTAAATCACTTTCTTGCTTCGTGATTTTATAGGAAAGGTTAATTAGTTTGAAGTGGTTACTCAATTCTTCCTTCGATTGGTTCAATGGCTTGTCAATCTATCTAAAGAAGAAATACATTCACTCTAAACTCAAGCATCCCTTTCTCCTTCTCATTCGCTGCGTCCCCTCGTCTCCCTCTTTCGCTCGCTCTCCCTCCCCCACATACACGCACAAACACACATATAGCAGATAAGATTTCCCATTGTTTGCTTAGGTAGGCTTTGCTGTTTCTCTAAACCCTAATCCAAGAAATTATGGACCCTCAGTTCACTCACAATCTATTTGAGAGGCGGCCCTTTGTCAAATCCAAGATTCCCGCCGTTAAATGGTTCAAGGAATGGTAATCATATTTTTCATTACTTCTCGTATTCCGTATCATCATGCTCTTTCTTTGTTCAATTTGGTTCAATTTTCGGAATTGCGAGGTATCTATAAAATTCTTTGTTAGTTTTGGTGGAATTAATTTGCTTCGGTTATACAGGCATTATTGATCTTGTTTTATATACTTGTTTCAGGGTGCCTCAGGATGTTGTGGCAACTGGTGGCAAGTGTTATCTTTTGAAGTGGGTAACAGGTAACATTGTCTTGGTTTTAATGTTTCTTTTCACCTATTATTAATTTTCTAAACATAATTCGTTGAAACATTGGTACAAGAAGAAGATAACCATAACATATCGTTTCTTCTTCTTCTTCTTATTTTGAACTGCACTGTTTCAAGCACGTTGATGGTAACGTATACCTATAAATTTCTTTAGATGAATAACGTAGATGTACATTTTAATCTATGGGTTGGAGATAATGTTATTGTAAGGCTTCTTAGCTTTGTTTCGTGAATGATTACAGAGACATACTTTCTCTATATTGTGATTTTCATCTTGAGATACTAGTTTCTTTTGATCAATAAAGCTGCTGAACTTTATGTATGTTCTTTGTTTGTTGATACTCGGAATTGAGGCTGGAATTTGGGGATAGGAATTAAAATCGAAAGGATAGGTCTAGGAATCACTTAAAATTTTTACAAGAACTACGAATCCCTCCTAGAGCTCGTAACGAAAATAGCTATTCATGTAACTACATTAGGCTCCTTAAAAATCAATAATCGAGCCGTTGGTATCACAAGTTTGATAATCACTCTTAGAGAGAGCATAACACTCCTCAAAGCTGAAACTTTCAAAATTTTGCCCAAAAGAAAAAAAAAAGTCTATTCTCCCTTTTCATAAACTGAACTTTGCAACTCTAGACTTGGCAACCTAATCCTAGTAAGTTAAAGGAGATACAAGTTATCTTCTTTGTTCTCAATAGGAAAACCCAAATCTAGAAAAGGTTTCCTAGTTGGACAAGGAAAACAGCTTCTTTGTTTACTAACTAAATGTTTCTCATTTTCCATCGATACCTTTTCAAACTTCTTACAGGCAGCTATTTAGGGACATTTAACATATCATGTTTGCCTTGTCTTTCTTATTAAGAAAGGTCCTTTTCAAAGATTCTATATATATTCTATATAAATCACTATATCATATATCAAACTGAGATATTTTAGCTCCCTAATACTTTTTCATGTTAAATTTAGTGTTTAAGTCAAGAAAGTAGTATCCTTTTGCAATGTGCAGGTGAATACTGAAGATATATAACTCCGCTTTCCCCTTTGCCCCTTACTTTAAAATTTACAAAAATGGACATTCTGTTCATAATTGCTGTTAGCAGTTCATTTGTCTAGTGAGCTTATAACCTAGTTGCATGTAGTTTCACCAAGGGAAATCCTTATTTTCTTCATTTTATGTAAAAACTTGTGGCTTTTTTCTTTTTTCTCTTTTTTAACGTATTGTTCTTGTTTTCAATCCAGTTGTTGTAATTGGACTTATTATTGGTTTCAATTGAAGACCAATTCTGAAACTTTGTTAAAATTATTTTTCATTCTGCTATCTGTAGAGAACCAATTGAAGGTCTTGAGGGAGAAGGCAAAAAATACTCCAACTCCTGAGCCAGAACCTGAACCGACTACAGAAGTTCTGTTTCTTTGCAGTTTTGAAGGTTGCGGAAAAACCTTTACGGATGCTGGGGCTTTGAGAAAACATTCTCATATTCATGGGGAGAGGCAATTTGTATGTCAGTTTGAAGGATGTGGAAAGGTAATCGTGTATTTCTTTAAAAAAAATTCTTTAAATTTTTTCAATCTGATTCTTTTGGGATCTGGTAAGTTTGGAGATTTTGAGGATATAAATACAGTTAAGATTAGAAAACTGTTGTAAGTTGATATGTATGGAATAACTAAAACAAGCTCCGATGGATCACAACAAATTTCAAATTTCTGTTTTGGCAGCAATGAAGGGTAAGTAGCTATAGCATTTTTTATCATTTTGAAGTCATACTGTTCAATTTTTAATTTCCTTAAAACTAGACATATGATGTTTGTGAACCGGGAGATTTGCATTTTCTGAGGGACATAGTGACATCATCTTTTCTTTCTTGATTTCTGTGGACATAGCTACTAAAAGTCTCTGAGATGGATTCTAGCATACTCTTTTGCATGATCTTGCAAGTGGGGTATCCTTTTAATTGTTTAGAAAGATAATTGAAACGAGGGCCTAAATATGTGATTTATGTAGTAGTTAGTTAATTTGTTGTATCTGGTTTCTTTTTGCCTTGTGTTGTGTATACTTCTGCTGTTTTTTCCCTGAGGAAGTTGGTTTCGGAAGTACAAAAGATGGAATGAAGTTATTCTTTGTGATGAGTCCGGTCGTGAATAGATTGTGGCTGGTTGTAGCTGGTTATAGGTACTCTTAATATTTTCATGATGATGCCTAACATAGTCTTACATATTAATGAAAAATATAGTTAGGATACTCTGTGACATTTCATTGATATTTCAAGCATATCCATGTACATAATCTCATTTTCATGTTTTTTATGAGTTTTGATGATTAGTGCATGTTTGCATGAGTATATAGTACCTGTTAATAAGTATCCTGAAGTTATTTCCACTTGGTGTAGCTAAATTGATGAAGTTTAGAGCAGATAATTTTCTGGCTTGTAGCTTACATTTGTTGCTGTAAGATGGTCATGCTTATTTGACAGTCGTCATGCAATTTTTCTCTACTTGTTAGTGCCTGATGGAGATACCTGTACCTGTGTGTGTTTTTGTAATCGATATTCAGTCATGTTTAAGCACGACCTTAGAATTCCTCGAACTTCTTATGGTCACTAGCTGTCTGTATAGGACTTCAATTTAAAAATCCAATGTTGCCTAGCCAATCAACCAGTATAGGAGATTAAAATGTCAAATGTTCATCTTTATGGCAATTAGTTGGATTATAACTTGATCATGGTTCAAATCATGAAGTTGAATTTGCAAAAGGGAGAGTGAAACACATAATACATTATTTCGTTGATGATATTGCAAAAGCAAGATGCATAAAATGTTGGATATTTGTCTATCATTGAGTACAAATACTATTGCTTGCCAAATTTCAAACTTTATTCTATTAAAAAAAAGGAAAAGTGTCAAACAAGTCTCTCAACTTTCACACGGTATGATTTGATGCCCAACCCTTTCAAAAGTTCAATTAATTTCACCCTTCTTTTGGAAAAGTGTTAACTAATTTGTACAAAAATTACATATAGTATTAAATCTAAATATCACTTTAATTACACCTATATATAGTCTTGGTTAATTTATAGAGAACTTTTAAACTGCAAGTTGTGGTTTTGAGTGAAATACTATATTAATATCACTTGAATGAGACCTTTAATGTTTTGTATCTACACATTTTAAAATATGCTTAACATTAGCTAATTGTTTATTCGGAAAAAAAAAGACTATACTGTTCATTTTAGGTTATGTAGATAGGCATAAACATTATTGGATTATTTGATCCTTTTCTGTTTAAAAGTTCTCAAAATTGATCACTTTCTCTTTCTTCAAATTTTTGTTTGATATTTCTCAAGGTTTGCATATGGTGTTGATATCTTGTTTCTTCACTGCAGAAATTTTTGGATAGTTCGAAGTTGAAAAGGCACCACCTAATTCATACAGGGGAAAGAGACTTTATTTGTCCTTATCAGGGTTGTGGCAAGGTGATCACTCTAAGCTCGGTATTTTCGTTATGCTTTTTATATTCCTCGTTACATGTTGATTTTTGACCTGGGTCAGATCAAACACTTGAATATTTCTTTATTTTTATGATCATTCTTCCATACTTCTCCTTTATCTGCAACACAACTTCCTATTTTGAATAAATTGTTGCTTTGCTCATTCCATTATAGTATCAAATGTCAAACTTAATTTGGCTCTTTTTTTATTTCTTACATATTGTTTGTGCAATACTACAAGTTTCTCTCTCATAAGTGTAGTTTTTGTTCCAACTCTTGTTTGTTGTAATCCCTTTTTAACCTTGTGTCATTAAAGTGGGGGGTTTTCATTTATTTATTATCCGGGGTGTTTTGACAGAATCTGATTGATGGATTAATGGGGCCTTGATAGATTATCAGTGAGGATTACTACCATTGTCGGGACTTGGATATGCATCATTACTTGGGTAGATGAGATGCTTACTTCATATTTGTACATAGAAAAGCAAGTACCTTACTATTAATAGTCATGAAAACTGCAGGCCTTTTCTTTGGATTTCAACTTGAGATCACACATGAAAACGCATTCACAAGAAAACTACCATATCTGCCCTTACACAGATTGTGGGAAGAGATATGCTCACGAGTACAAACTGAAAAACCACATTGCATCGCACCATGAAAAGGTATTTACTTCACTGAATATGTTTCTGCCACAGTTGCGCTGTGAATTTTTCAACTCCCTTGCATTGTTGAATGTTGTTCTCCTTGAGGATGCTATCTCTGCAACAGTTGAAACCTGAAATTTTTTCTCGCATAGGAAGAAAATGTGGAAAGCAAGCCACTAATCTATTTGCTTTAAAATTTATGTCATATTGATGCTGTTTTCATTGCTTGCTGAGGCATTAAATTTTCTAGCATGAGCTGGATTTGATGTATAACATCTTTACTAACTTTGCAGAATTCAACTGTTGATATTAAATATTCCACCCCTCAAGAAAAGATGGCTAAAGCTCCCAAGCCTTCTTCTGGCGCCTATGGCTCTGCATCCTCTGACCGACCTTATGTTTGTCCCTATGATGGGTGCGAGAAAGCCTACATTCATGAATACAAGCTTAAACTCCATTTGAGAAGAGAGCATCCTGGCCATATGTCTGATGAGATTGCAACTCCAAATGCTGAGAATGAGATGGACGATGCCAGTGACCAGGATGCTTCTGCTGGAAAGCGTGCCAACGGAAAAAGTAAACAGAGTAGGCCCAAACCGAACATAAAGATGCCTCCAGAAAAAATCAAACGCA
Organism: Erythroxylum tenue; assembly: GCA_027568955.1. Classification (NCBI taxonomy): domain Eukaryota; kingdom Viridiplantae; phylum Streptophyta; class Magnoliopsida; order Malpighiales; family Erythroxylaceae; genus Erythroxylum; species Erythroxylum tenue. The sequence goes on along the minus strand of JAOSBM010000005.1, from coordinate 15,855,457 downwards.
GAGGTTCAAGTCCTTCTCCTGTCACAATGAATGTCACAAAAAAACACTGGCCTGCTAAGGAAGAAAGATATGAGGAAGATAGTGAGGAAACTGAGGAGGAAGAACGGGACAATGCTGAGGAGGGATGGAGATATGGGGAAAACAATGACGAAGATGATGAAGAGACCGAGTATGAAGACTGAGGGAGAAGTAAACAATAGGGTCACTTTATCATCTTTTACAGTTAGTTTTGGTTGTAATATAGTGTTCTTTTTAATTATATAATTGGCGTTTACCTCTTAAAGCTCAAATTATCATCCAAATTTAGTGTAATCTGCTTCTCTCCCACCCATTCGCAGCCTCAACCGTAGGAATACTATGCAGTCCAAAGGTTTTGTTATTGTTTGTTTATTATTACATGCTCTATTGAAGATATTGTTTGGGTCAGGCAGTCTAATGTCTAAAAGGAAGGTCCTTAGCCTTGCACAAAGCAAACTGCACTTATATGCATAATGCAACTGTTTTGGATTGTTTGGTGTCAAGGGCCAGTGCGTAGGTGGGGTAAACAAAACATCTAATGCATACTCGTTCATGTATTCGTTAAAAGGACATGTAGCAGTATTAAATGATAATATTGGAAAGGTACGTGGAGATTTAACTCTTTGGTCGAAATGGTATCCTAGGTTAACTACACGAGAACCTTGTATGACCTTCTTGTATTTATTTTTATATTTACTTTTAGATTCTTTTAAAAGTTATCATATGTCTCTGTGATAACCATTTGATCAAGATGTTAAAACTCATGTGTTGCAATTATGTATTCTATGCATGTCCTTTTAAAAGATATCCCATCATCTACCATATCTAGAAAGAAAAAATAGTCAGTTGCATAGTTAAAAAAGATGAAAAAGTAAAATAATTCCATAATTGAAAATTTGTTATGCTAAATTTATTATTGTAAAAACAACCATCCAACTTTTCAGTTCAAATTGTTCATATCAATATATATTGTGTTCATTGTTATTAATTACTCTGAACATATCAAAATAATATCATTTTTTTCTTTACAACTTACAAGTGGTAGATAATGTTTGTTTCCTTCTTCAAAGTGCATATATTTATTCGCAAATTTTAAATAATAAGCCTCATGATAATCCTACAATCATTAATTAATTGTTATTTTTTAATAATAATTAAAAATTAAGAATTGATGGTATTCAAACTTCTATGAGATAATTCTATATAATATATTTACCTGTTGTCTTTAATTTTAGTAATATTTTTAGCTAGTGAAATAAAAAAGGGAACAATAAAAATTCTTGACCTTTAATTTGATGTTTAAATATTTGACCATTTTGGTAGTAAAACTATACCATTTTCTTATATTTTTAGGTTAAAATTATAATAAAGAATATGGAACCATTAGAAAAAGATTTGCTGAACTTAGCATCCTCTCCTTATGGTAAGGTTGATTTAACAAACAATTATTTTCATCCTCTCAAACATCTTATAGAAATATTTAATATAATCGTATGTTTTGTTGTAATATACTTGAATTTATCAAATTAAAGAACATCTTATTAGTGTTAAGGGTAAGATTGTTTCATGCAAAAAGCACCATTTGATGTACATGAGAGGATTGAAAATGATTTGCAATAAAAAAATAAAAAGAAAAGAGAAAATAAAAAAGAATCATAATATAACTTTTAGAGATGATGAAGCCCAACAAATATTAGATAAAAGATATAAAAAAAACTATTATTGAAATAGATTCTTATTTTTCTCCAATAACCACTCCTAATTCACAATCAAGTTTTAAAGTATTTTAATTGATAAGGATGCTATTTTACAATGTAAAAGAGCTAGGGCTAGATGGTTCTACATTCAAATATTCCTTTAAATGCTTTAAATTCACCTTATTTTCAAGAAATAGATGCTTCAACAACCACAAGTATAAGATTTAAGACATCTTTTTAATATGAGATTTTTATGCTTTCACTTCAAGGCTTGAAAAGAAAATTCAATTGATTTTAAATACATAAAGTCTAATTATGGAAAAACATGTTGCACTATTATGGCAAATGGGTGGAGTGCTTAAATATAAAGAATCTTTATTAATTTTTTAGTTTAGTAGTTTTTAATCAATAGTTTAATGGTAACAAAATTTAAGTACTAATGATGAGTTTATTATTTTGATGAGATCCTATATAAGAACAAGATATAACTATAACTAAAAAAAATTGCCCATAAATGTGATAAAGAAAAGTTGAAGCTTTCAACTATCAAAATGAAGATCAAGTCAATAAAAAAAAAGAATATCAAGGCACATCCAGGTCATTATATAGTTTGCACTGTTAATTGTAATCTCATTTATTCACTATGATAATCTTAAAGTCTCACCATATATAAATATTTGATCGTACTTTATTGCATAAGTCTTTTCCATCTTTAAGAGGTGTTAAACCTTTTTCTTTAAAAGAAATCCCTTTTGATATTTTAAACACTCTTTAAAGAACATTTTGGAAAGTGTTTAAGTCATAATTCAATTTAAAAAATTAAGTTTGAGCATTTGAAGTTAGGGATGGCAACGGGGCGGGTATAGGGCGGGTATGTCATCCCCCGTACCCGCCTCCACCCCCATACCCGTACCCGTTGGGGGTTTGACCCCCATCGGGTACCCGTTTACCCGCCTCTTTTTTTTTAAGATAAGCTTATTTAATATGAATGGACTATTTGTTTTTCTTTTAAATTTTCATGCTACATTCATACATACATACTGAATTTAACATAAAAGAAACGAGTAAACAGAGATTATAAACGGGTAAACGGGTATGGGGGGTGGTATCCCCGTACCCGCCCCGATATCCGACGGGTATTTTTGTTAACCCCCATACCCGCCCCACGGGTAAAAATTTGCTCCCCATATCTGCCCCCTTTCGGGTAATTTTATCGGGTACCCATCGAGTTCGGGTACAATTGTCATCCCTATTTGAAGTTGTTTAAATCATGATTTAAAGAAAATGTTTAACCTATATGGGTTATTAGTTGTTTAATATAGGTTAAAGTTTTCAAATTTGATGTATCAAAGATTGTACATTGATTGATATATTAGTTGACTAATGTGCCATATTATCTGACCGATATGTCACAGTGGTTGATTATTATGCATTTAATGCATATTAGCCTATTAATGTGACCTAGTGGTTGACTATTGTGCTACAACTAGTTATTATAACAACTAGATTTTAGCTCCAAAAGTTAGTGGTGGTCTCAAAACCCTATAAATACATGTTTTCTCATTACTTCTTATATGGAGAAGTATTTGGGTGTCTTATACACACATTTCTATGTGTTTTTCAAGCATTTGAGCCTTCAATGTCTCAGATATGAGTGAGCGAGCCTCTTTGCTATTATCAAAGTGATAAAGTGGGTTATTTTTAGTTATAATCTTTTGTGTATGATGTTTTATATTGTATTTGGGGGTGTTCTAAGTGGCATTAGGGTTCTTCACCATAAAGGAAGATTGTAAAAAGTTTCCTCTTTATTGGAAAAATATTATATAAAGGTATATTCTTCACCTTGAAAGAAGAGTTATAACAATTTTGTTTAAAATTTACCAACACCAATTCATCCCCACTGGATTCCTTTAAGGATTAATAAGTGGTATTAGAGCATATCTATTAGGCTAGCATTTTATGAAATCCTACAAAAAAGATCATAATGGAAGATTTAAGAGCATCACCATCATCATTTAACTAAAAAGGATAAAACATTAGTAAAGCTATGACTATCTCTATTAGAAAACAAGGATGCAATTTTTCTTAGTGTTGAAACTTATAGACCTATAGGAAATAGTTTCAAATGGTCCTTTTATACTCATAAAAATTATAGATAATAAAAAGGTTCTCAAACTAAAGAAAGAATGGGAACCTCAAGGTAAGCAATTAATTTCCCTAATTAGTAAGGTTATACACATCTTATCTTATGCATTAGTATGAAATGAATTCAATAGAGTCTCCATGTGTAAAAAATTATGAAATTTATCATATATTATAAAATACATATGACGGTATAAATCAGGTCAAGGAGAGCAAAGTGAGTATGGCAACCATCAATATGAATTGTTTCAAATGGACAATGATGAAGGTATCTATAGTATGTATGCAATATTCATTGATATTATTAATGCCCTTAAAGGTCTTGGAAAGATATATAATAATGTTAAAATGGTAAGAAAGTTACTTAGGTCACTTCCAAGAACATAAGAAGCCAAATTAATAGTTATATAAGAAACCAAGGATTTGACAACACTATCATTAGAGGACCTCATTAGATCTCTTCTCACATATGAAAGGAGTTTTCAAGAGAGGTAATAAGAAACAACTACATATGAAGAAAAAGGACTTGGCGTTTAAAGTCTTAAGGGAGGAATCAAGTGAAGAAGAGACATCTACAAGTAGAAGTGATGGTGAAGACCTTATCTTTATCATTAGGAGCTCAAGAAGTTATTGAAGAAAGAATTTTTTCAAAACAAAGGACTTCAAGGAAGGTAAAAGTGATTCAATATATAAATCCTTTAACACCATTTGATTTGAATGTAGAAAACCAGACCATCTAAAAACATAATATCCCCTAATCAAAGATTACGAAAAGTGTGAAAAATAATAAGGAGAAGAAAGATTAAAAAAAAGAAGAAATCACTTAAAGTCTTAACTTAGGATAAAAAATGAATAAAAATGATTATTTGGATGGAGAGACAACTCATACATGCTTTACAACTAAGGAATATGATGAGGTAATACGAACTCTAATTCATATGATAGTGATAATGATTTGACATATGATAAACTAGTCAAAAGTTTAGAAATAACGAGTAAGAAAAGGAAGAAATTATCTTCTAAAATCAAAGAATTTCAAAAACAGTTGGATGCATACATGAATGAGAATGAAGAGATGAAAAGTGAACTATATAGCATTAAAGCATCAAAAAATGTGATCATTGATGACAATTATACATTAGATGCATTGAAGCCTGAAAATGAGACATTGAGAGAGGATATCAATATTCTAAATGATTTATTCCCAAATTTATTAAAAGGAGTGAAAAACTAGAAAGCATGCTAGGTGCTTAAAATAATTCCATAATAGGTACGAGATTGGTTATACGTGAGGAAGTGCTCCAAACACAAGGCCAAGAGCCTTTACCTAAAATAATAAATGAGCATGATATACCCATTTCTAAACAAACATTTTCATATAAGATATACATAAAAACAGCTCCCTAAAAACAAAACTCATACTTTCGTATATAGATAGTTTAATACTCTCAATGGAAGAAAATACATAGCTTCTATGATATCGTGTAAACCTATAAAAAAAGCATGCATCAAACCTTCATTTATAATAGGTATCATACACATAATCAATAATATCCAAAGGAACATTATATATACTCACATTAAAGTCCAACTAATGCTTTTATGCATCATCATTTATTACATTACATGGTATGCCATTTTTATGGTAAATATGTACATATTGATAGATACTATTCCCTAAAAAAGTTGACAAGTATATCCATGAAAGTGTGGGTTGAGAAGAAAGAGACTAATAATTAAGGACCTAAGTTCATTTAGATATCTAAAATATAGTGATGGCCTTGTCTTATAAGAAAAAAATAAAAGGCACATGAATAATGAGCATTGGAGACATATTTTTTTATGTTATTCTTGCAAAGCATATAGAGTGTTTAATAAGATGATTCTTGTTATTTAAGAGTTTATATATATTGTTTTCAATCTAACTACATTGCCTCCTAGAAAGTCTTAAAGATATTGATGTAGGATATGAAAAAAGTAACCCTTGAAGAGAATAAGGATAATCACTAAGACTTTTCAAAAGAGCCAATTATTAAACCAAGTGAGGTAGATGCAAAGATGAGATGCTTCTAATGCATTGAAAATTCAAGAAGAATCATTAACTAAATTATATCATAGATAATATTCAATAATGGGTAATAATTATTTCAAAATTTAAAAATTTTGCACATCTTGCATTTGTTTGTCAATTTGACTGTAAATCCTTAATGATGACTATTAGGATTGCACTATGAATAAGGGATTAAATAATTTTTAGTTTATAGTCTTTAGTGCCAAGACATAGAGATTATTTGTAAAATAAGAATATTATGTTAAAATTTGTTTATATAATGCATCAATTAGCCAATATTTTCACTAAACTTGTGAGTGAGGTAGAATTTGCACAATTAGGAGAGTTACAAGAATGATGGAAATTTTATGTGAATAATGTCCATTTTGATGCTTGTAGCTATCCTTGTTTAACATTTCCATGAATTATTAACATGTTTTAATATTTTATTTTGAGTTTTTAATATTTTTGTTCAACAAAAAGGTCACCTTTAACCCTAACTTTTTCACCAATTGACAAGTTTAACCGTAACATTCTAGAGTGAACAATTATAACCCTAACATTTAGAAAATGTTAAAAGTAGAACCTACCCTAACAGAAAATTTAACTCCGTCTGTTAAGTGCTAGGTCAACGCTCAACTGACAATTTTAAAATTGTTATGGGCCCCTAGTGCCATGTCATTAATGATGTGGCAAGGTGACACCCACTTTTTTAAAAATATAAAAACTTTAATTTATTTATAAGTATTGGACCCACCCTTTTTAATTAAACATTTCTTAAATTAAACAAAATTTAACGTAAACGTGTTAAGAAAACGGTCCACTTACTTCTTTTTGTTTAGCCTTTGTCTAAAATCCCTCTCTATTGAGACGTGATCCAAAATTTCAGGAGCTTGAAACTGTTAATGTGAAGAATGGGTTAGCCACACTTCTGCATTTTCTGCTTTCACTTCTCTTGTTTGTTTTTGCATGTTAGGCTCCAATACCAGAATAGATGGAGTGGTTTTCTCTTTCTGTTAAACATTGTAAAAGCCTATATAAAGGTTGTTTAGCTTCAATTAAAGTGTAGCAATATTATTAGTTTCAGTTCACCTAAATTTTCCATCACTAGAATTTGTTGTTTATTAAATAGAGTGTTCTATTTTTAATATTGTGGTATCAGAGAAAAGTTGGTCTTTGACTAAGCAATAGAAAGAGTGAAACACATGAGGGAGAGAAACATGAGAGACAAGCACTTCTTTGAGATGGCAGTAAATGGATCCATTCCTTTGCGCCTGCTCATCCCAATGTTTGATGGGCAAATGCCAATTCTAGAACGTGAAAATGAGGAAATTATTTAAGTCCCAAGATTTATGGGAGCTTGTTGAAGAAGGATTTCTAGATCTTGATGAAGCAGCTAAATTGAAGGAAAACAAGAAAAAGGATGCAAAAGTAATGTTCTTTTTCTAACAAGCTATTCATGAAAGCATTTTTCCAAGAATCATGAGTGCCAATTCATCTAAGGAAGCATGGTTGATCTTATAAAAGAAATTTTACGGGGGACAAAAAGGTTATCACTATCAAATTGTAGAAACTTCATCGGGAGTTTAAAACAGCAATGATGAAGAATAATGAAATAGTGCAAGAGTATCTCTCTCGAGTTGCAATGCTTATGAGCCAAATGTAAGTTTACGGTGAAAAATATGATGATCAAGTTGTTGTGGGTAAGGTGTTGAGAATTTTGACACCCCAATTTAACAATGTAGTAATTACCATTGAAGAATCAAAAGACCTATCAGTTTTTTCTTTTGATGAATTGATGGGATCCTTACAAACCCATGAAGCAAGAATTAACAGGTCAAATGAGCAAATAGAGGAAAAGGCCTTTCACATAAAGGGGGAGACTTTAGTAACCAAAGGAAGCATGCATGGTGACAACGATCAAGCTGATGGAAGGGGTCGTGGAAGAAGTGCAAGCAGAGGATGAGGAAGTACGGGTCGAGGACAAGGAATGGGTTAAGGCTAAACTATTCGGTGTCATTATTGTAAACGCTACGCTCACATCAAGGCAAACTGTCGAGGAAGAAAAAATGAAGCAAGCTACATAGAAGAGAAGACTGAAAATGATGAAGAAGATGAATGCATTTTGTTCTTAGCAAAAGAGGAACAAAAGCTAAATAAGCAGGACGTTTAGTTCTTAAATAAGGGTGTTCGAACCATATGATAGGGACTAAGGCAATGTTTAAAGAATTGTATGAAAGCTAAAAGATGAATGTTAGTCTTGGGGATAACAAACAAATTCAAGTCAAAGGAAAAGGCGCAGTTGAGCTAAGGAAAAGTTTGTTGAGTGTGAGTCAATTGTTGTCAAATGGGTATTCTGTGTTGTTTGATAACTCATCATGTTTGAATAAGAATAAGCACACAGTTCAAGTTATAACATAAATAGGTATGAAAAAGAACAAGCTATTTCTAGTAGAGCTTTCAAATTTGGAAAATTGTGCCATGATAACTAAAGAAGAAGAAACTAGACTATGGCATAAGAGGTAAGGGCATCTTAATCTCAATGCAATGAAGTTGTTGCAACAAATAGATATGGTGCAAGGGATGCGAAGTTTAATACTTTGGGAGTTTGTGAAGCTTATATTTTTGGGAAGCAAAGCAAAAGGCCCTTTCCTATAGGAAAGGTTTGGAGAGCACCGAACAACTTGGATTTAATCCACGTAGATTTGTGTGGTCTAATGAAGACAAAAATATTTGGAGGTAGCAGATATTTCATGCTTTTAACTGATGATCATATTTATATGAGTTGGGTATATTTTTTGCAAAACAAAGCAGAAGCATTTAAAGCTTTCAAGAAATCTAAAGCTCTTATTGAGAAACAAAGTGGACAATATGTTAAGGCACAAAAAATAGATAGAGGACAAGAGTTTACTTCATAAAAGTTCAGTTCATTTTGTGAAGAGCATGGCATTTATAGAGAGCTCACTGCTCTATATAAACTGGAGCAAAATAGAGAGATTGAGCATAAGAATCACACTATAGTAGAAATGGCACGAAGTATGCTCCAAGAGAAAGGATTGCCAACGTAACTCTGGGGAGAAGTTGTCGCTAAAGTTATTTACCTGCTAAAAATTTCATAGAAAAAGGTTGTTCAAGATCAAACACCATATGAAGTTTGGACAAGAAAAAGGCCAGGGCTAAGTCATTTAAAGATCTTTGGGTGTGTTGCTTATACTTTGAACAACTTACAAATTCACCGCAGCAAAATGGATAAAAGGCCATTAAATGTGTCTTTGTTGGCTATTCCACTAACTAAAAAGTATATAGGCTGTACAATCTTGCAAATGGAAAAATTATTATTAGCAGGAATGTGATATTCAATGAGCAAGGAAGATGGATATGGCAAGAAGGCAGTGATGGGGTTATTCTACTTAAAGAATTTGTTACTGAGTTCCATTAATTATAATCAGATACAAACCTTACCTAGCACTCCCTACAGGTCCACTTTATCAACACCAGCGACATCTGAAGTAACTACTCCATCAAGAAGTGGAGCATCTTTAAACTCGTCAAGTTAAAATGAAGAAGAGAGGTCGTGAGGATACAGATCCTTGAGAGATATATATGAGACAACGTAGGCTCTTTACGTGACTGATCCAAGTTCCTTCGAAGAAGTTATGGAGAAAGAAGAGTGGAAGTAAGCAATAAGGGAAGAATTTAAGGCAATTGAGAGAAAGGGCACATGGGAGTTGACAAAATTACCCAAAGATAAGCAGGAAATTAGAGTCAAATGGGTGTTTCGAACTAAGTAAAATGCAGATGGAAGCATACAGAAGCACAAAGCATGACTGGTAGCAAAGGGATACTCTAAAAAATATGGTATCGATTATGAAGACACATTCTCACCTGTTGCACGCTTTGAAACAGTGAGAACATTGTTAGCTCTTACAGTACAATTAAGTTGGCCAGTATACCAATTCGATGTAAAGTTTGCTTTCCTAAATGGGGAGTTAGAAGAAGTCTACGTTGCACAACCTACAGGTTTTGAAGTTGAAGGAGAAGAAGCGAAAGTGTATACGTTGAGAAAGGCACTATGTGGGTTAAAACAAGTTCCTAGAGCATGGTACAAAAGAATAGACTCCTACTTCATTGAGAATGGCTTCGAGAGAAGCAAAAATGAGCGTACACTCTACATAAAGAAGAAAGGAAAAGATGTTATGTTTGTTAGCCTCTACGTAGATGACATGATCTACATGAGCTTATCCTCTGTTTTGAACAAGCATGAAGAAAGAGTTCGAAATGTCAGATTTGGGATTGTTGCATTATTTTCTTGGCATAGAAGTGAAGCAATTCAAGGATGGAATTTTCATTTCTCAGAAGAAGTATGCAGATGATTTGCTTAAAAGTTTCCACACGGTAAATTGCAAGGTGGCAGGCACACCTACAAATGTGAACAAAAAATTGCAGTTGGAAGATGGCACCGAACCAACAAATGGACAATTTTTCAGGAGTTTAATGGGAGCACTTATTTATTTAACTCATACAAGGCCTGACATCTCTTATTCAATGGTAGTGGTTTCTAGGTTTATGCATTCTCCTACAAAGCATTATTATGGGGCTACAAAACGGATTTTACGTTATGTCACAACAACTCTTGATTTGGGAATATGTTATAAACATTCTTGTGACCTGAATGGGTATACAGATAGTGATTGAGCAGGATGTACGGACGACAAGAGAAGCACTTTAGGCTACACTTTTGATCTGGGATTAGGATTGGTATCATGGAGCTCAAAGAAACAGGCTACCATCACATTATCGTCTTCAGAAGGTGAGTATATAGCTGCAACTATAGAGGCATGCCAAGCAATATGGCTATGGAGAATGTTAGATGAACTTGGATAAGAGCAAAGAGAGGTCACAAATATATATTGCGATAACAAGGTAATAATAGCAATGTCAAAGAATCTTGTGCACCATGGAAGGACTAAACATATCGATATAAGGGAACATTTTATTAGTGACTTGTTCGCTGAAGGAAAAATCATGTTGCAGTATTGTAAAACTGAGGAACAAATTGTTGATATTCTGACAAAATTTCAGGAGCTTGAAACTGTTAATGTGAACAATGGGTCAGCCACACTTCTGTATTTTTTGCTCACTTCTCTTGTTCTTTCTGCACGTTAGGCTTCACTACCAGATTAGCTGGAGTGGATTTCTCTTTCTGTTAATCATTGTAAAATCATATATAAAAGGTTGTTTAACTTCAATAAAAGCGTGTCAGTATTACTAGTTCAGCTAAATTTGTGCAACATCCCACTACCATAAGGCAAATACCCAAATACCCGAAGGACATTCAAGTTCATACCTTATGATAACGGAATGTTGGAGCAAAACAAATCCGACTAACATATGGCAAACCAAACTACACATGGCATCATCTAAGATACTCGAAAATTACTAATTTTAAAAACCATTCAATCCATTCATTCAAAACGCTTACACTGAAATCCACCAAACAAAAAGTACAAAACCTTATACAAGGTCTAGTAAAACTACAAAAAAAACACGCTAAAGCACTTCTGGTGTCAGCTG
>JAOSBM010000005.1:15725769-15738426 GCA_027568955.1 Erythroxylum tenue | reverse complement strand
ATAACTATCATGATTATTATAGTTAGTAAATAACTATAATAGTTACTATCATGATTATTATACTATAATAACTCTTGACGTATTTACCGAACTCTGGCTAGCGTGGAATCTGAGTTTTCGCCGGATTGAACTGGAAATAGATTCTATAGTAGTGAGCAATATCTTTTTGTTCTCAGGAAACCATTCAAGGACTCTCAATCCCATTATAATGGGGTATCCTCGAACTGTTTACTCGAAACTAGACTATTATTTTTTGACATATGTATCGAGAGAGCAATAGATACGTTGACTGATTTATTACTTAATCGAACATTTTGATGTAGGAGACGTTTATTTTGATACTACACCTATTGAGTGGCACAATATCTTTTTAAAGGATATGTCGAAGATCTGTTTCCCCAAATTCGATTTGTAATCGTTTTTGTTAATTTTCCTTTTAATAAAAAAAAAAGAGCAAATTACCGTATGTATATTTATGCCATATTGATAACAAATTGATTATGGTTTATAGCCAGTTGGCTGTCCTCTAATGTATCATTCTTTCAGAAAATTTAGCACTTGTATTGTTTCTCAGCCGCGAAAAGGAATAATCCTCGAGAAAAATGACGGCATTCTCGACGAGATACGTGAGCTCACCATGCGCGGGCACCTTAGTAAAGCGCTATCTCACTTCTACGACTTCCATGCATCGCCCCCAAAACCACCTCTCTCGCAGTCGCAGCAAGTATACGCCACCCTTTTTCATGCTTGTGCCCGCCATGGATGCCTTCAACAAGGCCGATCATTGCACAATTACATGCTTTCGCATCAACCCAACAACTCTCGGGATCTCTTTGTTGCCAACCATCTCATTAATATGTATTCTAAATGCGGTGATTTAAGCTATGCCCACCTGTTGTTCGATGAAATGGGGCATAGAAACGTTGTCTCATGGACAACGCTAATTTCTGGGTATGCACAGTACGGTAAAGCTTATGAGTGTTTTCATTTGTTTTCTAGTATGTTGGTGCACTGCCGTCCTAATGAATTCGCACTTGCAAGCGTGCTCGCATGTTGTGACTATGAGCATGGCAAGCAGGTGCATGCATGTGCACTGAAAATGGCTTTGGACACAAGTATATACGTAGGAAATGCTCTTATTACCATGTACAGTAAAAGTAGGAATTTGGTAATTAATGGCAGTTGCAGAGATGAGGCCTGGAGTGTGTTTCAGACATTAGAGTTCCGAAATATTGTCTCTTGGAATTCAATGATTGCGGGGTTTCAGCAACGAAATCTTGGGGCACAAGCTGTCAATCTTTTCAGTATAATGCAAAATGAGGGAATCAGGTTCGATCGTGCCACACTTCTTAGTGTCTTTTCTTCCTTTAATGGAAGTTATTGCGATACTAATGATCTGGGTCTTTGGCCCTTGTTTCAGTTGCACTCTCTTACTCTTAAAAGTGGGTTTTCATCGAATTTACATGTAGCCACCGCTTTGATAAAAGCTTATTCTGATGTTAGTGGAGAAACTTCCGATTGTTATAAGCTCTTCCTGGAGATGAATAGTGATCAAGATATTGTTTCATGGACTAGCATTATTACAGTATTTGCAGACCGTGAACCAGAAGGAGCACTTTTTCTCTTTAGAAAGTTGTACCATATGAGCCTCAAACCAGACCGGCATACTTTCTCAATTATTTTAAAGGCTTGTTCAAGCCTTCTGGACGACAGACATGTCTTGGCAATTCATGGACAAGTTGTTAAAGCTGGTTTTGAGGAAGATGTGGTGATCGAAAATGCTTTGATCCATGCTTATGCCAGGTGTGGTTCTATTTCTTTGGCGAAACAAGTTTTTAGTGAGATGCCTAACCTGGATGTGGTTTCTTGGAACTCGATGCTCAAGGCTTATGCCCTTCATGGCCAAGCTAAGGAGGCATTGGATCTCTTTTCATATATGAATCTTCGTCCTGATTCTGCTACTATGGTTGCTCTACTTTCAGCTTGTAGCCATGTTGGATTTGTCAAAGAAGGGATCAAGCTATTTGACTCCATGTTTGCTTATTATGGTATTTTTCCACAAATAGATCATTATGCGTGCATGGTGGATATTCTTGGACGAGCTGGTCGGGTTATTGAGGCAATGATTCTTATTACTAAAATGCCAATGGAACCTGATTCAGTTGTCTGGAGTGCATTACTTGGGTCATGTAGGAAGCATGGTGAGATGCACTTGGCCAAATTAGCGGCAGAGAAATTGAAGGAGTTGGAACCTAGAAGTTCCTTAAGTTATGTTCAAATGTCAAACATTTATTGCTCCATAGGTAATTACAATGAAGCAGGGCTTGTTAGAAGAGAAATGAAGGGATCAAGAGTGAGAAAGGATCCTGCTTTGAGTTTGATTGAAATTGGGACTGCAGTTCATGAGTTTGCATCTGGAGGTAATAACCATCCTCAAAGAGAGGCCATAAGCACCGAGCTTGCAGCATTGATTAAGCAGTTGAAGAAGATGGGCTATGTGCCAGATACGAGCTTTGCCTTACATGATATAGAGGAGGAGCACAAAGAGGAACAACTGTTTCATCATAGTGAGAAATTAGCTTTGATTTTTGCTATGATGAACGAAGACAAATTGCAATATAGAGGGAGGACAATAAAAATAGTGAAGAACATTCGAATTTGTGTGGACTGCCATAACTTCATGAAATTAGCATCTGCTCATCTTCAAAAGGAGATTATTGTGAGAGATTCAAACCGATTCCATCACTTCAAAAATAGGATTTGCTCTTGCAACGACTATTGGTGATAATGAGCACTGCTGTGCCAAGGATGCTCGGTCTCCATGATGTCTTCATGCTAATAGTCCCCTATTCATTGTTTGAGCTAACTTAACAACCAGAAGTGTTACTTCTCAACAACCATACGTAATACTAATGGTCACCACTCACCAACAATTTTGCTGGACAAGGATCCACAATAATGGGAGAATAACTTACTCGGCAGATTACAGAACATTAATGGGCAGATGAGGTTTGTTCTTGGCTTCTCAAGGAGTCTGGAAAAAGTTTACATGCGGATACGGTGATAATTGTTGGAGTATCACGTATGAAAATTCAGATTTATGCAGCATGTAGATTCACAGGAAGTATCGAATTCAACAGTTAAATCTGAGCCGCAAAGAAGATGAAGTGATAGACCCGGCATGAAAATAGGAAGTAAAGCCTGGCTTATGATTACGGCCAGTCAAAAGCCACCTGATGACTCTACCCGACCCACGGTAAACATCTCAATATTTTCACTCACATGTCAAGTTTGAAGATGTCGTCATTAGCATTCTAATTAACTTTAGTTTATTTTGTTATTCAGGAACTGGTCCAAATTGTTTCTTTGGGGTCTTTTTAAACCAGTTATAAGCAATGTTCCGAATACCTTGTGGGAAATAGTTCGGTTTTAGTTTTAGTAATAATACAAATATTAATTAATATCTTTTTTATAATTTTATAAAAGAATACAATAATTTTTAATATATAGTGTTATATAATTTCCTTTATTAAAAAATTATGCTAACCTGTATTTGATATAATAACTATTTTTTCATTCATACAAATGCTAAGAGGGACTTTTTTAATTCTCACTTCAAAATCAAGGTAGGAAATAGGAATTCAACCAGCTTTTGGTTTGATAATTGGACTAATCATAGTCCTTTGCATGAAGAGGTATCCCTCTGAGACAGTTAAAAACAAGAATCCCCCTTAATTCCTGGGATAATACTGTTACAAACAGGTAATTGGAACTATGAAGTCAAAGCAGCTAGCATATTGGATGCTTACTTTCTTAACCATCAGCCTTACATAAGGGAGGATGGCAAACCTATTTGGCTAACTAACAGTTCTAGTAACATCACCAATTCCTCTTGCTTCAAGTGATTTAGGCTCCACTCTCCTAAAGTGTGCCGGTATGACAGTTTGGAAAAAATATTTGATACCTAAACCCTCATTTATTTCCTGGATTGCAGGCAGCTAAGCATAAACTGGCTACTAAAGACAAGATCCATACAACCAATCATGGACGCGGTCTTCTTTGTCAATCAACATCAGAGACAATTCCTCTTCTTTTCTTTCAATGCCAATTCTCTAGCATAATTTGCTTCATAATGCATGCATGGATGGAAATTCTGAAGTGGGCAAATGACATGACTTGGAGAATAGGGAAGCACAACTACTTCCTTTGAACTTCCTTCAATTGTTATATTTTTTTCAGTTTGGAGGGAAAGGAACCATAGAATATTCCGATGCCA
The DNA here is from genome assembly GCA_027568955.1 of Erythroxylum tenue. Taxonomy (NCBI): domain Eukaryota; kingdom Viridiplantae; phylum Streptophyta; class Magnoliopsida; order Malpighiales; family Erythroxylaceae; genus Erythroxylum; species Erythroxylum tenue. The sequence goes on along the minus strand of JAOSBM010000005.1, from coordinate 15,734,150 downwards.
AGTTATGGAGAAGAACGTGTTGCCCATAATGCTATTTCCTGGATCAAAAAAATTTGATGTGTTCACAAAGCTCATTTGGTTGCTAGCACCTTAATGAGGTTTAGATGGTACATACGAAAACAGGAGCATTGAAAGATTTGTTATGTATAATGAAGTCGTAATGCTTCGTATTTAGCTTTGTTAGGCTTGAAAACAATATTTCGGTTGTAAGCTTATCCTTTGGGATTGTTCAATGAAATTCTTTAATTAAAAAATTATTTTTCATTCATAGAAATCAAAGAAATATTGATTAAAAAAGTGAGCCATTTTTTCATACGTTACTCATATAAATAAATATTATCCATATATAATATTTAACACTAACAATAATTAATAAAAAATCGTTTAACTTTCATGTAATTATTATGACCAGAGGATCACAAGTTTGAACTAGAGAAACAGTTTATCTATAAAAAGATACAATAGGAAGGTTGCGTACATTAATCACCCTCCCCCGATTCTCACAAAGTAGGAAGCCTTGTATATAGGGATACGTTAGCTTTGACGACAAAAATAAGAATAAAAAAAATTACTTAAACTATTCAATTAATTACAAAAAAATATTACATAATAGAATTACCATAGGTTCATAACAACAAGAGTTTGTGGTCACAATTGCAACAAAATAGAAATAAAACCTGAAACAAAAATACTTGCATTTATAAGTGTTACACTGTTATATCTATATTGCACGTTGAATTTATCAAATCCTTTAAATACAAAGTGAAACCAAAAGTCAAGATAAAAATTAAAAAGCTTGAAATTTAATTCCTCAACATATCCACTTAAATTATATTAGCTCTAACTTTCATTTAGTATAAACTCTTCATCATTAAGGGGAGTCTCATTATCATCATCATTAAAGGTCAATTTACTAAATGATATGTCAATACTTTCATATCATCATCTTTTAATTCACTCTTATTTATAAATTTTAATTCCTTTGAAACCCAATTTGTTAAAAGATTAATGTGATCGAGGTAAATTAGATCAATAGAATTATGTGTTTTATTAAGATTTCCAGTAAACAAATATAATTATATTTCAAAATTATTATATAAGTATAAGAAATTATTTTCAAATTAATAATGATGATAAAGTACATTTCTCAAAGTTTTATGTTATATTCGACAAATATTAGATCATTCAATTGATTATGTTTTAATATATTTAATTTTTCTTGAATAGATGAACTTAAATATGCTCTAATTCCTTTCATGCCTAGTTGCATTCACATATTGGATAAGAATTCAAATTGCAAACCTATAATTATGGAACATCGCTTCTAAACTGATCTCACCAGGTAACTGTAAGATAATAAAAGTAATCTCATAAACACAATGAAGTAATGATAAATTTAAAATAAGTAACATAAGTGAAGAAATACATACGTAGATTAATTTTGTCTCTTTGGAGTATTACAATAAGCATCTCAAAAGAGTAAAGTTATTTTTCCTACCTCTCACTAATGATTATATGATAAGGTGTGTATGAAGGAGATTATTTTTCATATTAGCCTTGATTGTTTTCTTCACCTTTACATAACATCATAAAAGTAACTCATTGTTGACTTCTCATCACTATTAGCTAGATGAAGTACTCTTACCTAAGACTCACAAAATTGGATGACAAATTAACATTGGGACCAAAATTTATAATATTCAAGTATAATCTTAGAAACCAATATTACAACATTAGACCTAATATATTGATATATAACCTATTTATCACTTATAAACATTTTTCTCAACTTTTTTTTCATTTGAATAAAATACTAAGTGACAAGAAATTAGTTGTAGATCTTATAATCACACGATGACATAAATTCCTACTATTTGTGAAAATTTGTCATCAAATCTAATATTCGTACACAATTATAAATGAACTTAATGACTCTCTTTTTTCTTTCTACATGGTTTAATCATTGGTATGAAAGTATTTACTATCTCCTATATTTTTCAACATCAAGTCGGGATCATGTGCAACACAGGGAGTACAATAAAAATAATTACACCTGTTTTACAATCTCTTCCTAGATGCTTTATAAGAAACATCATTGTCAATATTGAATTGTACAATATTTTCAACCATAATTTCATTGACAACTTCATCAAAAATATCTAACAAAACACCAACATTTCTTGCAAGGCTAGATGTATCAATTGAATTTAGTAATAAGTTTGTGCAAGTAAAATAAATAAAAAATTTTAATAATGTTCTCTTATCTCGTATTTGTCTAATTATTACACATGATTTAAAACCTATAAGTTATTCAAGTCCTCCCTTCAATCTAATAACTTTACTTTACTAACATAGTTGCTTAGAAGATTACCTTACTAGTCATCAAAAGAAGGAGTTTGAAATCTTAGACCATAAGAGGCAATACATCATCCATGGGTTAGCAACAGTAAGATTAGGTTATATTAAGTGACACACCTGCATCATATCACCATCTACCTATTGCCATTTTTACATAAGTAGCTGCTTCTTTGGATTTTAATGTAGTGAGGATAGAAGGTTGAGCTCTAAGACTGTTTATGGAGAAAAATAATTAGGCACTTTTATTCTCTTTTTACTCATATCAGTTGCACCAATTTCTTGTTCTTAGGTAGGAATACTAGCTTCAACATTGTTAGCATCATCCTTAATACTACAAAATGAACTATTATTGATAGTTTTAATTGAAAAACTTTTAATATTACAAGTATATAGATTGTAACTTATAATATAAAAGATATCGTTCCCACAAGGATGATAGTCACCCGAAATTCTTGTAAACTTTTTTTAAGGTAAACAATAAGATGAATAATTAAAAATTAAACTAAAAATAAAGAATTAATAAATAAACTATGTACAATTGTTTACTAGACAACAATGAAATTGGTTGATTGATTAACAATGAAAGCTAGGAATTACTTTTGTCATTATTTGTTTTCCTTTTACCTTCTTGATTTAATCACACTTTATCCTAGATAGCCTCTAGTTGTGATTAACCTATCTCAAGAGCTAGTTAAGTATTCTAATTGAAATAGATAAGAGTTGAGTTGCAATCTCTCGATTTCTCAAAACCACTTCTAACTGCTTTATTGGATTTGAAGCAATTCTATGTATAACTAATAAACAAGTAAGATAACTCTTCAATTACCTATTAATTTGATGTTTATAGGTCTATTGTGGTACCAACCCTCACTATGAAACATAACACAAGTGAATTAATCCAATCTCTCGATCCAAATTGTTTATAAAATAATAAACATCACAAGATATTCATTAAATTAAAAATATAAATTTCAACAAATAATTCAAGAGTAATTCCTAAATGAGGAATTTAGCAATCCGTAGATGTAAATAAATATCCAGATCTAATCATCATGAATATTTAACAAAAAGAAGGAAATAAGAAAATACTTGAGAACAAAATTTGAAATTCTTCTCTTCTTTTCCTTTTTCTTGAAAATATGCTACCTTTTTTTTTTGTATCTTATTCCTTTTTGGGTGTCTTTTATGCCTCTATTTGCTTCCTTCTGAATTTAGTTACCTCCCTATTAATGTAGCCTTCAATAATATCCTTATATAGTAACAAACTAGGTTTTATGAGATATATATAGGCACTTACACGATCGTGTAGGTGACTTTGCATATCCAAAAACACCTCAATTTGAGACTTTACATGATCTTAGAAGCTTACACAGGCAATATACATGATGAGATACAAGGTCACCTGCATGACCGTGCCCGATATACACAGGTGTGTAATTTCACACGGGTAGAAAAAGTGTCTTAAAAGCTTTATAACTTAGAAGGTCACTATACATAACCCCGTATCTCCAAAATTGCTCAAATTCTTTCATTCCAGGACATAATTTCTACTAAATACTTCTCTTATTGGTCTATGAAAGTAATTATCACCTAATAACATACTTGAATCAAAATAATTACCAAAAATACTATAAAACTCTTAATGACAAGCAAAACACACTAAATATGGGTATATAAATGTAATCAATTAATTGTTTTTTAAACATCCTCAGACTTAAATTTTTGCTTGTCCTTAAGCAAATCATAATCTCAATCTTCAAACTGACAAACATTCTTCCTTTATTAACCTTAACCTGTCCATTGACATTCTAAATTATCATATCATATCGATCAAATTAACATACAATTAGTTTCAAGTTATCCTAGAACCAACCTTCATGAATCAATATTAATAACAATCAAAAAAATAACCATTTTGAAATCAAAAACATAAATGTTTACACCCTCACCAAGGATTCTAAAAGATGCTTAATTTGACCATCATTATAACTCATATTTTATGTATTTTTGCTTGATATTTTATTCTTTTATTTTATATTTGGTACTTCATTTACTCCAAGTACATTTATAGGTTATAATTGTCTTCGCGTACTAAAAGGAGAATAATTCAAATGAAAATGTGGCCTAAAACAAAGATTTGAAGCAAAGAAGGGCTACACGGTTGTCTCTGAGCCCGTGTACTTTCTCTTAGGTAGTGCAGAATCGTGAATTCTAGGTACTTTGGGTTATACACGGTCCAGTACATAACCGTGTATCAGACCGTGTATCACCTAAAATCCTAAAAATTACTATAAAAAGACATGATCAGAGGTAAAAAGGAGTAGAGATTGAAAGCCAATTTCAGAGGCTGAGATCATTCAAAAAGGGCGATTTTGATTCATATAAGTCGAAAGAACAAAGAAATCAATGAAAAATCCATTATAATACAAGATCAAACATCTACCTTACAAGAACATTCGATAGGAGGTAAAATGAAGATTTAGAATTATGAACTCTTTATTTTCTATTCTTTTTTCTTTGCATTTATGTTTGATTTTGTTTTTTATCATGTGTAACTAAACAATTTTAGTGTCTGGGTAAGATGAACCCTAGTTTTGTGTTATAGCATGTTTTGATTCTTTTATTTAATGCAATTGTATTGATTGATATATTGTGATTCAATTATGTGCTTAATATATGTCCTAATAGATCCAGTATATTATTGTATAATCTGATTTCATAACATAGAGATTGAGAATCCTGTGTATGAATATATATATCATAACTGAAAGGAGTTGATTACAAACTTAGAGATAGGTTGACATAAATTCTCCAGATTATGGTCAAACCTAAGAGCGGAATTCACAAATCGGTAGAGCAATCTTAGTACCTTTAACCTAAGTAATATTAGTTGATAATTCTAATATTAGTTGTTAGTAGTCTCAAGTGAGTTATTAGCATAAGATAGAAATTTCCATAGTTTAATAGTCAATAAAACAATTGCATAATAAAAGGCCAAATTATTTAAAGGTTTTTAGGGAAATTCATAACCTAGACACTAATTCTTGATATTGATCATTTTCTATGCGATTCTTTGTTCTATGTTCAATGTTGTTGCCTAATTTATTTTAATTTGTTTAAGTTTTATTTTTTTAATTAAAAATCAAAATCAAATTCGTAGACTAGATAATATGATAACGGTAATTACTAATACTCATTGTCTTCATGAGATTGACCCGTACTTGCCTGTACTAGCTACAGTTATATTGTGCACTTACTGTTAATTCAACATTGACAATTAAAATTAATCAATCAAGTTTTTGGAATAATTTCAAGGACATTGATATTAGGAAAACTTGAATTCTATTACTCCAGCTATTATCTTTTGTATTTATTTTATTTTTATTGTTTCTTTTTGTATTTTTGGCTTATTCATTTAATTATCTTTTACACTTCTCTACTTTAAAAATGTGTTTGTGGTTTATTTTAGGGATTAAGATTTAAAGTCATAACCACAATTCATAATGGAAGAATGGAGCAGACAGTGCTCTTATGGAAGTTACGATGTGTCTTCACAATATATAACATCACCATACATGAATGAGAGGTTTTCTGATATGCTTTCAGAGGCTCAACCAATATCTATGTCATATTGCGACATTTGAGGGAGTAATTATTACAACCATGAATTTCAAGCACCAACCTATATGTGGGAGCAACTGGGCATGTATAATTAACCTCAAGGTGCATCATACGGGAATAAATGGGGTAACTTTTACGTTTATGGATGGATGATTATTCTCCAGTTGAATATGTACAGTACCAAGTACCTCAAGTTAATGAGCCAACTCTCGAAGATTTGATGGCCGATTTTATTTAAGAATCAATTATGAGGCATCAAGAAACAAAGGCTCGTATACAAAATATGGTGAATATAATCGATCAGTTGGTGAAGATTATATCTGACGAGATGCAAAGGAGTTTGCCTATAGAATGACAATCACCCTTATTAGAGAAAAAGAGCTCCTAAAAGAAGAAGACGAAGAAGAAAGCAGTACAAATAAAATAATATAATACCTTTCCAAACTCAAAGCTAGCTGATGTGAATTTGAAGGAAAGGTTTCTTCACCTAAATATCTGGAGCATAACATAGAAAACTATTTGAACCTAATATCACAGCAGAGTGAAGAAAAGATAAAGGTTAGGTTTATGGATGAGGTGGCATTCCAAGAAGATGAGAAGGTAACTGCTGCTTTTGTAGAGGAGGACGAAGATATGACAAAGGCAGCAGACATAGAAGAAGAGGAAGTATTCATCCAAGAAGAGGAAGTAGAGAAATGGCATGAGGTAATTAAAGAAGATGAGTCAGAAACCTTTTTCTAGGAAGAAGAAAAAAAAAGAATGGACAAAGGTGGTTGAGGAAGAACTAATGGAGGAATCGAATAAGGAAACTACTGATAAGGCATTGGTGGTCCCCTTAAGTACATAGGGTTTCCCCTTTCTCAAAGACAAATTGTTTGAGTCAACCAATAATGCAAGGAGTTTGTTATCCTTTATTTTATTAACTTGTCATTAAAAAGGGTACTAATGTGCATGATTGAATTGATTAATTTTATAAATTATGTTTTGATGATTATCTTGCAACAGGTGGCTTACTTACAGGCTAAAAAACCCTTATCCAAAGAACGGGTTGGAAGTAAGCCACTAAAATGAAGGTAACGTGCAGGGCACGTCGAGCTAATGACGTTAAATAAGCGTTGCTTGGGAGACAACCTAAGAATTAAGATATATTTTATTTATGTTATTTTATTTTCATGTTTCTTTTATTTTCGTTTGTTTTATTTATATTTTTTTGTTCTTTTTATCCCTTTTCTTTATATTTTTCAAGGAAGTAATCTCATATTGGATGAATCATAAATTAGAAATTCGTTATAATCATCAGGAAAGTACCAACTAACCCTTCTCACTAATTATATATGCTTATACTGTTGAGAACAACATACAACTTTAAGTGTGGTGAAGGGCTTAATGATTTTGATGATTTTCTTAAGTTATTATAATCTTAGTTATTAAATTTTATGAACTGATATCTTGACTTAGTTAAAATTTGTCAATCAATACTTTATTTCATTATTAAATATTGATTTGGGTTAGTATGCAAAAGGATGATAGTTAGAATGAAATTGCTTTTATAAGTCCTATTTTTAGTATATTTAGAATAAAATTGCTTTTATAAGTCATATTTTTAGTATATTTACAATAAAATTGTTTTATAAATCATATTTTTAGTATTCATTGAAATTGTCAAATTGAATGAAAATTGCATATAATTTACACATATAATACCAATATTTTTTGTAAGTTTTTTAGCCTAAGAGAAAATTTTCAAAAAAAATAATTAAGCTCTTTTATTCTTTCACGTGTGTTATCATGTATTGTATAGTGATTCTTGAACTTGCTTTTATTATATATATTGAGATCATATTTGTTAAATTGGAAGCATTGAAGTGATAAAAATGCATTTAGTAGATTAATAATTTGTTTAAGCTTATTCCTTTAGTAATTACCTTACCCTTATTTTATCCCTTAGGAATAATCAAGTTAAGCCTTAACCTTTTTTATTAATTGAAATCACATACTAACCTTTATATTATTTTTCTTTGAAATCTTTTTATTGTTTTGAATCTTGAAGGTTATTTATATTGTTTACTTGTTTGAGACATGAAAATCTTGAAATTTCCATTATTGATTTAATTATGGTACTGAATACTCGAAATTGTTTTTATTTAAAAATGAGGGAATTGTTTTTATTTAAAAAATGAGCATAAGAAACATTGTGAATAAGTATAGAGTACCAATTGAGTAGCAATAAAAGAACCTAAGTATTTATATACAAGTTTCTCGAAATTTTTCTTTGGTAGATTTCTTTCAAATCAAATCTTTTTATTATCCTAACCATACTATACCTGTTGGGCCCCGATTCGCATTAATCATGTTTAAATTATTTTGAGATTTAAGTTTGATTCATTGTAATTTGATTGGAA
>JAOSBM010000005.1:15639958-15662851 GCA_027568955.1 Erythroxylum tenue | reverse complement strand
ATAAATTATTACATTAAATTAAACTAAATTATTCATAGTTGTAATCAATAAATTAGTATATTAAATAATTAAATAATATATATTTAATTGATAGTAATTAGATTATAAAAAATAGAAACAGAAAGTAAAAATAACTTTTTGTATTTTTATAAATTTTAAAAATTGAAAGAAATCGAAACAAAAAATAGAAATAAAAACTCAAATAAATAATTTTTATTTTACTAAATTTTAAAATAAAAATAGAAAATATAAATATAAATAAAAAATAGTTAATTAGATTTTCCTTGCATGTGCCACACTCATCAGAATATGGCTTGCTTGCATTTTTTCATTTCATCTATATAATATTTCAGACTTACCTTCAATAAAGATCGAGCATTTTCGATCGGAATTAATTAACCAAATCTAAGTTTTGATCTCATTTTCTTAAATTAGCCCAATAAAGCCCATATAGCGTTTTCTTGGGCCGCGCGAACCCATGATTTAGTTGTGGTGTGGTCTAAAAGAACACGGTAGAAATTTGACAGGTTTTTCTTGTGAATTGGTTTCTAGAAAGAACACATTTGAAACTTGCGTGTTTTTCTTTTCGGTGAATTGCTTGCCAAGTTTTGGTGCCATTGTTCTCTTCATTCCCAGCAAAATGGCTCCAAAAAAGAAGCCTCAAAAGCAAAAGAACAAGTCTCAATCCTCCTCCTCCTCATCTTCTCGTGCAGTTCCACGCCTCCAGATTTCGGCCGAGAATGAGAACCGCCTCCGCAGGCTCTTGCTCAACTCCGAACGCTCCACCCAGCCGCCCTCATCTCTTGCTCCGGTCAGAGATTCTCTCTCTAAAGCCCAGAAGGCCAAGAAGCTCACCACTATTTACGAGAAACTTTCTTGTGAGGGCTTCTCTAATCATCACATTGAACTTGCTCTTACTTCTCTGAAGGTTTCTGCATTTGCATTTTTATTTTTTTATTCTTAATTTCCAAAGTAGAAATGTTCCTTTTCAAATAAAATCATCTTTGACTGTATAGGAGAATGCAACATTTGAGAGTGCTTTGGATTGGCTATGCTTAAATTTGCCAGGAAATGAGCTTCCCTTGAAGTTCTCTAGTGGAAGTTCTTTGAATGAGGAGGGAGGTTTGCCCCAATTCTCGCTATGATTGTAGGATCTCTATTCTTTGCGATCAAGAGTAGTTGATTATTGTCATGAAAACATGTAGGTACTGTTGGGGTGGTATTGACGGGGCAAAAAGGCAGGATTGCTTCGGTGGACTTGCCTAGCAAAATTGGGGAGGTGGAAGAAGAAATGCCTGTTCCTGTTAGAATCAAGGGGCAGCACCAGCAAGATGATCAAACTCTGGATGCTCACCACCCATCTCAATCAGATTGGATTAGGCAATATTTACTACAACAACAACAGGAAGAGGTATTGCAAATTATCTAGCGCATCCCCAAAATATTCTTTTACTTGGTCATCATTAATTGCTTCACAAGCTTAGTTATAAGATGAAATGAAGAAAAAGAAAAGCAATCACCATAGGGGAAGCCACAAAGTAAGCATTGTGAGGCATCTACTTGATGGAACTCTATAAACCTCTGAAGTTTTCTCCAAAACTTCTGCTATTAACTTTCCTATATACTAGGAAGTTGAATTAGTTAAAGAATAGAAATGGCTGTACCTAGAACAAATCTTCATGCTTTGATCATCATTATCAAGATATCTAGTAGTCCTAGCTATTATAATGTACGGTCGAAGGTGATTTTGTTCACTAATTAATTTTCCAGATTTGAAATAGTTAACCTTTTATGAGGTTTTGTTCAAGCCCTCCACCTTATATAGGGACCTTTCTAGTGCCAATTATCATACCAAAAAGACATGGTTTCTCCTTTCCCAATCTTATGGAACACCTGATTCTGCATCCATTGTTTGGTCTCTAGAATTTCTTTGAGAGTGCTTGACATATCCTGCCTTGACTGTAGGTAGGGATGGCAAAACCAGCCTGGCCTGATTTTGGCCGGTTTGAATGAGCCTCCTTCAAAAATGACGTCATTTCGTTTTTGACTTTTTCTTAAAAATATATATATGGCGGGCTAGGTTTGGCCCGGCGATGGGCATTAGCAGCCTGGGCACGGCTCGACCCATTGACATCCCTAACTGTAGGATCCAGATACTCTTGTGCTTAATGAATACATTGTGTATTCATTTCACTCATAAATCTTCCTTTTTGTAGCACAACCACCACAAATTCTGCCCCCTACTCACCCTATGATTCATCCTTGTAGAATGGATGCCCAATCTCCCCTGTTGCTTAGGTCTGCAAATTTTGTCCCAACTAATCTTCGCTTTGCTTCTGCTTTGATTTGAGCCGTTTCACAACAAATCACTAAGTCTCCTATCGATTTCCTTAAGGATACTTTTGGAGATGGATAAATGGTTGATCCAATAAGTGGTAAGATTGCTCAGTATTGTCTGAATTTGTTGTAGCCTGCCTCTATAGCTAAGGAACTGATTGCTCCATTGGTTGATTCTGCCATGAATTAAGTCCAGCAGAGGTTTACAATCCACAACACTGATTCTTCCTTGAGAAATTGGTACCCCCAAGTATTTGAAGGGTAGTTGCCCTTGTGTTAAGCCTATCTCGATAGCTGTAGAAGCTAGCTCTCTACTTGAGTTGCAGCTCTCTACTTGAGTTGCAAGATAAGTAGAAACAACTCTTCAGAGGGTTGCTTCTTAAACCTGAAATCTCTTGGAATTCCTTCATTGCTTGCATGATTATATCAATTGAGTTTTTCTTAGCCTTGCAAAAAAAAAAAAAGGTCATCTGCAAAAGCTAGGTTTTTGAGCTTCATACCTTTACATCTGCCATGGAACTGGAACTCTGGATGTCACCGTATGGTATTCACAAGGAGAGTTGACAAAACCTCCATGCATAGGACAAACATGTAAGGGGATAATGGATCCCCTAAAAGTTCCTGGCATAGTAGGATGTTTGTTCCCACTGATCTTCCCTTGATGAAAGCATTCTGTTCAGGGATGATTAACTTCACTAGGCTCGCTCTTAGTCTATTGGCTAGGATCTTCGTGATGGTTTTATAAAGAAAATTATAGTAAGCTATAGGCATGAATTGTTCCATCTTCCTTGCATTACTCTATTTGGGAATAAGGCAGATAAACGTTTTATTCCATTCCTTGAGGATTGTTCCTTTGTTATAGAACTCGTCCACTGTTGCTACCACTTCTTCTCCTACAATATTCCAGTTTTTTAAAAGAATCTTTGTTAGGAGCAAAGGACACAGATGAGGAGAATGGATAGTTTATACACGGAAACACAAAGATAGAGACAGACTGTAGTGGTAAGAGTTATAGTTAAATAGGGATAGTAGTAGTTAGTGATCAATAAACCTTATCCGGTAGTTAGCAGTAGATAGATCAAGAGTTAGATACCTGTTAGAAGTAGTAGAATAAGGAGATATAAAAGTATAGTTTAGGAGGGAAAAAGGCAGAGAGGAGATAGGCTATTATTCTCGGAAGTATTCCTGTGATTGTAAGGGATTGACCCTTGTCAAGAAGGTTTTTCCTTCTTGTTTCCTGAATAATATTGAGTTATTGCTCTTTATCTACTGTGATCTAAACGCATCAGCTCTTTAAATTAACCGATACCTAACAATTTGGTCCGACCTGCCGGCTTTTCGAACACATCATGGCCACTACGAATCACTCGTCATGCCATTTGGTCTCACCAACGCACTGGCTACATTCCAATGTGCCATGAATTCGGTATTACAACTCTACCTCCGGAAGTTTGTGTTAGTTTTTTTTTATGACGTTTTGGTGTATAGCGTCGATTGGGAAAACCACATTGCTCACTTAAAGGAAGGTATTACATACGTTACAGCAGCATCATTTTTATGCGAATACAAAAAAATGCAACTTTGGGAAATTAAGAATTGACTACTTGGGGCACATCATTTCCAAAGAGAGCGTTGCTATAGATCCCAAGAAGATTGAAGCAGTTTTACAATGGCCTATTCTGACATCTCTCAAAGCTTTGAGAGGGTTCTTGGGGCTGACGGGGTATTACCGAAGGTTTGTGAAGGATTACGGGAAAATAGCGCGACCTCTTACTTGTCTACTGAAAAATGGAAATTTTAAATGGGATATTCCAGCGGAAACTGCATTTAGGTGACTGCAGAATGCTTTGACTAGTGCTCCAGTTTTGACATTACCGGATTTCAATAACCCCTTTTCGGTGGAGTGTGATGCCTCAGGTACTGGCATTGGAGCAGTATTGATGCAGGGAAAGAAACTAGTGGCATTTTCAGCAAAGCGTTAGCTGAATCATCGCTCAATAAATCCATATACGAAAAGGAACTCATGGTGCTAGTGTTAGCCATTCAACATTGGAGGCCGTATCTGGTGGGGAGAAGATTTACAGTCTATACCGATCAAAAAAGCCTTAGACATTTGTTGGAACAGAGAATTACCACTCAAAATCAACATAATTGGTTGGCAAAATTGTTGGGATATGATTTTGATATTGTTTACAAGGCAGGAATTTCCAACAGGGCAGCAGATGCACTCTCCTGAGTATGTGAGGACAAGGAGTTGCAGGTTATCTCTAGGCCAATTTGGCAAGATCCGGAACAAATTGATAAGGAGGTCAAAGAAGATCCACAATTGAGCAGGATTATTGAAGAAATTAAGAAGGAACCCGATTCTCATCCTTCTTACACCTTGGAAAATGGGAGCCTATATTATAAAGGCAGGTTAGTGGTATCAGCCACTTGTGAATGGATTCCCAAACTTTTACAAGAGTTTCAAACAACTCCTACGGGGGGACACTAGGGCATTTACAAGACTTATAAGAGGATAGCTCAATCTATCTTTTGGAATGGAATGAAAAAGGCTGTAATTGAATTTGTAGCAGCTTGTCACACTTTTCAGCGAAACAAGTATCAAGGCACGTCTCCAGCAGGGTTACTCCAACCGTTACCTATTCCTAACGCCATTTGGGAAGAGTTGAGCATGGATTTCATTGTGGGGCTTCCCAAATCGAAAGGCTATGATACCTTGTTGGTCATAGTGGACAGGTTGAGCAAATATAGGCATTTTATTCCTGTCAAACATCCTTACTCAGACCGTGCTATTGCTGAAATCTTCACTAAGGGGGTTGTCCGACTACGTGACATTCTGCTCTCCGTTTTTAGCAACCAAGATCCTACATTCTTAAGTAATTTTTGGCAAGAATTGTTTACACTCCAGGGAACTCAACTAAAATTCAGTACCGCTTATCACCCTGAATCAGATGTAGTTAACCGCACCATTGAGACATATTTACGCTGTTTTAGCTCGGAACAACCCAATGTGTGGTTAGATTTTTTACCCTGGGCAGAATACTGGTATGATACCAGCTGTCATTCAGGTGGGAGATTGGGCGTATTTGAAGATTTGCCCACATCGGCAAGGGTCCATGCCCAAGCGGTTGCATCTGAAACTGTCAGCACGTTATTATGGACCGTAAACAGGTGGGCGCCATCGCATTTAAATTGCAACTCCCCCCTCAAGCATGTATACATCCAGTGTTTCATTTGTCCCAGTTGAAAAAGACTATCGGGGACCACCATGTTTAGGAAGAGCTACCTCCAGAGTTAGACTATACACCTGAGTTGTGTACACCTGCTGCGGTCTTGGGTAGCAGGACGCTTCATAACCGAGGAGCTGCACGTGACCAATGGTTGATTCCTTGGCAAGGCAAACCGTTGGAGGAAGCTACATGGGAGGACCAAGAGCTTATCCGAGGACAATTCCCAGAGTTTAACCTTGGGGACAAGGTTACTTCATCAGTGGGGGGTATTGTTAGGAGCAAAGGACACAGAGGAGGAGAATGGATAGTTTATATACGGAAACACAAAGATAGAGACAGACCGTAGTGGTAGAGTTATAGTTAAATAGGGATAGTAGTAGTTAGAGATCAATAAACCTTATCCGGTAGTTAGCAGTAGATAGATCAAGAGTTAGATACCTGTTAGAAGTAGTAGAATAAGGAGATATAAAAGTATAGTTTAGGAGGGAGAAAGGCAGAGAGGAGATAGGCTATTTTTCTCAGAAGTATTCCTGAGATTGTAAGGGATTGCCCCTTGTCAAGAAGGTTTTTCCTTCTTGTTTCTTGAATAATATTGAGTTATTGCTCTTTATCTATTGTGATCTAAACGCATCAGCTCTTTAAATTAACCGATACCTAACAATCTCCCATTATAACCATCCGGTCCTAGGGCTTTGTCGGGGTTCATTGAAAAAATAGCATTCTTGATTTCTTCCCTTGTTACTTCTCTTACCAATGCCACCTTGTCGTCTTCGTCAAGTTGTTTAAGCCCTGCTAGAACCTCTGCGGGTATATCTCTTACTGGCATTATAGTCCCTAATTGCCAAGTAAAGTACTCTAAGGCAACCCTCTTCTTACTTTCGATGTCCTCATGGATTCGCCCCGTGTCATCTTCCAGCATTCGGATATAAGTCTTATTCCTCCTAGCTGAATTGAGCTCATAAAATATGATAAGGATGCTTTTGTGGGTAGAACTTATCAAAGGAGAGGGAAGAAGTTGGGTAACGACTGATAAGCTGGAGAAGGCTGGAGAATTTAGTTAGACAGGAGAAATAATAGAAGATTAGATTAGGATAGTATGTGGATAAGGATAGTTAGCTTTTGAAAGGTCCTTTCTGGTTTTTTATTTCTTAATAGAGTTCTACTATAATAGGAGTCCTAGTTAGATGGATTGTTATTTCCCCTTTTTGTCTATATAACAACAGAATTATCAATGAATAAAGGTATCGAAATCATTAAAAAAAAATTTGCTAGCTTTGTCAAGAGCTAGCTAACCTTCATTCAACGTTAGTTCTTCCTCCAAAGGGAAGAACACCAATAAGGGAAGGAAGGTGGATTTCTCTCTTAATCGTCCGGTGACGAGATCATACAGTAGGGCCCTTACCAAAATACTTAGTACATCTCTCACCCTCCTTCATCGAGAACATCCGAGATTTCTGCCTTAATAGAGTATTGGTTCTATTCAGCAATTGATTATATTTTCCCACCAATGTAGCTTCTTGTGTTCTTAGTTGCAAATCTTCTGGTCTATTAGGTCAAACAATTCTTCCCTATAACATATAGCATTTTTAGCTAGGGGCTAGCATATAGTATTTAGCTTATAGAAGTTGATGGACTTGGCTTAAGGTCTCATGTTTCTCTTCATTAGGTCATTTAAGTTTTATATTTTGTCAAAAAGAAAAAAAGGGGAAAACATAGTTGAAGTAAGAATCACATGGGATAGAGTTGGTGGTTTATATTTTTTAGAAAGGTATATCGAGAGAAAAGATGAAAGAAGTCTTACCAACTCTCAACAATTTGAAATTTATTGATGTTTAGATTCTAGTTGATCAAGAAATGTTCTTTTGTCTTATCAATAGTTGATAAGAGGAATTTAACAATATCTATCAGATGTTAAAAGCCGCTATATATTTTTTTTCTATTCAAACTTGTGAATTCATGCATTTTGAAACATTTTAAAAGTCCTAAAATCTTTCAACAGGTACCAACAGTTATACCAAACAACTTTTTTTATCTCACTTTTTAGGGATAACTACATGCATTCCTTCTATTTCTACATATTTATATTAAAATTAATTGAGACTATCTGATACTGTGATAACATACATTCAATGTCTTGCTTATTTTAATTGGCCCTCCTTCATTTGCTTAATCTATTTCTTGAATTTGGTCACTTGTCACTATGCATGGAGAAGCCACCTTAAACATGGCCTACGCCTCGCAATTGATTTTGTTACAATCTTGAATAGGTTTTGAGTCTAGCTTATTAAATTCAATTATTTGTTGTCATCCTAACCAAGTATATATTCACAATACTTTTGTAGGAGGCATCCAATAGTTGGGAGGATGATGATGGTGATAGAAGTTTATCCAGAAAGGTATTATCATTTCCTCTCATTCTTTTGTATCTAGTTCAATTTTTTTGGTTAGGAACACGTCAAATATAAGTCAAGTATCCTTTTGCTTTTCTTTCCTTCAGCAAAAATTAATTTTTAGTTTAAGGCATGGTTAGCTTGTGCTTTGCAACTTAGCATAACAAATTTCTTTGTAGGGGTTGTTAGAAAATTCCATATGATTCAAGTCATCCTCTTGGATGCTCATTGATATGGTTTCAATTAGAAATTCTGGCTTTTCGGTTTTAGTGACTGCTACATTGCTGGTTTAACTTGTTTTGTGTTGAAATGTTGTTGCTATTTATTTAAAGCTAAATGATTGCTAGATATAGTTAAGGCTTATTGATAGTTATCTTTGCTTATATTTTGTTTTTGGATTGTGTCTAATCATGCTAATACATATTAAGTTATACTGCTTGTTGCTACCTTGCATTTGAAGTTGGTGTTTTCATGTTTCCTTTGTTACTAATAGGGTCCTGAAGCAAGGCCTTATGATATTATTGCCCAAGAGTACTATGCTGCGCGACTAGATGCTGCAAAAGCCAAAGAAGGTGGGGACAAAAAAAGGCAAGAACAAGCAAGCCGGCTTATTCGCAAACTCAAGCAAGAATTATCAGATAGAGGTCAAATCCACTTTCTTATATTCTACATGTTAATCATTGTAATAGAGCCTTGCAATAAATGTTATTGCATTGATTAAGCAGGATTCTCTGATAACATCTTGGCGAGTGATTTTGAACATGAGCGTGCTTCTGTTTGTGAGTCTGAGGACAAATACAAGGGAAAAATGTGTTGTGAACGTATTGGAGCTCCAACATCATCTGATGCAGAAGCTGTTTCTGACTTTGTTTTGTTTGCTGAAGAATCAAAAGCTTACAGAAATGATGTTGAGTGTTCGAGCACTATGGAGTATGCAGACAATCCTAATCCCTCTACTATACCTGTAGAAGAGAAAGTTGTTATGGAAAAAGAGTTAGCAGATATGGAGCTTGGTGACTTTTTCTTAGAAGATAGATCAAAGGAGACCTTACCAGTTGAATTGTTGGACTTACAGAGGAAGGAAAAGATGAAAGAATTAAGTGGTGGGAAAAATTTAGATAAATTAGATGGCATTTGGAAGAAGGTAGATATATTCTACATGCATCACATAGTTTGTTTGCTAAAAATTTCTTTTTTTCTTTGTATTATATGATACTTTTTCAAATATAAATTTGTTATCTTTTATTATTGATGTCCCTGTAGAATACATCTCAAGCAATAAACTTAGTTCTCTAATTTTTCTTTCAACAAATTCTGGACATCACACTTTGTGATGCTGGCTTTTTTGGTTTTCTATTTGTTCTTGTGGAAAAACTGTATAGTTAGGAGACTATTTTAGGAAAATATATTGTAACAGATTGTATCCTTAAGTTAGGATATTATTGGTCAAGATTCTGATAAGATACTCCATGATTTATGGGTATCTACCGGATCTGGATACTAGGTTTTTGTGTATATATATATAGCTAGTAGTGTTGTAAAAAAAAAAAAAGAAGAGGAAATACAATTTTTGCTTAATTTCTCAATAAATCTGAATCTGCATTGTTTTATTCTTAGTTTCCTTCATCTTTCTTAGTGATGAGTATGCAAACTTATGCTTTCAATATATATGTTTTATATATTTAACTCCTCTTATCCATTTGCCTGGTACTTACATGTGTTCCAGTTGTGTTCTTTATGATTTTTCTAAGTTATTTAAATGTTGATAGGGGGACCCGCAAAGGATTCCTAAAGCTGTTCTCCAACAATTATGCCAAAAATCAGGTTGGGAAGCTCCAAAGTTTAGTAAAATTCTTGAGAAAGGGAGGGGTTTCTCTTATACTATTAGCATTTTACGTAAAGCTAGTGGTAGGGGCAAGAGCAGAAAAGCTGGTGGACTGGTCACTATTCAGCTTCCTGACCAAGATGAGACATTTGTGTCTACTGAGGTATTTGTTTACTAATTTACCTTCAAGATGTTTGTGGTGTTGTTTTAACTCGATGGTCTCCATATTTTTGCAAAAGGAAGGTTTGAGAGAAAAACTGAATCTGGTAATGGTTAGAAATTTGACTTGGAAGCATCTTTAAAATATGCTTTCTTTTTAGGATTTAGGCCACTTTGAAATCCAATTTTTTCTTCTTATCTAATCTAATCTAATCTTATATATATCTCCAATCTTCTAATTTGCAAGTAGTGCTAGGAGTGACATGCTGAATTTCTTAACATAATGAGAAGTTGCCTCTGCAAAATTTTCTTGAATTACGATAATTGGTCAAAATTGCTACTCTAATTGTAAATCCATTTGAACTAGTAATGCTGAAATTCAATTGAGGGTTTCGATATGTTTTTTTTTTTTTTGTAATCTTGATTTCCTCTTCCCAAGTTACATGATTCTTCCTTCTGTCTCTTTATTACTGTGTCCAAGTGACTTGATGTTCTTGCTCAAAGTTGAACAGTTTTCCAAGGAGAGAATACATGTTTATTAGGGTATTTGGTGATAAGTGTTTGTATTATAAAAAAAAAGATATAAAAGATGGTGAAAGAAGTGAAAATTAATCATTCGTATGCTGGAAACCTATTTGAATTGCAGGATGCACAGAACAAGGTTGCAGCATTTGCCCTTATTGAACTATTCTCTGATCTTCCGATCCATGTAGTTATTACTGAACCATATGCTTCTCTTGTCCTCCAATGGAAACAAGGTAATTCCCTTATGTCTGAGTTCTATTGAGTGATGGATGCGTGTTGATTCATTGCTTGGTTTGCCTATTGTGGCAATTATTAAAGATCCCTCAATTCAGTTTGTTAGTTTACCTGCCCAACCCAATTGAATTTGTGGTTAGAATTGATGTTAGAGCAAGTTCTTTTATTTTCCCTTTTCTCCTTTTGCACCAAATTTTGGTTATAATTGTTGTTCTTCACTTTTCTAATATCTAACATTTCTTATAGGGGCATCATCAAGCAAAGTGAACGGTAGTTTAGAGAGTCAAAGAGCTGGCTTCGTGGATTGGCTGTTGAATGCAGGAAGTTCTACTCCAGTAACTGATGTTGAAGCCTCAAATGGTTCCGCAAAAACTTTAAGAAGCTCTCATGTTGAAGAAGTTAGTAATTCGATTGTCATTGCTGCTGATCCAATTACTGAAAGTATGTAGTTCCACGCCTATTGATTGTGTTGTCTTCGAACTTATGGCTCATTTACTTACTCATTGTTTACATGTGGTAATGGAGTTTTGTGGAAAAAAGTGACTTATCATATTTTTTTCCTCTTCTGTTTAGGTTACATATAAATAGGAGTACAATAGTGTCTATGCTAGGAAATAATTCTACACAATTCAAATATCTTAATTATCACCTAATTTATTTACTTTGACTAGATTTCCCCTAATTTCTCTCCCAATCTGTTAGGAACAGATTTCCTCCTAATTAGCAGCCCCTTGATTCTGCTGCCGCTGGTTTCTCCTTCTCAACAAGTTCTTTTGGAATTTTTTTTTTCATATTTTACTTATTCATACTAAAATAATATAAGCAAGTATGATCTCTTTGTTTTGATTCTCTCTAGTAAGACTTCCTTTAACTTATTGTAGTTCACTTTGATGACATTTATTACTTACTAAAGACTTGATGCTTACCCACTTGAATATACTGTTAAGTTTTGTGACTCCAAGGAATGCTTGAATTTTTTTTTGAAAGCTATAGAAATTTAAAATTGAAATTCTAGTGACTAATTTCCTTGTTGATTATTGTGCGATATGACAGGAGTAAACTACAGAAGGAATTTGGAAAGTACTTATTTGAGACACGAGCAAGAGAAAAAACATAAAATTCCAAAGTTCAAGGTTGGTGGCAAATGAAAATTCATATGGTAGTGATTTCTTTTCATTTTCACTACAGGAGCTTAAGGGAAGTTTAAAAAAGGAAGGTTCATATGATTTACTGTTTCGAGAGTCCATTGGTCTTATCCTAGTAGTTTGAGCATTTGGAGGAAATAGTTAATTAAGAGAAACATATTATTCCTGGAGTTATGAGATTTGCTCTTTTTTTCTCGATTATTTCTACAAATTTGAGGTTACTTTATCCCTTTTCTTGTCGTTCTTGTATAAATTAATGTAAATGAAGTACACTGGTTTAAAGTGTTGTCTATTGTTATTGCTATACTTGTAATGTATTATGGTTGTTATACTAGGGTAGTTGCACTTACATTCCGCTTATGCATTAGTTATGTGCACTTCTTCAGGAAATTCTTACAAGTAGGACTTCTCTACCAATTTATGGACTAAAAGATGACATATTGAAAACACTAAGAGAGAATGACGTTGTTGTTGTTTGTGGAGAAACAGGTTCTGGAAAGACCACTCAGGTCTGTATTTCTGCCCTTTTACTAGCCTTACATTTCAATTGTATGCTTCTAGGATTCTATAGGGACAGTAAACTCCGCTTGTTCTGTTGTGCTTTTCTTTATTTGATTATTTGCCTTTTCTATGAACAATTGCAAGTTTCTTGTCTTGTCCTTCCAACTGACATAGCCATGTTTTTAAACTAAAATTTCTTGCAGGTACCACAATTTATATTGGATGACATGATTGAATCTGGAAGCGGTGGATTTTGCAATATCATATGCACTCAACCTAGGAGAATAGCGGTGAGTACTGCTTCTGTCCAGGTTCAACGTTTTGTACTTTTTATGCACACTAAAAGGAGCTAGTCTAGATAGACTTCGTTACCTGATTTACTGGGCTATATTGATGTCATGTTAGGTTGGATTTAGGCCTTACAAGGGAGTTATATTTATGTCATGTTAGGTTGGATTTAAGCCTTTTAAAGGAGTTAGAAAGTTTGAGAAGTTTAATTTCAAACTTATTTTCTGATGTATATGAAATTCTAGTTGCGTGAGGGGTTTTATGATCTTAATGTTCTTAGACTTCAAATTCTCGTATCCCAATTATCACTCTGTCATTGTCAACCTGATTTATTCCTTTCCATGAAAGAACTCCAAAATGTTACCCTAAATCATTCGAAGCATGGGTTAGAGGGAGCATGGGTGATGGAAAGCGGCTTAAAGTTTATGAAAGGAGCAAGAAAGGATAGATAACTGAACCCCAAGCCTTAATTTGGTGGAATGTAGAAGATTGAGATTTGTGAGCACCACTATTTATGTTACTGTTCACATGAACAGTGATGAAGGGGCTAATAAGTAATTTGTTGAATTTTTTGTGCTGGTTTTCCTTATTATAAAGGGGTTCGAGAAAAGTTATTTCCTGTTTTTATACTTTGCTTAGAACTCAAGTTTATAAGGGAGTAAAGAATCCCAATTAGAGTATAATTCAATTTCCATTTGAGAAATTTAGATGGGATTCTTATTCTTTTATGATTAGGGTTCTAGGATCTTTACTAACTAGATATGTTTCAACATTTCAATTAATAATAGAGTGATTTTGTTGCAAGTTAGCAACAACAAATAGTCCATTGGACAAAGGGAAATGTGTTCGGATAGTCCCTTTTGACCAACTCTACAAGAGATTCACTCGTGGGAAAAAGAGGAAGATAGAAAAGTTGATAAATTTATTTCTGAATTTGAATAAATAAAAATTGTTTTTATTTCTTTTTAAACTTAAGATTTTATAGCCTCAATCAAGAAGTTGGGAAGTGTTAGCGCTATCAAGAGGAGTCTATTTAAGCTTTTCAAAGCTGGAAATATAGGAAGCAAAATTTTACGTTGATAATTCCTTTCTTTAAGAGATCGAAGGGCTCTCTCTAATGAGCCCGTTCTTCCTAACCTACCAAAGTAGGTCATAAAGGAAGAAAAACCCTTTAAAACAACCAATCTGATATTGTTTTGCAAAAAACCCTTTAAAACAACCAATCTGATCATGTTTTGCAGGGTCCTATAACCACAAATCAATCTAGGGACTATAACTATTTGGTATCGGAGCCACTGGTTATGGGAGAACAATGTACCTTACAACAGTAGTTAGAAGCCTTTATGGCTATGTACTAGGAGGATTGAGCCAAGACAGAGTAGAAAGAGAACAGGAAAAGGTAGCTAGCAAGGCTAGGCAAAATGCTGTGACGACTTAATTGGAAGAACTTTCTCACAACCTAGCTGCAAATCTTGGGAAAGGTAAAATCATCACAATCACTAAGGTCCATGACCTTGAATGGTAAATCAAGAAGGGAAATTTGGTTCCTAAGTTTTCAAAACTTGATTCCCCCCTTTTGATGGCTCTACTGATCCCTTAGGATGGCTAAGTTGGTGTGAACACTTATTCCATCATCAATGAACCCCAAAGGACGAAAACATACAGCTAGCTTTCTTCCACCTTGAAAGCAATGCCCAATTGTGGTTTATCAAGCTAGAGATGGACCAACCTCTCATGTCATGGTAGAATTTCGAAACCAATTGTTCGCAACAAGAAACTAGTACTGATGATGAATACAAAAGGCAATTTGAGCAACTGGCAGCTCAGGTTAAAACTTTCTCTCAAGAATAAGATGTTGAAATTTTCATTAGTAGGTTAAAGGAAGCCATTGCTATAGAAGTAGAGTTGTAGAATCCTCTCAGGTTAGTACTTTCTCTCAAGAATAAGATGTTGAAATTTTCATTAGTAGGTTAAAGGAAGCCATTGCTATAGAAGTATAGTAGTAGAATCCTCAAGACCTTACTAGTGCAATGAGTTTGGCCAGACTATATGACAAGCGGGGTAATCCCTAGGCGTTGAATCTGTACGAAAGGTTGTTATTGTGAATCAGAGTTTATTTGCTCTATATCTCTTTTATTAGAGACTGCAGTATATATATACATGAATAGGTTTACACAATAGGATAGAAAAATCTGTACAGATATGGAAATATAATCCTAGGATACAATATATCTACAAGATACTGCTATCTAATCTAAAAGATCTGATTATGATCAGATCATAATATTATGAGATATACATATCTTTGACCACACTCCCCCTCAAGTTGGATCATAGATATCTATCATGTCCAACTTGCTAATACACTCTTCAAATGCTTGTCGTTGGAGTCCTTTGGTAAACACATCAGCTGTCTGCTTCTTTGTTGGAACATATGTTAGGCATATTGTCCCATCTTCTATCTTCTCTTTGATGAAATGTCGGTCAACCTCAACGTGTTTTGTTCTTTCATGATGGACTGGATTGTGTGCCATGCTTAGGGCTGCCTTGTTATCACAATAGTGTTTTATAGGTATCTCAAGCCCGATTCCCAATTCTATCAACACTCTCTTTAACCAAAGACTTTCACACATTCCTTTTGCAATAGCTCTTAGTTCAGCTTCAGCACTGCTCTTGGCTACCACCTCTTGCTTCTTACTTTGCCAAGTAACCAAATTTCCCCACACAAAAGTACAATATCTAGTGATCGATCGTCTATCCTCTTCTGAACTTGCTCAATCTGAATCAGTATATATTTCAATTGTTCAGTATGAAATCAATTCTTATTGTTTATGTAGATGACATTATCATAACAGGAGATGATGTATCTAAAATAGTAGAGTTGAAGAAGAGATTAGCCAAAGAATTTGAGATCAAAGATCTTGGACCTCTAAAATACTTCCTCGAAATGAAATTTGCTAGATCCAAGGATGGAATATTTGAGAACCAAAGGAAATATATTCTGGACCTATTGAATGAGACCGGATTACTAGGATGCAAGGTAGCTGATACTTCTATTGAAACTGGTGTAAATTTCAGACCAGTTTAACTTGAAAATGTCATTAATAAGGAGAGATATCAGCAACTAGTTGGGAGATTAATATACCTTTCACACACCAGACCTGATATTGCCTTTGTCGTGAGTTTAGTGAGTCAATTTATGCACTCACCAGGCCAAGAATATCTGGATGATGTATACAGGATACTAAGATATCTAAAAGGAACTCTTGGACAAGGTTTAATGTTTCGGAAGCAGAACAATCTTCAAATAGAAGTCTATACTGATGCTGATTGGGTAAGGAGTACTACAGATAGAAGATCAATTTCAGGTTATTGCACATTTGTTGGTGGTAACTTAGTAATTTGGAGGAGTACGAAACAAAGTGTGGTTGCGAGAAGTAGTGCTGAAGCTGAGTTTCGTGCAATGGCACATGGAATCTGTGAAGTCCTATGGATTAAAAGAATACTGGAGGAACTACAGATTCCTATTTCAGTTCCTATGAAAGTATATTGTGACAATAAAGCTGCAATTTCTATTGCTCACAACTCGGTTCTTCATGATAGAACAAAACATGTTGAGGTTGACAAGCACTTCATCAAGTAGAAAATTGAAGAAGGATTAATTTGTGTTCCCTATATTCCAACATTAGAACAGGTAGCTGATATTCTTACAAAGCGATTACACAAGAGGTAGTTCAATGTTCTAGTTTCCAAGCTGGCTATGGATGACATATACAAGCCAACTTGAGGGGGAGTGTTGGGAAATATCTAGTTGGATATTTTCTTGATATGATTGACTCCTAAATAGTTAGGAGATCAGATCTGATATTAGAAATCAGATCTGATATTATGTACATATATTAGGAGATTATGTAACGATATTAGTTTCCTAGAATAGCCCTATCTATTTCTATATATACTTGTATCTATGTACTGATGTAAATTATGAGAAATACAAAACAGTATAGAAATTCTGCAGTTTTCAAATTACACGGTATGCTGGAATTCATTGTTAGTGATTGGGATGTGACTTTCACTAGCTCATTCTATATAGAATTATTTCGATTGAGTGGCTCTTCTCTTTTAGTTCAGCTTATCATCCTCAAAAGGACGGTCAAATAGAGCTGTTAACTGCATCCCAAAGATGTATCTTCGATGTTTCACTAGCAACCATCCGACTCTGGCGTAATTGGGTTGTATGTGTTGAATACTCCTATAATACTAGCTTCCACACATCTTTAAAATCCACACCTTTTGAGATAGGATGCTGAATTGTAAACCAGACAGCAACTATTGGCAGATTTGAGGGACGACTTATTGCAAACCCAACATGTGATGACGTCAAATTATGACTCCCATCACCAGGACATTCAATTTGAAGTTGGTGTTATGGTGCTTCTCGAGTTGACCAAGTCTACGAGACATTCACTGCTAGGAAGAGGAGGAAGATAAAAAAGTAAATAAGTTAATTTTCTAATTTGAAATTGAATTAATAACAGCTGTTTTTATTTCTATTTTTCAGTTAAGATTTTATAGCCTTAATCAGGAAGTTGTTAGGAAGTGTCAAGGCTGTCAGGAGGAGTCTATTTAAGCCTATCAAAGCTGGAAATAAAGGAAGCAGAATTTTACTTTTATATTCCTTACTTTAAGAGATCGAAGTTTATAAAGGAAGAGAAACCCTTAAAAACAGCTCACCTGATATTATTTTGCAGGGTCCCATAACCAGAAATCGGTCTAGTGACTATAACATATTTACTTTGTGATTTTTGAATTTTAATATTAGAAGGTATGATGCTTTTTTGTAAGAGTGATTCTTAAGTTCTAGGAGTAATTCCGAGTTTAACGACTGTAGGAGTGATTCCTAAACCTATTCCTTTGTTCAAATTGCTTTTCTGAAAACCCCAACAACCTAATCTGAATTCAAACATCCTACTCAGAAATTTCAGCCCTAAATTGTGGTCCCAGCAAACATAAAACAGTTGTACATCCCAGATTGTAAATTTATATTAGCTCTATCAAATAATTGGCTTACTCTTCTATCCATCATGCGAATCAAAATATATGGAAACAAGTATTCATAAGTATACTGTGAATAGTGTTGGAGTAATATCAGAAAAGATGTTAAAAGCCAATTTATTTATCATGTGTTTTATCTTTTCATAGTAGGAGGGTTGTCATAAGAGTTTTCCTAGTCTTATTTTGACTACAATGTCTAATTCTTGCATGAAACTATAGGCTATTTCTGTGGCCGAAAGAGTTTCTGATGAGCGTTGTGAATCTTCACCTGGTTCAGATGGCTCTCTGGTTGGTTATCAAGTTCGCCTTGATAGTGCAAGGTGTTAATCTTTCATCTCTTCTGCTTCTTTTTATCTCTAGTTTTACTCATTCCTTGTGTTCAGAAATTCACATGCAAAACATCCGCTTACCACTGTTTGCTTATAGTTGTTTTAGGCAAGATGTAGCTGTTTTTTTTTTTAATTGTTTTCCTGAGGTATATTTTAGCCTCATTATTTTCTCTCCTTAAAATGAAAAGGAGAAACTACAATAGATTTTTGACAGTTTACTATACCCATAAAATAAAATGAGGGTGGTCAATCTATTGATGATTAAGGTTGTTTTAAGTCAGTAGTGCTCACAGATGAAAGGTGGATAGTATCCATTTAAGATGTTTTTCCCTGCAGCGGTGGTACACTCGAAAGGTTATCATGCATACAATGATTGCCAACTTTTTTTATTTTTAAGTGTTGAAGTTTTTTCCTTCTCCTTTTCTATCTATAACTCATGTTTGCTGTTGAGACTTGAAATTAAGGACATTTTCTACCATGTTTTTATTGATATTTTTTGCCTATTTTTTTAATCCTATGTGTTTGAGAATTAATATTTCATTGTATATGTCACAGGAATGAGAAAACAAAGCTTCTCTTCTGCACAACAGGGATTCTTCTGAGGAAGCTTGCTGTATGAAAATTTACTTATCAAAGATTCTTGTAGTATGATCTTAATATTCGGCAGCATTGTTTGCATTAGTTCCTACATCAAATGAAAGCCTCAGGGATTAGTGTTATTTTGAAGATTAATATGCATTTTTTCATTAGAAGACATTAGAAATTTGAACGTATGTTCTCAGCTTATGTCCCATTTACAATACTCTTAAATTTTTTCCTTTTAATTGTCAAAAAATTTGCAGGGGGATAGGAACTTGACTGATGTTACTCATGTGATAGTTGATGAAGTGCATGAGCGTTCTCTTTTGGTAAGTACAGTTTAATGCTATTTTAAAAAGGGTCTTGTTTTATACTCAAAGCATTTGGAATTCAGTTCAGTTTCTTTCTATCTGATGCCACCTGCAATAATGTAGGGTAACTTGGGAATTAGATTTCTTGATCTAATGGTTGACGTCATTGTTGCATGTATTTTGTGCCTAATATATATCTATTAGCCAGCCAGTATGATTTAAGAACATGTTGTAGGGTTTTATGAATGTTTTGTAATCATCCTTTTATTTACTTTGAAACTCTTTTCTTATTTTTTGACTTTTAAATCTCTTCAAAAGGAAAACTATCCTGCTTTGATATATCAAATCGGAAGTTAGTTAAACAATATTAATTGTATTCTTTACTGTTACAGGGTGACTTCCTACTAATTATTTTGAAGAACCTGATTGAGAAGAAATCTTCTAATGGAACATCAAATCTGAAAGTTATCCTGATGTATATTTTCCACTTATAATATCTTATTTCTATTTTTTTGCATTTGTGATATAACTTTGGTGCTCTGTGTGCTTATTGATCTTTTTATTTTGTTTCAACTCAGGTCTGCAACTGTTGATTCTAGCTTATTTGCAAGCTACTTTGGAAATTGCCCTGTGCTTACTGCGATAGGTCGAGCACATCCTGTGACAACTTACTTCTTGGAGGATGTCTATGAGAGCATCAACTATGTTTTAGATTCAGATTCTCCAGCTTCCTTAAGATACCAAAAATCCACAATTGATAAGGTGCTTTTGTATTTTGATTATGGAAAATGAATAGAATAATGTCTTGCTTTTGCTCTTCTATTTTCTTTAATTTTGGTAAACTTACACTATTCAATCATTTTAGTTTGATTTTTTTCCTACAAATATTTCAATGACATTTTGTTTGTTGGTTGTATGGCTTGTAAAAAGTTGTTGCATGGATTGTGAGTTGATACATGTTGGGAAATATCCGGGTAGATATTTCCTAGGTGTTAATGACTCGTAAAAGTTGGCTAAATTAGATCAATTAGAATATTATGTACAGCTGTTAGTTTCCTAAAATAGATCCTTGTATTTCTATATATACTTGTACCTATGTATTGACTGTTAAGGGAATAATAATATACATCTGTTCAGCTTATATTACTGCAATACGCTTTTGCATTGTCCAATAATAAGAGCATTTTTAATTGGGTTGATGTACCATACAAATTATGCATTAATGAGACGTCACTTAAGAAACTATAAACGCATTGAACCTATTGGAAAAATCTGAAATAGCATGTAAGTAAAGACATGTTTTCAAAAAATATCTAGTTGAGGCTTCTTTCGGTCATTAAAAATTGCTCGTCTAACTTGCATGTTTTAACTTCTATTTCTTTTTATAAAAAGTGACTCTGCATTACTGGGGTAGTCATAAGTTTTGGTTACTTATTCATGATCGTGTAGCATGTGAATTCACCATAATGTTAAATACTTATAAGGTTTTCTGTGTATTGCAAGCTCCATTGTGTTTTATGATAGTATTTATCTTGTTTTATGAAACTCTTAACTAATGAGTATTGTAACTATAGAGTGGCCCTGTGAATAATCGAAGGGGTAAGAAGAATCTTGTCTTGTCTGGATGGGGTGATGATTCTCTGCTTTCTGAGGATTGTGTTAACCCCTATTACGTTTCAAGCAATTTTGAATCATACACTGAACAAACAAGGAAGAACTTAGTAAGTGTCATAAACATGAATCAGTTATAGTTTTCCTTTATTAACAACTTGATTTTGGAGCTGTCTGATCTTTCATTTTCTTCAGAAAAGATTGAACGAAGAATTCATTGATTATGATCTCCTTGAAGATTTGATATGTCATGTTGATGAAACTTGTGAGGAGGGGGCAATACTTGTGTTTTTGCCGGTAAGTTCATCTGATAAAGAATTCATATGAGCTTATTGTGGAGTCATGTTCTCTTTTAGTATTGTATCCTATGTTACTGATTATCTTTATTGTTCTATTGTAGGGGGCTTCAGAAATTTACACGTTAGTTGATAGGCTTATTGCATCTTATAGATTTGGTGGGCCATCTTATGATTGGGTTCTACCCTTACACTCATCTATAGCATCAATAGATCAAAAAAAGGTGTTTATGCAACCTCCTAAAGGCATACGCAAGGTAACAAGTGGTAGTCAATTATGTTTTTTTTTTTATTGTTTTACTTCCAAGAAGTTAACCTAGTTTCTTCTTTGTTTAAGTATGCTTCCTTTTCCATATAATCAATATATCTTATATAACACTACAATTTTTGTCTTTCAGCTTATATTTTCTTTCATCAAATTTCATGACCTTTCAATTTGAAGATAAAAGCTAAAACTAAAGTTTCTTGCTTTTGACCAATGATGCTTTGGAACTTCAAGGAAAAGTAGGCTGAACTAATAGGTTAGAAAGAATGGCGTAAAGCTAATATTTGGACATATTGAAAAGGAGATGTTGGCTCTTTTGAACTCTACACTAGATAAAAATGACTTTTTGATAATGTCATTGCAAATTTATTTCTCCTACCTTGAGTTTTCTTGCTATAGATAAAATAGCTTTCTTTGAGAAATGGAAAGGGGTTTAAGCATCAATTTGTTAAGTGGAATGTAGCTAAACAACCTTTTGCCAAATTATATTAAATTCTTCTCTTTATGTTACCATCCTTCTCTGGAAAAGGTTGATGATAAAAGCACCATACATGTTGATTAGCCATTGTGGAAAATTAGTTGTTTTACTGGCGACCACTTTTGGTTTTTTATTCCTCCATATAACTAAATTTCCACCAAGGAAAGTACAGTACCTAGAGGTGGATCTTCTATCAGTCATTGACCTAGTATACTCTGCATTGGTGTATGCTTCGAGTACAACTCCAACATTCCTTTTGGACAAAATGCTTTTTCTTGGAGTCCTTTTAAGATAGTTCAACACCTTGTATGATCCTTGCAAATGAACTTTTTTATGAATTGGCTGATTGTACTTACGACATAGGCAATGTCTGCTTAGTATGGGATCTCTATGAAAGAAGGCATTCTTCATATCAGATTGTTATAAGTGCCAATCATAGTGAGAAACTATGGGTAACAATACTATGTTCATCTTAGCAATAGGAGAAATTTTCTTCATAATCTATCCCATATGTTTGAGTAAAATCCTTGGCTACCAGTCTTGCTTTGCTCTCAAATGTGCATTTGCTTTATACTTCATAGAAAAAGCCATTTACATCCTATTGGGCTTTTTCCTTTTGGTAAGTCCACTACTTCCCAAGTTTGGTTTTTCTCCAAAGCCTTCATTTTAATATTCATAGCATTTTTTTCCAATTTTTACATTATAAAGCCTCAGATAATGTGATGGGAATGGATATAGTGTGTAAGCTCATAAAGAAGTAGAGCTACACAGGCCTAGAGATTTGGTTGGTGCCATGAGCCTAACTCGTTTATATGAACGATGTGAAGGACCAAGAAAAATTTTGAATTCCCCTTCCAAGCCAGTGACAAGCAACACTACCACGACACCTACCCATAGAACCTTTAGGAGCCTTACTCGTGTCGAGATGGACGACTGCCGAGCAAGGGTTCTTGGCTTCAACTGTGATGAGATTTACACCAGAGGGCACCAATGTAAACGACTATTTTGGCTGGATGGCCTGGAGGAATTTGTACAAGGGGCATAGTAGTCAATAGCGGGCGATCGCGGCGCTATCGCGGCGGAGCGGAGCGGAGCGGCACCTATCCGCTACAGAGACCCTTGTAGCGGAGCGGTTTGGTGTCGCGGCAAAAGCGGCGCTAAAGCGGCCGCGATTTGCGGCAGATCGCGGACTATAGCGGCCGCTATTCCATTATGCCGGTTAAGCCCTCACCAGTTGACCTTTAAGGTTGTTTTGGGGGGGGGGGGTAAATATGGAATTTCTTATTTTTTAATACTATAACTTTCTTTTTTCCTATCTTATCCACACGACCG
>JAOSBM010000005.1:15625134-15639858 GCA_027568955.1 Erythroxylum tenue | reverse complement strand
GCTCCGCTATCCGCTATTCCGCTATAGCGTTTTCGGGGTCGGCCGCTCCGCGCCGCTATCCGCTATGAACTACTATGACAAGGGGATAAAGAAGAATCAGAAACAGAGGAGGAAGAGCCACAAATATTGTTACATGCCATCACTGCAGAACTAAAGGGGGCAAACCATGCGAATCCAAGGAAATATTGGAGGGCATCCATTGGTCATTCTAATTGACTCCAGCAGCACCCATAGCTTCGTCGATTCTCGATGCGTTTCCAAACTTGGGCTAGAGTACGAGCAAATTGGGACGCTGCATGTGCTTGTATCTGACGGCAATAAACTTCAATGCCCAAGTCAGTGCCGAGAAGTCCCAATTCAAATGGGACAACAATTAATTTATATTGATTTGTTTGTCCTTACCATGAGGGGTATAGATGCCGTATTGGGGGTAAATTGGTTGAAATCCTTGGGCCCCATTTTATGGGATTTCAACACTAGAACTTTGACCTTTAGTAAAAATGGACGACTTGTGGAGTTGTAGGGAATTGAGAACTCTGACAGCAATGGGCAATTCCACTCAAGCGAGATGACCACTTTCCAATTAGATGGGAAAATCCAACAACACTTGGATGTTTATGCTTCCTTATTTCAAGAACCTCGAGGCCTTCCCCTGTCAGGACTCGTCGACCACTGCATCAGTCTTGAACCAGGAGTGGGATTAGTGGTTGTTCAACCATATCGATATCCTCATGCATAGAAAGATGAAATCAAGAGACAATGCAAGGAGATGCTATGATAGCGTATAATCAGAAATAGCCAGTCTCCATATTCCTCACCAGTTTACTTGTTCCTAAAGCTGACAGGACATGGAAATTTTGTGTTGACTACATGGCTCTAAACTCCGAAACAATAAAAGACAAGTTCCCCATTCCTGTAATCGAAGAGTTGCTGGAAGAATTGCATGGTGTGAGCTATTTCACTAAATTGGATCTCTACTTGGGATAGCATCAAATCAGAATGTGAAAACTGCTTTTCGAACTCACCGTGGACACTTCGAGTTCTTAGTCATGCCGTTCGGCCTCACAAATGCACCAAGCACTTTTCAAGCGTTGATGAATGAGATGTTCCAACCTTATTTGCGCAAATTTATTCTGGTGTTTTTTGATGATATCTTAATTTACAATAACTCTTAGGACGACCATCTTTCACATTTGAGACTAGTTTTCAAGTTGGTCAGGACTCGCCAACTATTTTTGAAGAGATCCAAAAGCCTCATTGCTCAACAACAGGTGGACTATCTCGGCCACATCGTCTCTAAAGGAGTAGCAGTGGATCATAACAAAATTGCAGCAATGGTGGATTGGTCCAAGTCGACTACAATCAAAGGCCTACGAGGCTTCTTAGGGCTTACAGGGTACTATCGGAAATTTGTTCAGAATTATGGTACCATTGTAGCTCCATTAATTGCCAAGCTATGCAAGAATGCCTTCCTATGGACGACTGAAGCTACTATGGCATTTGAGCAACTGAAAAAGGCTATGACAAACACTCCGGTATTAGCACTTCTAGACTCTCATAACTTATTTGTCTTGGAATGTGATGCTTCGGATACAGGCATAGGAGCAGTCCTACAACAAGAGGGCTGACCAATAGCCTATTACAGTCTACCCCTTGCTGCCTGTTACAAAGGCCTACGAACTTATGAGAGAGCTCATTGGTTTAGTAAAGGCGGTGCGCCATTGGTGAGCTTAATTGTGAGGGCAACAATTTCGAATATGCACCGACCATTACGGTCTAAAATTTTTGCTAGAGCAACGCATCATTACTCCTCCGCAGCAGCATTGGTTAACGTTAGGATCTACGGGAGTGAGAGAGGGATTTATTCTAGAAGAAAGATCAGTGGGCAGGAGGGCAGTTAGTTATGCTGAGGTGGCAAAGTAGTTAGGGGATGGAATGTATCTGAGGAGGGGAATATTATGTAAGGGGGAGAGAGAAGAGAGGAGGTAGGCAGAAGAAAAGAAGAAGAGTATAGGCAGAGAGAATCAACATTCTCCCTGAGGAGCATTGATAGCTCTGGTATAGGAGGTAATCGACGGATTCACCTTGTAATATCAGTGTAGAACATTGATTACTATCAATAATATACTAATATCTAGTCTATTAAGTTTGAGGTTCCTAACATTGGTCTGACCTGTCGGATTCAAAGAGAGGGGAGGATCAGCTTTTGAAGGACTTTCACAAACACTAAAAATAGTCAGAGTAACATACCTTGTTGCCACCTAAGATGTCCGATAGAGTAGAAGTGTTGGAATCCCGCATGGCAAATCTGGAGGCTGGAGTGGAGGAAATTCAATCATCCATGAGGATGGCTATGGGGGAGATGCAGCGAGTATTGCTGCTAGAAATGAGCAAGATGATGGGCAAGAGACCAGAAGAGGGACAGGGGAGTGATACGGTGGGAAGGGGCCCAACGCTGGCGGGTGAAAGAAATACTCATCTCCCTCGGCAATCAACTCCGATGGAGCATTCCTACGACACTATGGAGGAATACCGGATGTCAATACGTAAAGTAGAACTGCCGATGTTTGACAGGACTGATCCTGTGGGATGGATTACTAGGGCAGAGGTTTACTTTGAGGTTCACAATACCTCAGAATCGGTGAAGATTAAACTAGCACTTTTAAGTATGGAAGGAGCAACCATACATTGGTTCAACCTTCTGAAGGAGACAACGGAAGAGCTGGACTGGAAAAGATTTATGGAAGCCCTAGTAGATCGTTATGGAGGAAGACGATTTGATAACCCGTTTGAGGAGTTGTCGGATCTGCGACAAACGGACACCGTCAAAGAATATATTGAAGCCTTCGAATTTATTTCGTCGCAGGTGGGTCGACTACCGGAGGAGCAATTTATGGGATACTTCATGAGTAGCTTGAGAGCTGATATTCGAAGGAGAGTGCGAACGTTTGGACCTGTGAACAGGTCCCAACTGATGAAGATAGCGAGGGCTATAGAAGAGGAGGTAAACGGCGAGCTGGGTGCTGTAGATGGTTCTGGTTCACGCACACGCATCTGATCTCCACATCGAGGAAATAGAAGCAATTTTTGGGTCAACCCGACCCACCACCGCTAGATGGAGGCTCCAAACCCGATGGATCGAGAGCGATTTTCGTGCGGTATTGGAGCTGTGAGACACTGAGAACTTGCGGGAGCTCCATCCGACCAGCATGCGTAGCACCGAATGACCACTCCACCAACAGCGACACCCACCAGGCGGTCGGAAAGTGATCGGAGGGGACTGACAGAAAAGAATAGGGGGTTGCGTCATCTGTCCTACCAGGAGCTCATGGACCGTAAGGCAAAGGGCTTATGTTTCAGATGTGGGGAGAGGGTTCATCCTCTTCATCAGTGTGCTGAAAAACAGTTGAGGTTACTGGTCTTGGATGACAATGAAACCTTGGATGAAAATGGAGAAATAATTGCATTGGAAGCAGAAACTGAGGAGGAGAATGATATAGCTCTAGAATGCCGAACCCTGGAGGTGTTGGGAGTGAATGGAGCACTTTTACAGGAGAATAAACCTATGCATTTGGCTGGAAAGTTACAGGGAGCACCAATTGTTATTCTAGTAGATAGTGGAGCCATCCATAACTTCATCTCTCCTGAGTTGGTGAATGGGTTGGGGCTGACCGTAGGGACAAGCAAGACATTGGAAACCAGACTTGGAGATGGCCATCGGGTGACTACTCAAGGGAAGTGTTTGGAAATTCCTATTCGGGTGGGAGACTTAGAGTGGAAGATTGATGCTTATGGCCTAGATTTAGAAGAAATGGATATGATCTTAGGGGTTGCTTGGTTGCAAACCCTAGGAAAGGTCATGGTGGATTGGAAGGAGATGTCCATGCAATTCCAACATGAGGGACGAAAGGTCCAACTTGGTGGCAATACAGGACTTCAGATTACACCAAGGAGAGGCAATGGGAACCACAAAGATGGAGGCTCAACACAACAAGGGCTGGTCAAAGGGAAGGGCCAAACAATGGCACAAGCTACAGGGGAGAATGCATATGTGAACTGGAGTCATTTTCCTCACTTCAGCCTTGAGGATAAGGCTGCTCTTCCAGGAGGGAGCAATGTTAGGATCTATGGGAGAGAGAGAGGGATTTATTCTAGAAGAAAGATCAGTGGGTAGGAGGGCAGTTAGTTATGCTGAGGTGGCAAAGTAGTTAGGGGATGGAATGTATCTGAGGAGGGGAATATTATGTAAGGGGGAGAGAGAAGAGAGGAGGCAGGCAGAAGAAAAGAGAAAGTGTATAGGCAGAGAGAATCAACATTCTCCCTGAGGAGCATTGATAGCTCTGGTATAGGAAGTGATCGACGGATTCACCTTGTAATATCAGTGTAGAACACTGATTACTATCAATAATATACTAATATCTAGTCTATTAAGTTAGAGGTTCCTAACAGTTAAGCAAATTAATGGGTTTTGATTTTACAGTTGAATATCGAGCTAGCAAAAGCAGCAAGGTGGCAGACGCATTATCAAGTCAATGGGAAGATCAACTCGCTATCACCACTGTAACTATGCCACAATCTCCTCTCTTCGACTCAATTCAGGAAGAAGTCAGGCAACCTGACTCCTTGCAACAACTTGTGAAATAGATTCAACAATAGGAAGCCCTGGGACCATGGGCTTACAAGTATGGCTTGATCTTCTTCAAAAACAGAGTTCATTTGCTGCCAGCATCTCCTCTTGTCACCTATATTCTAATTGAACTCCATAATAATCACCATGAGGGCTACCAAAAGTCTCTTCACCTTATTGCGAAGGATTTTCACTGGTCAGGAATGAAAGCGGGCATACGAGCTTTTGTGCAACAATGCCCACTTGTCAGCAACATAAATCTGAGCATTTACATCCTGCTATACTGTTGCAACCATTACCTGTTCCTCTTCAGGTTTGGTCAGATATTTCTATGGATTTCATTGAAGGACTTACACCTTCCCAAGGGAAAAATGTACTGTTGGTTGTTGTTGATCGATCTTCAAAATATGTTCATCTCCTTCCCCTCTGCCATCCTTACATTGCTGCGAGTGTGGCAAGGCTGTTTTTTGACAATATTTTTAAGCTGCATGGGTTACTCAAATCAATTGTCAGTGATCTTGACGTTACCTTTACCAGTTCCTTTTGGAATGAATTATTCAGGTTAAGTGGCACTAAATTAGCTTTCAGTTCAACCTATCACCCCTAGAGTGATTGCCAAACTGAAGTGGTTAATCCGACCATTGAAATGTACTTCCGCTGCTTCACTAGTGATAAACCTCGACGTTGGTTTCACTGGCTGCCATGGGTTGAATATTGTTATAACATAGGATACCATTCCTCCTTTAAGGCCACTCCCTTTGAAGTTTTTTATGGGCGCTCACCACCTACAATGCTGTCTTATTGTCTTGGGTTATCTAAAATAGAAGCGGTGGACCAAGAATTAAGGACACGTGATATGATTTTGTGAGATCTTTGCGATCATCTTCTTCAAGCTCAAGCCACTATGAAGTGGGTTGATGATTCTAAACACCGTTTGGTTCAATACCAATTGGGCGACATGGTTCTTCTCAAACTCCAACCCCATTGCCAGCTTAGTCTTGTTGCCACTAGTTATAACAAACTGTCTCCTCGTTATCACGGCCCATTTCACATGATTGATAAAATCGGGTCAGTTGCTTATAAATTGGACCTTCCTACTACATCCAAACTGCACCCTGTTTTCCATGTCTCATGTCTTAAGCCCTTCTATGGTTCAACTGTTACTATTGAGCCTTCTTTACCGGCCATGTCAAAGGGTGAAATTCACCCTTTCCTGCAAGCCATTCTTGATTCTCGAGTCTCTAAAAACCAGCCACAAGTGTAGGTTCATTGGGAGGGTTTGTCCCAGCAGAAGCTTCTTGGGAGGATCTTTCTTCTCTACAATATCGATTTCCTTCTTTTGTGCTTTTGAACAAGCACCATGGGCAAAAACGTGGCAGGATCTTGCAAAGACAAATTCTCAAAGGGACTGATTTATCAGAGGCGAGGTGGCTTGAAGATAAAGAGTAGAAGAAGTCAAATATTCTAGCTGTTGCAGATTTTTATTTCAGTATTTTAAACACTTGTTCCATTTTTCTGGTCATTATCTCAGTTATGTAAATAGTGGCTCCTTGTTAGGAGGAGGAAGTTATCATTTGATTGTTTTAAATTTCACGTTGGAATGGGAATAAAAGTAGGAAAAAATTTTATCGTCAAACTTGAGTATGAGATTGAAGGGTTCTCTTTAACGAGCCCTTGTACATTTCCATCATAGGTTCTAAAGGAAGAAAATAAAAGAAACGCAATCTCCTTCCCAATTTGCAGGTTGATTTTGTGGTTAATCGCCCTCTAACTTGCTCTCAAGTCTGGGAACATAACAAATTACTTTTAATCAATGAAAACTTTAACTTTCAAAAAAAAAAAATGAAAATCTCGCTCAGATAATACAACTATCTAATTAGTATATACAACCCACTAGAATCTCTGAAATTATGGAATTCATCAAATCTTTTAGATTTCATGATTTACTAAATCAATTCTCATTATTTGACCATTTGATATAGTTTGAATGAAATGAAATTGTAGTGATTTTCCAATCAATTCTCATTATTTGACCATTTGATATAGGTTGAATGAAACGAAATCGTAGTGACGTAAATTTCTATTTTAGCATGTGCACTCGATTGAGCTAAAGAAATTGGAAAAAAAAAAGGTGGGGGTTGGTGGGTTGAGGGGAGCATGAAATTAGAAAATGTACTTATTTGTTTTATACAAATCCAACTTAAATGAAATGGAAGTATTTATGATATATCAAGCATAGTTGTAGGATGAAAAAGTTGGTATTCTTAGAAACCATATAATCTACACAAGTTTCCGTACCTTTTGCATTATTGTGATTTTGTGCTCCAATAAGTCTTAAATCTTGTCTCTTCTTTGTGTTTATTTTCTTGATCCAGGTTATAATTGCCACAAACATAGCAGAGACCAGTATAACAATAGATGATGTGTTGTATGTGATTGATTGTGGAAAACATAAGGAGAATCGATATGATCCTCGAAAGGTTTGTGCTCCTTTTTTCTCCCTTAAAAACAAAATTGATAGTATAAAATGAGTATATGAGCAAATTGCATGTTAATTTTTCTGCATTTGTTTTCTTCCTTCATGTTGAAAATAGAAAGAATAATGGCATATTTTATTCATATTGAAAAGGTATACTTGATAAAAAATATATAGGTTGCTGTAGGAAAAATAAGAATCGAGCAAGGAAACTACTTAAACCTACAGTCTTGTGATATTTGGGATCTGATTCAGCCCTAACTTGATATATACAAATTGATGGAATAATTATAATAAAAGTAGATATCACGACACTTCATTTAGATTTGGTTGGTTGTTATCAGCAGAACGTGTGAAAGATGTGATTTGATGAAGTTTGGAGACAAGCTAATTAATGTATCTCAATTTTCATGCACCTTAAAGTAAGATAAATTTGCATATTTGTAGAATTAATTAGCATAATTGATTGCATTTATTATGTGTTTTTCCTCCCTCTCACCATCCTCACCTGTTTTTTAGAAGATCTTGAATCAAACATCTTGTCCCAAATTACTGAAATGAAAAGGTGACTTTGGAAGTGGAGCCTTTTTTAGTTTCTGCTCACTCTATGCTATTACTTATTTGCTGGCATATGTTTGAACTATTGGAAGTGAGAATGACAGTTTTTTTGTCTACTTGGTACTGCAATTCATAAAGGAAGTGAGAGTAGGATCCTATGAGCTGTCAGAAGTCTAGACATTGAAGAATTTTAAACTAATGCATTGTTGAATTTTCATTTCACTAATATGTCCAAGGAAACAGGATTGCAAAGCCTTTTCACTTCAAAGTTCTAGGTTTTCCATATTTCCTTTTCCAGATTGCACACATGGATTGATTTTTGCATCTAATGGCTTATATTTGACACCTTATGGCTAGATGAACAATAACGAGGTCGAAGTTAGCAAAATGAAACTTCTACAGATGCATACTTTCTTGCATTAGCTCTCTTTCATATATTAATTACAAATACAATCTAGTTATTTTTGTATGATAGGTTTAATTCTATAGTTATTTTCCTTGGTTACTTTCATCCATGGGGGCTTAGTTTTGTTGGTGGCTTTAGAAATTATCATGCATGGTTGAAGATTGGATATCACAAGCTAATGCAAGACAACGTCGAGGAAGAGCTGGACGTGTAAAACCTGGAACATGCTTTTGCTTGTACACCCGTCACAGATTTGAGAAACTCATGCGTCCTTACCAGGTTTGTCCATGTTTGACTTAAAGACCTATAATGTAGTCTTTTAGTTAGCTTTTGTAATGTAGTATTCCCTTTGTTGTGAAGCTTTATTGATCTTTCAACTAATATTATCTCGTCAATGATACTAAGGTTCCTGAGATGCTTCGGATGCCCTTAGTAGAGTTATGTTTGCAAATTAAGTTACTGTCGCTGGGCCACATAAAGCCTTTTTTATCCAAGGTAACTAATGCTTTTCTTGGTCTCTGTGGTGCAGGTCTTTATTGATAGAAATCTTCTAACCAATTTTGTTATTCAATTATTTTCAGGCTTTAGAACCTCCCAAGGAGGAGAGTATAACTTCTGCAGTTTCATTGTTGTATGAGGTAGTCGTGTGTTCCTAAAATTTTCATTTTATGGATTTCGTAGCAACTACCAAACTTTCCTGAGGAAAACTGAACCAAGTAAACTAAATTCAAATCAGTTGGAACCAACATTTAAATAGTTGAAAAATGAGAACAATCTAAAGGAAGAGAAAAAGAACTGTACTGTTTTAAGTTCAGTGAATTCAGGAGGACTACAAGACACATCAATGTGGTTGCCTATATGTGTTATAGATCTACAGTGCTTGTGTTTGCCTATAAAATATAACTTTCTTCAAGGTGGAGAACATACATTATTAAGTTAATATGCGAACTTAACTTGACAAGTTGATATCCAAACTTAAACTAATTGTTCATGAAATACAACAATTGAAGCAATTTGCATTGGTGTTTGATTATCATAAACTCTAAATGCCCCGATTGAGGTAAAACAAGCTTAGTAGTATGCACTTTTAACTATAGCAATTATTTAGGGTACATTGAATTGATATTAAAAAATTAAAACGTTGACAATTAGTTAGAGATGCTGAGTAAAATACCTTACATAGAAGACAGGCACAATGTTAAGACAGTGATGGAACTCTACATGGTATTTATGATGTTTGTACTTAGACATGTCATCGTTTATTTTATTGTTACATTGTAGTTTGGAATTACTTTCACCCTTGGGCTATTTTTAGGTTGGAGCAATAGAAGGAGATGAAGATTTAACACCTCTTGGTCATCATTTGGCAAAACTTCCTGTTGATGTATTAATTGGAAAGGTGTAGAATCTTTTGTTGCTTCTATTCCTTTAATAATTGGTTTGTGGATTGCATTGTGAAAGAAATGGTTATGTTTGGACTTTGCAATTAAAAGACGCATTGTCTAGTTAATCCTTTTCTTAATATATTTGTAAGTCATCCTTGAAGAGGTTAGAGAATGTCATTGTTAACCTTTTCTTTAAAAAAAAAAAAGAGAAGAGCTAAGAGGCTGCTTAGTTTTGATCTATTCTTTTCAAAAGGTTCTTATTTTCAATTTTTGTTGGTTTTGTTAATTTTCAATGGAACATTAGATATGTTATATCTGTTTTGCTTATGATAGTTGAAATATTATGCAAGTGCTTGTCATTCTTAAAAGGCTCCTTATTTTCATCCAGCTTTTTCAAAATGGTATGTATTGTATTATGTTGGTCATATTGACTTCCAGTTGAACTTTAGTTACATCTACATCACTTATGTTTATGATATTGAGATACTACTTAACACCTTCGCATTAATTTGTTCAATTTCTCAAATTATTTCTCTAACTTTGGTTTCCATTGACACGTCCCTTTTATATTTACTACTTTTATGTTTTTCTCGTATTTGTTTATGTAGATATTCCTAAGTAGTTACGCATTGTAGTGAATATTCCAACCTTAAGGTCTTTGGCTCTGTTTTCCGCACCATTAATGTCTGTTTGGAATGTACTCCTCCTCTATATTAGTCCTAATCTTTTTGCTTGAAACTGCTGATAATTATTTGATTTGGGGTTGACTGTTGAATGTATCTACTGGACTATGCTAGTTCTTGGACATATAGAAGTGTGCCTAATACTAACATCGGTTTTATATACAGTTCATTTCATTTTTTGTATTGTCTAAGCATGTTGCTCTGGTTCTGCAGATGATACTTTATGGAGCAATATTTGGTTGCTTATCACCTATTCTATCAATTTCTGCATTCTTGAGCCATAAATCACCTTTTGTTTACCCAAAAGATGAGGTCCATATTCTTATATTTCCAGTTTTACTAAAACTTAAATGTCATTATGATTTTCATTTTCCTTTTCTTCTTCCAATAGAGGCAAACTGTTGAAAGGGCCAAGTTTGCATTGTTGACTGATAAGTTGGATGACGCAAATGATTCAAGTGACGGTGAAAAACAATCTGACCATATCTTGATGATGGTTGCCTATGCAAAATGGCAGAAGGTTTTGTATGAGGTGTGTGGATCTGCTTTACTTTTGTAGTCTGATACATACATACTGCAGAAACATTAAATATATAATTGGCATCTAATCTATGGATCTCATTTCTTTTAGAAATGTCTTTACTAAAGTCCCAACTTTGCATTCAACGTTTAGTTATGTTAGAGTATCCCATATTGACTAAACATGAAAGTGTTAAGGGGTTTATAAGTAGTAAGGGCCAACTATCTAAGTGACTAGTTCTAGTCATTTTGGCAATGATTTTCCCAAGCCGAATTCTTGGTAATGGACTCTATACTCTACCTATATTAAAAATTCTAATATGGTATCAGAGCAGATTTGGTCCAGATTGTTAGTTTTTCGGTTGTCCATCTGGATGTCTAGTCCCAACAGCCGAGTCCGGTTACTGTTGTGTTTATTTCAAGTGACAATTGGATGTCTAGTTTCAGTTGCACTTGAGGGGGAGTGTTAATAGTAGTCCGTATTATCCAAATGACTAGTTCTAGTCATTTTGGCGACGGTTGACTCAAGCCCAATTCTTGTTAATGGGCTCTACACTCCACCTATATTAAAAATTCTAATAAGTTATAATCTCCTACATTAGGTTATCCTTATGCGTAATAATGTTTTCATATGTTTAATGACGATGTCAAACCACTTTAATCATGTTCCAATCTTCATCAATGAATAATAGCACCATAACTTATTCTGTGCTAAGCAGTCTTTACCTTTTTCTGTTTTTCGTTATGGTGATTATGGTCTGAGTACACTCACATATCTTTTTGGTTTTAGATAATTTGTTACTTTATCAGATGATTATTCTCATCATAAATGGCTATTTTTGTTATGAAGTCAAGCTGACTTGTTGAAAATAACAAAACCTCAGTATGGTGTTCCTATCCACAACTATTTGTCTACAAACTTCCAGTCTTTTTCCACCTATGAGAGCCTCTATCAAACATCTTATTCTCTCGCCTCAACAAAATGGTGTTCGCTAAGCATAAAATCCATCATGTTCTTGATATATCCCTTCGACTTATTGGCACAGTGTAATCCTTACAGTCGTGAATATGATTAACCATATGCCTTCTTCTATCTTACAAAATTGATCCCCTCATTCCTTCTTCTTCTTGGTGCCCATCGTGTCCTGTCAATTTGGCCCCTCCCTCTTCTTGGTCTTGATTGCCACAAACTTTTCTTAAAAGCGAAAGAGAGTATTTTTCTTGGATATCTTGGGCTAAAAAACTATACCTATGGTATTCGCATCCCTTAACTGCTATTTTACTTTTATTGATGTCACCTTCTTCGAATATACACACTAATGCCCTCCATCTATATAGCCTCATATTCCTTATTCATCATCCATACCTGTTTGCTTCTTTCTTACTATTCCTTTAATGACCCTTTCTGTCCCTCCAGTCTATACCTACAATAGATGAATAACTCCTACGTAATATTTTAATCTTTTCATTACGCGGAAAAAGATTCTAAGATTTGAACAATTTAGAGATATTAGTCACCTGATAAGATGCATTGGAATCAATAATCCAGGGTGCAAAAGTTAAATAACTAAAATGGCAGAAGACATTACTTTTTTTAGCCAAGGAACAAACAAGGTTGCTACAAAATATTGGATTAGATTTTAGCATTTGACCAAGTCGATTCTTCTATTCGCAATTGAGTATATTGGATTGAATTT
Source organism: Erythroxylum tenue (assembly GCA_027568955.1). Classification (NCBI taxonomy): domain Eukaryota; kingdom Viridiplantae; phylum Streptophyta; class Magnoliopsida; order Malpighiales; family Erythroxylaceae; genus Erythroxylum; species Erythroxylum tenue. The sequence goes on along the minus strand of JAOSBM010000005.1, from coordinate 15,627,507 downwards.
TACTCTGATAAGGATTGTTTATTCTTAAATAAGTTAAAGTCCTAAACAAACTAGGACAATATATCTAACTTGTTATTAATTTGCATCTAATAAAGAAACCTAGCATAAAGTAAATTTCGGTCTCGTTGTTTTTGCTATCATCGCAACTCCCACTCTTTATCCCACCAAATTACAGATTGTGATTGAGTGTTTTGTTCTCTTTTGTTTCTTTTATAAATTCTAAGTTCTTTTGCATCATTTAGCTGATCAAGAATTTTACTTGTTTATGGATATTATTGTCCTTTGAGATTATGTATATGCTGTTGATGTATGATTGTGCTTGTCTCCAATTTAATTTAAGTTATTTTTAATTTTTGACATTTGAATCTTGCAGAAGGGAGTTAAAGCTGCACAACAATTTTGCAATTCTTATTTTTTGAACAGTTCAGTTATGTATATGATAAGGTTTGTTCTCCTGCTTAAAAAGAGCTTTCGTTGATATATTACTTTTTCATTTTCTCAATTTATTTATGCTTTGAGAGAGACCATGAAAGATTAAGAACAATTGTTTCCTTTTATCTTGTCTTTTGAAAGAGCTATGTGAAACGATATAACTTAAAAGAAAGTGTTCGTCCTATATATTTCTTAGGTGAAATTAACATGATTAACTGTAATTTAGTCATTGACTTCTAGGTTGTTCAATCGACCCAAGGCACGAGCTTAATGTGTAGGAGAAGAATTTGGAACATAGTTTTGTTGGTCTATGGTGACAGATCTAAACAGAGGCACGCTAATTTTTTACCTTCTTTTGAAAACTTATAGCTACTGGAAAGGAAAACAATTTGGAGGATATTTAGAATTAAATATACCAAATGTCAATATTTATAATGTAAATATGGGATATTGAGTCAAGCCCTGATAAAGGGAATTAGATGGAGTGATTGATTTTGTATAGTTGTACTTACCTAATTTAGCATCCTTGTATCTCTATTTAAATGTAAAGACTATATAATCATTAAATACGACAATATAATACTTGTACTTTGCATCTCAAGTTTCTCACATGGTATTATAGCCTTCCTAATACCTTTTTATACCAAAGAAAAAAAAAGCTAGGTTTATTCATCACCTATCATGTCTAATGTCATGTTCAAATCAAGCCGCCATAAACTAGCTAAACCCTTTCGAAACTCTAGACCTTCCCATCAGTTTGAATACTTCCCATGTACCCTACTTTACATTCCCATTAGGTCTAGATTACTACTCTATGGTTGAATGGGGAAAATATTTTTCATTCGTCCGAATCAATGTGCATCTATATTCGCACAAGAGGAAAAATTATATACTTGTTTGGAGAAAATGAGCCTACTCAAGGGGAGTCAACCAACACTATTTGGGATGTAGAGAATTCGATGATATGAACTAGTTGGTGAACTCTATGGAGGGGTATATTAGCTCCAACTATGTGTTATAAGGAGTTTCAGAACAATGTTAACCAGATGTATTTAGATATGGGAATAGTCCCAAGTGTATGTTATGATGCTGAAACTTGGAGAACACATTGCAAAATACTTTAATTCTCTGAAATGTTTATGGTAGGATTTAGATTTATTCAACGATTATGAGTTGTACGAGCATTACAAGAAAAAGGTGAAAGATAATCATGTTTTAAAGTTTATTTTTGGCTTAATATTAAGTTTAATGAGGTTAGGGGCAGGATAATTATTAGATAACCTCTTCCCTCTATTGGAGATGTTTATTCTGAAGTTTGTCGTGAGAAGAACCGTCGACTTGTAATGCTTAGTAAAAACAAAACCTTGGAAATGCAGTAGAAAGTTTGCATTTGTTCCCAAAGCCTATGCTAGTTGTACCAATTGAAGAAAGTCTCAAGAGAAGGCTTATCTTAGGTTTGATCCACAATTAACCAACATATTGGAAGGAGGAACATGAAGGCAAATTTAGTAAGTCTCCTACTATACACATGGCTGAAGTTATTCCATATAGCAAAGAGCAAGTGGATCATATTCTAAAGCTGTTGAAATCTAACTCTGGTTTATTGATACTCCTAATGCTTCTCTTACACAAGGAGGTAGTGATTAAAATTCTTTGGTTTGTCATTCTTTTTCATATTATGTTCCTTAGATTAAGGATCCAAGAGCCTTTAATCACACGACAAGTGTTTCTCATTAATTTCACTCCTATAATGCTGGTTCTAGTCATGAAAAGGTTTGTATAGCATATGATTCCTAAACAAAAGTGATAGACAACGGATGAAATCTCAGGTATTTTTATTGATATTAGCTTGTTCCCGTAGTATAGTCTACAAGTTCCAAGCTACCAGCCAACTATGGCCCTTTCAGCTCTTGCCGAAAACAATACTAGTGTGTGAAAAGA
>JAOSBM010000005.1:15602720-15619562 GCA_027568955.1 Erythroxylum tenue | reverse complement strand
ACAATAAAGATTGATTTCCTAATATCTACAAAATAGGAAACTAACTCCTAACTTTGAGGACTAAATATTCGACACCTCTTACTAACTGGAATCAAAGAATTAGTAGATCTGTACTGTCCAAAATGTGTATGGGCTAGGGTTACGAACTTGTAATCTATAATATGATAATCGAGTCGATTCCACAATTATAAGTTCATTCCATACCCGTCTAGACAGGGATAGGCTTATATACGTTCTCATTATAAGACTAAGACTATCATCATAATTAAGAAGAAGTCATCTGGGCATATCTAAATATATACTTTGTTCACATATGGATCCTTTCATCGTTCCATTCCATTTAGGATTAGGAATAGGCATAATCAGACCTATTTTTTACATATATATCTCCTTATTTGAGACCCTATTCTATTAACCTCTTTGGGCTTCTATTGAATCGAGAAATGGGTTTGATTGTCCATTTTTTGATATAATGTGTGTGGTCCCTTCAGGATTAGGGTTTTTTCAAGAAAAAATTGTTTGCAACTTTTATTGATGATCATGTTCATTTGTGTTTGGTTTACTTGATGAGGGGAAATTTGAAGTTGAGAACTTCAAAATCTTTTATACTACGGTTAAAAATCACTTTCAACAGAAAATTGAAATTCTTCACATTGATAATGGTAATGTGTATTTTATTAAAGTTCTGGGTAGTTTTTCTTTTTCTAAGGGCATTCACCATCAATCTACTTGTTTTGATATTACCCAAATAAAGTTCTTGGTAGTTCTTTTTTAAAAGGGCATTCACCGTCAAATTGCTTGTTTGATATCTCTCAACAAAATGGTATAATTGAACCAAAAAACAAATACTTATTGAGAGAATCTCTTGCCATTATGTTTTTAATGAATGTCCCTAAATTTCTACAAAGAGTAGTAGTTTTAACAACATACTACTTAATTAATAGGACACCTATTCATGTTCTTAACTATATTAACCCTCTTGGGTGTCCTCAAAAGTTTTTCCTAAGGCTGGCGCCTTTAAAGGTCTTAGCTTACATCTCTTATATTTACTTGACTAATATGGACTAGTCAAAACTGTATCCAAGGGCTAAAAAAATGTGTTTTCATTGGATATGCCCTAAACAAATAGAGGTACAAATGTTTTAATCCAAAATTAAAAACAAAACCTAGCAATTGTAGATTTTTTTTTCTTGAACATAAGCACTAATTTTAGGAAAACTTCCTTTATTGGTTGAAACAAAGTGAAGAAAATTTTTGGGAAATTATTTCCACTCCTATACGTAGACCTGTGGATTCAATACTACTATCTCCTATCCTATAAAAACTGAATTTTTATGATGCAAATTCTATGATCCCTAATATTATTTTGCTCGACATTGTTGATTATTTAACAAGGTGAAAAATAGTACATAATAGTCCTAACAGATATGAATCTAAGCTTAAAATTTATACAAATAGGAAGACTTATCAAGAGAGTGGATAGCTTACTAGTTCCTTGTTATAAAGACAAACTAGATACCTCAAATAATAAACTTGTAAATACTTCAAGTATGGCTATCCCTACTTCCCTTGTATTGTTTCACACGAATCCACTGAAAGATACTATGATCTTGATGTTCCTATAGCAATTAGGAAAGGGACTATTTCTTGCACTAGTCACCCAATTGCAAAATACTTACCCTATGATAAACTCTCTCAAAGCCATAAGACATTTACATAAAAAAATCTACCAGTTTGTTCTAAGAAATATTTAGGAAGAAATTGATGATCCGAAGTGAAAATCAGCTGTGATGGAAGAAATGAAAGGAAAAATGAAACATGGGAGATTTTTGAGGTACCTAGAGGAAAAAAAAATGTTGGGCGTAAATCAGTGTTTACATTAAATTACAAGGTTGATTCAAGGACAGAGAAATACAAAGCAAGACTTGTGGTTAAAGGGTTTACCCAAATTTATGGTATTAAAACCAAGAAAATTTTACCACAAGATTGACTTTATTTATGCCTTATTATTTACAACAACAACAATAACACCTATCAGGAATCCCGCCGATACGCGGGATTTCGGGAGGTTCAGTAGTACGTAGTCTTACCCCTAAGTAGTAGAGAGGTTGTTTCCAAATGACCCTCATGAAAAGGGAGAAAGAAAGAGAGAGAGAGTTTAGGTGTCCACCATTACGATTTGACAAGTCTATTGATCAAGATAAAATGTTTAGACTCAAGAATTCCTTATATGGTCTTAGATAGTCTCCAAAAGTGTGGTTTGAATGTTTTGGAAGGTTGTGAAGAGCTATGACCATTATTGAAGCCAAGTAGACCATTATATGTTTTATAAACATTATAGGGAAAGTCTTAATGGTTTATGTAGTTGATGATTTGGAAGAGATAGCTAAGATTAAGAAGAGACTAGTAGGATATTTTTAGAGTAAAGAATTGGGGAAATTGAAATATTTCCTTCTCATTGAATTTGTAAGAAAGAAAGAGGCATATTTATAAAACAAAGGAAATACATTTTTAATTTACTCGGTGAGATAGGACTCCTGGGATATAAAGCTACTGAGACTTCAGTTGAAGTGAATATGAAGCTTAATCTTGCTAAGGATGAAACTAATCGAAAGGGAGAAGTTTCATTGATTGGTTTAGAGATTAATTATGGTAAGACAATTTGTGCATTTACTAGGATGAGAATGATTATATCTATAGGATACTAGGAGAGGTTTGATGTTGAGAAAGCAAGATAATATACAAATTGAAGTCTATACAAATGCTAATTGAGTAGCCAGTCGATTAACATCAAGATACTAGACATTTGTTTTAGGAAATCTAGTCACCTAACGAAGTAAAAGACAAAGTTGTCGGAAGGAGTAGCGTGGAGGTTGAGTTTAGGTCCCTTGCACATGGGATTTGTGAGATGTGGATTAAGAGGTTCTTAGGTCTGGTTTCACTGCACATGAAATTCTACTGAAACAACCGTGTTGCCTCAGTTCTTCATGATAGAACTAAGCATGTCAAAGTTGATAGACACTTCATTAAGAAGAAACTTCAAAATGGTCTAATATGTGTTCCTTATGTACCAATTGCTCACAAACAAATGACATACTTGCCAAGGGACTATAAAAGGAGGCAATTTGATTTCCTAGTGAACAAGCTAGCAAAGAAAGCATCTAGAAACCAACTTGAGGTTTATGTTGGAAAGGAAAAAATTTAGAGAGTATCTAGTATTAATTATACTAAATATAAGTATTGATATTGTGTAAATGCAACATATTCAGTTAAGGCCTAATCAAGGGAATTAATTAGGGTGATTGATTTTGTATAATTGAACTTTCCTAATTTACCACCCTTGTATCTCTATTTAAATGTAAAGATTGTAGTAGAAAATATGGCAATACAATACATGTTCTCTGCATCTTAAATTTTCTCACAATTTTATGATTTTTGTCTTAATTTTTTTATGTTATTTCATTTTCTTTAGTTTACCAAGGAAATCACTATTGTTTATGTGATATGCATGCCAAATTGTTAGGGACATGAGGATTCAGTTTGGAACATTGCTAGCAGATTTAGGGTTTATGAAGCTTCCTGATAATCATCAGGTACGAGTACTATGCCAGATCCTTGATATTTTTTTTGTTCCCTCATTTGCATGCAGAATTATGATGATCTTTGTTAATATATAAGGGTGTCAATGTAAATAACCTTGTACACATGTGGGTATATATGATATATGATGGTGAATTAGACTATTTTTACCCTAATTCACATGGTATTAGGGAAGGAGTCGTAAAGCCCACCCATTTTGTTTCTCTTGCTGGCGTGTCAATTTTCCCAGCCATATTATCTAATTCTGGCATGTTTTGTCCTGGATTCTTTTTTTCTGAGTCAGCAACTCCAGCCACTGCTTTCTTTGCTGTGTTTGTACTGAGTTTTCTAGCAGTCTTTATCGTAGCTTTTCTTCTTCTATTGTGTTTGTTAACTCTTCAAGGTGATTCTCCTGCTGCCTTTAGCTGCTGTGTGTGTCACTCTCCTACTGAGTTTCAGCCACTGTGTCTTTGGGTAGCGTCATTCTCCTGCATGATCCAAGCAGGGAATTTCCCTCTCATAGAAAATGTTCTTTAGATTTGTGACAAGATACTTGATTGTTGGGGTCTGAACTTGTGGATATACCTACTTGTCCAAAAGTTAAACTTATATCCAATCAGGGGGGTCCATACTCTGACCCAGCTAGCTATAAAAAAGATTAGTTGAAGAACTCCCGTACCTCACTATCACTAGACCCGACATTGCTTTCCCTGTCACTATAGTGAGTCAGTCTATGTCCTTTCCTTCTGTCGAGGATTGAACGGCAACGCTTCACATTGTACGACAACAAAAGTTGCTCTTGGATAGGGACCTTATACCATATTGTGGTCATATTGATCTGTTGGGATGTGCACATTCAGATTATAACAGTTCCTAATTTATAAGCGTTCTAATTTAGAGTGTTGTTTTTGTGGCTGGAAATCTGGTATCATGGAAAAGTAAAGAATAACATGTGATAGTTTGCTCTAGTGCAGAGGCTGAGTTTGGAGTTATGTCAGTTGTGACACGTGAGCTTTTGTGGTATCTCCTTCATTTAGAGTAATTCTGGATTTATTCACCTAATCTTACACCAAGACACATAAGATTAATATGTGATAATCTAGCCGTATTTTATATTACTGCTAGTCCAATTTATCATGAAAGGACAAAAAATATAGAGGCAGATTGTCTGTTTACTGGAGAGAGGATTATATCTAGAGAGTTGATCACAGAGTTTACAATTTCTACTGATCAGTTAGCCTATCTTTTCACCAAGTCATTGAGGGGTAGACTTCCATATCTATATAACAAACTGAACATTTATGCCATATATGTTCTAGCTTGAGGGGGAGTGTTAGTCTATGTAAATGACCTTTTACATGTGGACATGTGTAGTATGTGATAGTAAGTTTGCTGAATCTAATTCACTAATTTTATCCTAATTCACAATCTAACTAAATGAATTTGGATGTTGATACTGTATCACTTAATTGCTTCACAAAGTGTATGGAAATGTACTTTCTACTAAAACTCTTTGTATCTCGAAGTTCCTTGTTTCTTCATCTTTGTCTTTCGCATTATAGAGGTTGTTTCTTGGGTGCAGATTGTGGGAAAAAATAAGGAAAGTCTTGACAGATGGCTATCTGAAAAATCACAACCATTCAACATATATTCACATCATTCCTCAGTTGTTAAGGTAGCACTAAAGTTCTTGTTTTTTTTGTTTTGCTATAAAATTTTCTCTTCTTTCTTTTGGGATTATCACTTAAATCTAAGTTGCTTGTTTTGATTTTTAATCATATGGTAACCATATTACGGATCAAAGCTACCTAAATTGTCTGGGCTATGACTATAAAACAACCGTAGAATATTCTCTGAATCACTTATCTGAGAGCAAAGGAAAGATTCTGATAACCTATCAAAAACTTGTAATTATTTATTAACATATATTTAACTGGACTATGCGGCTTCCACCTTCTTTATAAAACACAGTTTTGGTCCCCCACCAATCCAAAATCATCTGAATGCTTTGTTATTATAAATGTCTATACTTAATAAATAACACAGTTTCTACGTTTGTGGATTTGGTCCCTACAGTTCAACCACATAATTCTTGTGACTCTCTTTCTCTCTATTCTTTCTCCTTTACTTCGTTTGGTATTTGAATGAATCTGGCCTAAACAATCCCTGCTGCTGGAATCTACCACCAACAAACTAAAATCTTAACTTGCTTTTTAACCCGAACAACTCCCATTGCTACTAGTATTACCATTGGTGTCAGATATGTTCTGCATGCCAGACCTCACTGCCAGTTAAGTGGCAACAGGTATTCACTTGCCAGTTAAGTGGCAACGGTATTCACTTGCCAGTTAAATATATTGAGATTGACAGTCACTTTGTTCGTGAAAAACTGCAGTAAAAATTGACCTTTACAAGATATGTCAAAACTGGAGAATAACTCAAAGATATTGTTACGAAAGCTTTAAATGGTACTTGATTCGATTATATTTGTAACAAGCTTAGCATAACTAATATCTGCCCTCTAACTTTGAGGGAGTATCACAAATTGTAGAGTTATGTATTGATAGAATACAGACAATAGGCTTGATCATAGGGATTACGTTCCTTGATTATAGGGATTACATTCTCTAATTAGTGTTGATCTACTTGTATATATATGTAACTCTATTCTGCACAGAAAAGCTGAGAAATATAATACTTTTTCTTAGTATGATTCTTGTGAAGAGCTTGAAGTTCTTCTTGTATAGCTTTTATCCAACATGCATGTTTAGTTGCTTGTGAATAAGAGGTATGAACTTTAGTATCAGCAAAAATAAAAATGAAAACAGACTAGAAAACTTCTAAGGACAAGTGAAACTCTGATACCTTAACAATTTTGAGTAAGTGGTTGAATGCTCTCTCATGAGAATCATTTCTATTGAAGAGGAATGATGTCTAATCTATTTTTGGTAAGAATATATTCCCTCTAATAACTGATGTTCTATTATAGGTAAGAATATTATATATATATATGTATGTATATATATATATTTAAGATGGGATGAATCTAGTAGTCTCAGCCATATTTTCTGTCATAATCTTTTCAATTATTTCCTCCCATAATCTTTGCAATTATTTTCTTCCATAATCTATGCGATTGAGGTCCATAATTTCCGCCATTCATATTAATGACTGTCTCACTGCTTTTTGAGATCTTGCAGGCTGTATCATGTGCAGGATTATACCCGAATGTGGCTGCCTGTGAGCAAGGAATTGCAGAAGCAGCTCTCAACAGTATTAAACAGCCTAATGGCGGTGAAGTAAGAAGTCATCCAGTATGGTATGATGGGAAAAGAGAGGTTCATGTACACCCTTCATCTATCAACAATAACTTAAGAACATTTCGACATCCTTTCCTTGTCTACCTTGAAAAGGTAAGCAAACTTCTGGCCTTCAGTTCTTATGTTCCATTTCTGCTTAAGTTTGCTCTTTTCTGATGTTAGTTTTATCAGCTGCTTTTGTATCAATTGGCTGGTTAATTGACCTTATCTCGACTTCACATCAACTATGTTAGTTGATGTGAAGTCGAGATATCTTAACTCCACTTTTTTCTTGTTCTTTCTTGGTATGCACGCCTGGAACCCTGTCTGATGGGCACCAATCACCTATATCTATGTTGAAAAACTGTATGTGGGATGTATTGCTATTCATATGACTATGCAGGCTGAATTAGAATGGCCTGTTTAATGCAAATGATTGTATGACAGAAGAATTCAGTTCCTAATAGAGGGAAGAACCAAAATTTTAAGTTTGCTGAAATTTGGAACTCATTGCTGAATATAGGTCTAGAAATCACTCTTTATATTTGTAATAACAACTAGGAATCACTGCTAGGGTTTGGTTAGTATCACACAATTAGGTTCCTAGAGAAGTCACTTCTTGAGTTGAAGAATCACTTCCAAGTATAAGAAGGTATGTTGGTTGACTTGTTTGTCTAAATCGAAAGACATCTGGAAGAGTGTATAAGATGAATTATTCTTTTTTCTGAATTGGTACATGAGTTGAGGACTTTTTGTCCTTTCTGTTACATTTTCATTGCTTTCCCTGTATTTGATTACTAGTTATGAGATTATAATTAAGTTTACTTAGTTGATGATGGCTAGGATTTGTTTGGTAATATTCCCTTCTGTTGAAACTGAAGTCAGCTATAATTGCATGATTATTCATTCAGTGATGGATAACTTGGTATGAAATTGATGTTCTAAACTGTTTGGTTTTAGGAATACTCGAATCTGGGAATCAGTTCCCAGAAATCCTACTACCTTAAAAAGATACAATACCAAAATCCTGATATGAGTTCAAAATCTTATCATGCATGGTAATGTTTTGAATGCAGGTTGAGACCAATAAAGTTTTTCTGCGAGATACCACTGTGATATCTCCCTTCTCAATCCTATTGTTTGGTGGCTCCATAAACATTCAACATCAGGTTAGTATCTGTTCCTACCTAGGATATACCCACGGGCAGGCATTGGTAAAACCACAAATATTGTTAACCAAGGAATTGAGTTTGGTGTAGTTCTTGGTCTATGAAGATACGTTGTTACTGATTGTTGTCTCTGCATGCCTTGATTCTCTGACAACTTATCTTTTCTATCTTCTAGAAATTTGCACATTATTTTCTCAGCACAATGAAGTGTTCAAGCCATCAAAGTTTCTCATTCAAACATTAAATTTTGCTAGATACATATTTGGTGTGCCTGCTCAAAGCGAAGAAACTTTTATTGTATTTGTACTCACCAGAAGAAATGCTGGAAGTGCTTAGAATAATTAAAAAAAAAATTGTTCTCTTCCTTCTAAGTGAATATGTTCTTTTTGTTTGTAGACTGGGGTGGTCACTGTTGATGGATGGCTAAAGCTGACAGCTCCAGCACGTTCAGCTGTCTTGTTCAAGGAATTGAGGGGAGCACTTCATTCTTTATTGAAGGAGCTTATTCGAAAACCAGAGGTAATTTTTGTTCCCTATCATCCACTCACCTCAGTTACCAATCCTGCAAATTTTTGTTCAGTTCTTATGCGTGCTTTTACCATGCAGTATGGTTTCATAATGTGCTAAGTTTGATATCATCATCACATGCACAATTTGTTTGACATTTCTTGTGATGACTAACTTGCACTTTTAACTCCTTACCTATTGGCTGGTTTATCACTTTGTCTTGGGGGAGCTACTCTCTACAAGATCAACCCATTAGGTAATAACTTTCTAATCATATTCACCCGGTGTTTTATTGGAAAATGTTAAAGAGTCCATGAAATCTGCAATATTATCTTTATGTCAATAAGTACATTAAAACCATGTGGTAGATGTACTTCCAAAATGAACAGTAGTCCGCAATATACCCTGACAGCTCCTATTGTTTTTTTCTAAATATATAATGCTAGTTGGTATCCATGATTCATGTTATATTTCTAGTCAAAATCATGTGGACAAATCTATTTTAGCATAATTTTGGGAGAAAAGGCAACGAAATTGATGTTCTATGTATCCATTGTTAATTTGATGGAGTATCTTGCTAATTTTCAATTCCTCTGTTTCCTACAGTTCATGGGATTTTTTTATGAAAATTTTGAGCCTTGAGTTTTCTTATGTTTTCTTTTTCATTTTTTAGTATGGATAATAACTACATAAACTTATGGCTAGGATATAAGGTTGCTAAAGTAATGATATTCTTCTGCTCTGGAAATTCTGTTAACTTTGTTTTTTCCCATTTTTTTCCCTTCTGTTTTCTCTTCTGGGTTTTATAATTAGGTACCAGTGATGATGTCACCAGTCATAAATAAGTAGCAGATTTGTAAATTTATAGATTTTAGTTTTGTTGTTTCTAAAAGCCTTTGCTTGTAGTTCTATCAACAATATTCATATTAGAGAAAGTTGTATTAAATAGTACTACTTTAACAATAAATATTATTTCACTAATCATGATATCCTAATCAAATAGGACTAATTTAACAATAAATACTAGTCATTAGCATTTCTACCATAAGGATATGCTCTCTTTCCAGCTTCAACATGAGTAATAGTAGGTAATTATTGCTTTGAAGAGAAATAAAACTTATTCAGAATACTTTTTGGTGCCAAATATTTGTGCTTAGGGATAAAGGGGACTATAATGACCATAGATGTCGTCTATAGCTCACAAAGCACTTACCTTTTTATTCTTTTTCTTTCCTTTTGTCATGCATACATCTTAGCTTGTTTAATCCTTAGTTAGCCTATTCTGTTTTTCTGTTTTCCTACGAATTACCGGGTCATTTTTTTCTTGAAGTGTGTATCTAAATTACTAATGCAAATGAAAGCATACTGATTTGAGTGATGATAATCCTTTCCCGGCATGAACTTGCAATGATGCCTAATTTATTTTTCCTGACAGACTGCCATGATAGTCAACAATGAGGTTGTCAGATCAATGGTCCAGTTGTTGCTGGATGAGGACAAGCTTAAGTAGTATCATGGTATGTGTAGGAAACAGAATTTGGAAAATTTAGGTTTAATTTATTATGATTCATGTTCTCCAATTTGTAATAGTAGAGTACTACATATTATACCAATATTCCATGAAAGGGGTCTCGATATAAGATTCTCTTTTGCAGGAAATATAGCTCATCGGATTTTGTATGCATGAGTAAATACGTAGAATATTATTTCCACCGGTATGCTGTTATCTTTCGTTATGATTTACAGCCACTGTTGTCCATTTAAAAAGAGGGTCAAATTTTTTACTTATAGCAACCTCTAATTAAGATAAAAGATGTCACTTTCCTATTCTCTTGAATTTACCTACATCATGCACAAAAACTTAATGCCTTTTTGTTTCTTCGTGTCATCCTCATCATCGTTTTTAACTGCTGCATTATTGACTGATAAGTTTGATCCAGTTGAATGTGAACATACAGGAAATATACAAGAAGGTCTACAGCATGTTTTGTGGCAATTACGTGACAGATGAACGAGGACCATAAATACACGGAGTCCTTATAATGGACTAGAACATTTTAGAGATGTAGAGGAACGAACTTGATCTGCATTTCACTTGCAAGGAAGCGTCTCAACGGTGCTAGTCTTCACGTCAGCGCTCATTTTCAGCCCTTGGTCAAGTTGACTTTCCTATGCTTTACCCGAAAATATTCTTTACTTGAAAAGAAGGTGCTTCAAAATTTCGATCCTTGTATGCATCAACTCAATGATATGGCAAGAGGATGAGACAGATGATTAAAATGCTACTCCACTTCATAATTTTATGCTCGGAGAAGAAAACAGAAAATTTCTAGATGTCCAATTCATCTAGAAGGTGTTGAATGGAAGACCTAATATCTGAAATGGCAAAGCCTATCAATAATATTTACTTTGCGGTGTGGGCTGGCAGAGGCTGAGAGCCATTATTTTGCTTCCGTTGCCAGAAATTTGGAAACCATTTCATTCCCTTTTTTCAGATAATAATTATGCGAAAAACGCTATATAGCGGGAGAAGAGCTGACCCCCGCCTTAACCTACGTTATAACGTGAAAAACTTTTTCAACGAACGTTGTTAAAAATTTTCTACGCCTCTACTTGGAGGTTTGCAGATGATTATTCTGTCAAGGAATGAGCTTCTGGTGCCATCATCGTATGGTTTGCCCAAAATTTTATGTGAAGGTAAGATTTCGGACCATTTTGAATTTTGAATTTTAATTTTTAATTTAAAAAAATATATTTTTTATTTAAAAATGCATTATTTTTATATTCGGGTTGGGCAATCTGAATTAATTGATATCTGAAATTTTAAAAAACAAAATTCAAGATTAGCTCAAAACTGTGCCAACGCGTTTGGATTAGGTCAAATTGGGTCGGGTCAGGCTCAAGTCAAAATATCACTCTTATCAGTCATGCCTCATTATTCTAATTGTATAAGTTTAGAAATTGATAAAGCAATATTAAGCTTTATAATCTTTGATTTTGAAAATTTGTAACAAAATGTAGTAAATCTTATATAGATCACTTAACAAATATGAATAATTAAGCTTGATTTTAGACGAGGTGTTTTCATAAAAGATAGATTAATTTGAGATAATATTTTAATATATTAGAAACATTTTAGGAGATATAACAAGTAGTCAAGCAAAGATATGTCCTTAAAAAATATTTAAACAATTTGTGCTGAAAATAACTTTAGGAGTTCTCTACCTACTCTTTAGGTTAATTACCTTATTGCCCTTGATATTTATTTTCATTGCACTATTTTGGATAATATTCCTTGGGCAAGTCTTTCTCTCACTTGCCTAGTGCTGGAGGGTTTACATCATAGGGAAATCCCTTTCTCTTTCTTGATCCATTGTTGGAGCTTCATCGTTAGTGACCATTGTTAACTAACATGATTTAACTTAAAATGTAGACTATTTAAATAATTTAGAGTATACGTGACTTAGAAAAATAAAAAGGAAAAACTCAACCCTACAACTACCATCTTCCCCGAGATTGAGTCACAAAAGAAGATCTAGAAACCAACTAAATAAAAGTAGGAAAGTTAAAGGATATAATTAAGAAGCTAGCAAATAAGTTTCTAAAAGAAACGTAGATTTTTCAATTTATGTGAAGTTGGAACTAATCATTTTTCTTTATTTACAAAATGGTACTAAAATTTTGCATATTAAACAAGCCTGAAGCATGTAATAGATGGATATTCCATATTAAAAAAAGTAGTCTTACCATTCATATATTGTGGGATAAGCGGCCTAATATACTTGATGAAATTTGATAAGATCCCATTTTAACTTGAAAAGATTTCACCTTACACAAGACATGAACTCATATAGAGTTGGTAGTTATTGCTATCATATCTATCTTTACTCAACAACTTCTTTAACTCTTATGATTGTCCTCTTGCTTATTTTCACCAAAATCTTGGGAACGTTTGAATTAGCAGGAGAATTGGGGTTGTAGAGTAATAACTACAATAATTGCATACATAGTGTTAGAAAAATTATATAGATTATTTCTAGTAAGAAGCATTGTATATAAAAGAAATACCACATGCTTGAGGAAGTGGTAGTTTTGGGGTTAGATTAAGGAGTTGGGTGGATAGTTGGTTGAAGTATTCTTTTTTAGTAGATGTTTATACTCTAAATATTTATATAAATTTCCTGAGTGGGGATCTCTTCAAAGCTCATAAAGATAATAACTCGAGCTTTGTATGGTCAAGTATCTATGCTTCTATTGATTTGCTGAGAAAAGGCGTTATGTGGCGTGTTGGTGATGGCAGGAGCATTGTGGCAGCTACTGATCCATGAATTCCTAAACCGGATTCTTTCAAGGCCGAGGATGGTGTTATTTCCACTGACCTAGTGTCACACGTTTGTGATTTCTTTGTCGATGGAGAAAAGGAGTGGAATGTGGGTAAACTAATGCAATCTTTCTCCGCTGGAGATGTGAAGTTTATTCTCCCCAATCCTTTATCTATTCACAATTTTTCAGATTCTCTCTTGTGGCACTTTGAGAAGCGAGGACTGTATACGGTTAAGTCCGATTATCGGGTGAGCTTAGGTGATGACGGCGCTGCTCCACATACTGTGCACTCACCTATTTGGTGACGAATTTGGGCTCTTAATGTATCTCCGAAAGTGCGTGATTTTATGTGGCGGGCTTGTAGGGATGTGCTTCCAACCAAGTTTCATCTTCTAAGGAGAGGGCTTGATGTGAATCCAAAATGTTTTTCTGTTCATCTCTTGAGATTAGTGATTATGTGTTGGGTCAATGTCATAGAGCATCACTATGTTGGAGGATTGCAGGATTTGTCGTACCTCCAATAACTGTCACTTTTATTGATTTGTTTATGCAGATCTGAGAGTCCCATGGCCAAGAAAGCGTGGAATTTGCCGCCTATATCGCATGAAATTTGTGGCGGTCAAGGAATGACTTTTGCTGGTCTGTAAAATTTGTCCCACCGAACCAGCTTGTACATCTTGCCATTGCCCAGATTGCTAACTGGCGGTCTCTCTCATGTCTGCGTGATTATGTAGGTATTGGATATGGCAGCAATGTTGGTACTTCTAGCCACCCTATTTGTGTTAATCTTGAAAGTTCCAGTTGGCAAGTTTTTTGTGATGGCGCCTTGTTTCAAGTTGAAAATACCACCGGCAGTGGCGTGGTATTTGAAGATGGTGAAGGGAGGTTTCTTCAAGCTTTATCCAGCTACTCTGTAGGCTGTAAATCTCTGGCAACGGCTGAAGCTTTGGCGTTAACAACAGCGTTGCAATTCGTCATGGCCCACTACTCGTCCAGCGGTTACATTTTTATTGATTGTCAAGCTTTATTTTTTGCCCTTAATTCTCAATCTTTAGACTTCTCTGAGTTTGGTATTATTATGTTGGACTGTAAGAAATTATTAGAGCTACGACCAGATATCCATGTTCGATGGATCCGCCGCATTATGAATGACGCTGCTCACTCTCTTGCTCGAGCATCCATTCAATTTTCATCATTGTGTATTTGGGAAACTATTCCGATAGTTCTCCAATTTCATTATCATTAATCCAAGTGTGATATCTTCT
The DNA here is from genome assembly GCA_027568955.1 of Erythroxylum tenue. NCBI lineage: Eukaryota > Viridiplantae > Streptophyta > Magnoliopsida > Malpighiales > Erythroxylaceae > Erythroxylum > Erythroxylum tenue. Next base: position 15,605,420 of record JAOSBM010000005.1, on the reverse strand, counting down.
ACTTTCAAAAAAAAGATCAAATATGATTAAAAATTTTTAAAATGGTGATAAACTAGAAACACATAAAATAAGAAATTATTTACATAGTGTAAAAGAAATTAAAAGATCAAAGAATACAAAATAAAATACAAATGGATGATGAATTACCGAAACAATGAAAAAAAGAAACTACAGGTCTAGTAAATAAAAAACTAATTACCCAAGTCAAGCGTTATGGAGATGTTTAACATTTATGCTGCAAAAATATTGAAATATAAAGAGAGGTCTCTATAATAATCATAGCTTATAAACTATTAAATAAAGTAGTCAAATGGATCAAATATGATTATTCTAAATAAATCAAAATTTATTAGGAAGATTAATAATGAAATAATATTTTCTAAATTTTTATATGAAATTTGAATATTATCAAACTTATATAGGGATGTCAAGAAATATCTAGCCTGGCCTGGCCCGACCAACTTGGGGTCAACAAGTTTAGCCCTGTCAAATATGCCCACGGGCCGACTCGGAATGACCAGTGAAAATTTAGGTCAGGCCACGACCCGTGAATCACGAGACACAGACTGTGGGCCACAGGCCAAGGTGGTCAGGTCGGGCTGTGGCCCGAGTTGAGCAGCCCGGCTCATGGCCCACATAGTGCTCCAAACAAAACAATGTTATTTTGTTTGTGTTTAAAATATTTCTTCTACCAACAAAACAACATCGTTTTGCTTTAAAAGTAAAACGACGTTGTTTAAGTTATAACAATTAATAAAACATAAGACAAAACAACGTTGTTTTGTTGCAAGCAAAAATGATAAAGCGACGTCGTTTAAGCTATAACAGTTAATAAAACACAAGACAAAAAACGACGTAAACGACGTCGTTTAAGTTATAATAGTTAATAAAACACAAAACAAAACGATATCGTTTTGTTGCAAGCAAAAACGACATCGTTTTGCCTCTTATTAAACGAAAGAAAGCCAGTAACAGTGCCCAGTCCCTCGCTTGCTCGCCCCTCAGCAGCCTCTCCTGCCTCCATCCATCTCCCTTCATCCCCCACCCCTCACCTAGTTGCTTTCACTTCTCTGTTCTTCTTCTTCGTTTCACGTTCTTCCTTCATTCTTCTTCTTCGTATATCATCTGTCGTGACTCGTGTGCACATCGAAGTCACCAACGCTCAAACAACCAACGGTGATTCGGTGAGCGGTCCAACGTACTTAATAAGGTAATCTCTCATTCTCTCTTTATCAATTTGGTTTTTTTGGTTGTTTTGAGAATTGATGTGGCTAATTTGAGAACTTCGTATATTAATATTGAGAATATGAGATAATGCTTGTAATGTGTTTGATGAAATGCCGAAGAGATCATTAAGATTTATTATAAATAACTAGGGTACTTGTAATTATGAAGTGATAGATAATGTGCAACTTTAATGGATATTACATTTTGTTATTAGGATCTTGCAATTTCAATGGAAGTTGCTCCGTATGGTCATACATATACTGATGGCATTAGCCACTAGGCTGATGCACATTTATTTTTGTTACAGGAGCTAACTTTTTTGCCAAAACTTCTTCTTGAGTGGCCCTTCTTGTGTAGTTTACACAGCGCTGACATCTAGAATGCATCAAATGCTTAAAAGGTTTATTAATACAGTAGTATGCTAGCACAAACCCAATCCATTTGACATCCTTATTGTTTTCTTTGTTGTCTTCTACTGTGAGGCTAATAAGGATTGTTGTCCAACTTTTAAGCCTATTATTCTCTTTTAGTGTCACCAGACGGAAGTATCTCATCAGTCATTAGCTTCCTCCAGGTTGTATACCAAGATGCTTGCAATTCTTACTAGTGCATGTTCTGATGCATTTATAGATTCACCATTTCTAGGTTGATCTTTTTTTATATTCTCACCTTCTTATATTAACATCTTTAGTTCCCAACATACATTTTATGAATGTTTATTTACAGCCTATTCCTCGATGCACCTTGGATTACCCTTTCCTTTTCAGTTATTCATCTATGTAGTTCAATATAATATGGGTTCCAATCAGTAAGCAATTATAATCAGACATACTTCTGCATGTCATTTACACCAACTTCTTTTTTGTGATCAGTCTACTTGTTTGAATTCACACTTTGGTGAATTAATTTATAAGGAGTAGATGGAAATGGTTATTTATGGGACAACCTTGTGCCACTTATCTAACCATTGTAATGCATCTTCAGGAACACTTTAATTTGATAAATAAACATTCATAAAATCAAAATTCTGTTTAAAATAAAAAAAATGTTGGTAAAGGAGTATGTTTCCTTTACCAATAGAAATTTGTAGTGAGATTGAGTTATTTTACTTGGTTAGACTATGTTTTGGTCTGAAAACATAAGCTGTTCAGCCTAAGGTGTATTATTTGACTTATTAATTCTATAACAATTCCTGTAATTTGTAATTAGAATAAAATTCAATTAGTTGTCACACTTGCCAAAAAGTGGATAGATGAATTGATATCTTGTTTGATTGGATTATTGGAATTGGATCCATTGGAATTGATGGGGCTCAAACCTGTAGTTATTGCCTTGACAGGGTTATGTTCTGACCACTTGAATTGCAATCCCAGTGAAATGCAATAGAGCATACGACACACATATGCTTATGATTTCATTCCTATGGCTTGTGATGTTATCAGTGATAGTTATCAGCATCTATAGTTCTTGAGG